>VWZX01010273.1:5144220-5175776 GCA_013399015.1 Galbula dea
ATCTTTCAAGCTCCCTTCTAACTCCTAACATTCTGTGATTCTGTGATATTCAAATATTAATTTTCATAGTGTACCTTCAGTTTTCCATTTTACAAATAGGGGAAAAGCTTAGGGGAAAAAACCCCAAACGAACAACAGGAAGAGTACAGCATATATGTACAAAAGGAAGACTCCCATGGTGTTTTTCTCACTGTGAGATGAATTGCAAGACTCAAGAATTTCGTGGTAGTTTCTCTTACCAATGTTTCTAGATTGAGCCGTGTGGATTTGCTTATGGTGTTAGAGCTAGCTGTCAGAGCTAAGAACTGAACTCTCTTGTCCTGAGTTTCAGGTCTGTTTTTTTCTTTTGAATCTTCACTGAAATGATTTTTGTTATGCATTTTTGGGCAAAGCAATAGGATATAAGCAAGAACCTCCAGAGTACTTGGAGAAAACAGAGCTTACAACAGTGCTGGCTCCTAGCAGAGTTTCTGTGGTGAGAGTGTCTCTCCTATTTCATCCTTTGCACAATAGCGACCCTCTGCATTACTGCAGATACTTCAGCCTATGTGCCACATGAATTATTAAAAGGGAAATCTGGCCCCACTTATATCAGACAAAGCTCCCTCTGACTTTGGTGGACCAACACCTATCACCCTGTGACTTGTAAACATGCAGATGCAGTGCCAGTACCAAAAGGAGACTGGACCTGGGTGTAAGGATTTGTTTGCTTTATAAAATATGCCTGACACCAGTTACCATCACTGTGGCTAAAGACACACAGCTTTACCTTTACAGCTTTCTTCTAATACATCAAGCACTGAAGCTCGTGATCTCTGTATTATTAAGTCTTTAGCATTCTAGAATAAAAAGAAGTTATGTAGGCATGGTTTATGATCTAGTCAAATAATAAACCTGTTACACTGTGTCTGTGTATTAGCAGCCTGTCTCACACTGTATGTTGCTTGGGTTAGGGGAGGCAACAGCAAAGATGGTGCAATCTTACCAGCTGACTAGGGAAAATTACAGCATCCCTTCTGAATAAACAACATTAGAAATGCATTTTTTTCCATATAGTCTTTTGTCCTTACTAAAAAGATTTAAGTTAATCAAAACCTTGGAGATTAAATAATTCAAGCTACAGATAACCACAGTTTTTTATTGTTAATTAGTCCTAGAGAGGTGCCATTTTCATAGGATGCAGAGTCCCTAAATTTAGCTGTGGAATATTACATTGATCACACACAAAAAAACATCATTGATTCTCTGGGGAAGGGTTGGACGTCAGCGTGTGCGTGTCGGCTCAGACCACCTTTCACCTTTGAGAGGGGGTTCCAGTAGACTTCATCCTGGCTGCACATAGCAACAAAATGTGATTTGCCATCCTTAACCCTTTGAACAGTTCCAGCATCTTAGCAGGATGATTCACACCTATTCAGTTACTTTCCTTTCATGCTCTATATTGTATCTGAAATCTTTACACCAAAAGTGCTGCATTTTTGTCCTCTGCAATATATGGCACACATGGTTAAATATTTAATATACACTGAAGCCATTGCAGCATGGCTGGAAAAAAAATCCATAATACTGTATTTGCCTACTACAATACTTCTTTTTCTAAATGACTTGTAGCATTTGTAAACCAAACTCTAAAAGGAAACCCTGACATAATGCAAAATCCAGTATTTTGCTTCACCTGTTTAGTTTACCACAGTGAATTGAATCCAGATATTGTGCAGAATATTTTTATTGCTGTGTAGATCCTTGTCATTATGCAGCATGATAATTCTCAGATCTTTTTTTAAGCTCTCACTAATTGAAACAGGCATGCATCCAGGCACTCCTGAATTTTAATCTTCATGTTTCTTAATGAGTTGATCAAATATTACACAGAATGTAGAAAAAATAAGGGACTCATTTTAAAAACAAATATATAATTTGTGTAATTGTCCAGCTAATAAATTATGTCCAAATATTATGATTATTCTTGCAAACACTTAGAGATGTGTGCATGCAAATGGTGGAAATGATCCATGTCCATACATGCAATTAAATATTATACACATAATTGTCTGTAATGATTTTCACAAGCATGGATGAAATGTATTTGCAGTATCCTTTTGAATGTAGACATAAGTCCTGCTTAAAAAGAACACAAGCTGTTCTTTAGAAGAAAACCCAGAAGTTCTAAACTGTTTTAATAACACCAGTTTTTACTTAAAAAAAACAAGGATACATAATCAAATGTGGTAGAAGGAAAATTTAGATAAATCAACATCCATTACCCCTAACTGTCACCTGGCTGGTGCACCAGCCTTTCAGAGGTTCTGAAATGATGGAAGAGTTTATTTCCTCCCTTTCCTCTCTTTTTGATGATGGGAATTTCCTGGCAACTTTATGTGTCTTAATATTTGACCTGCTTTAAAATGTGTTGCATGTTTTGGCAGAGTCAAGGAGCTTCTAGTAGTTCAGATAAGCTTTCAGCAAGGATCTAAACATCCTACTGCTTAGCTAGTGATGTTTTCATGTTCAATACCACTTAATTTTGCTTCATTCTTCATCTTAAAAAGCATCTACACTAACTCAGTTTTATTTATTGAAAGAAAAATGAAACTAAAAAGTTGTCAGTTGAGAGAAGCATTTATTTTTCCACATGTCAGTGGTATAAACTCAGTGCTGTCTTTCTGAACTGTGAGGGCCAGCCAGAGTCCTGTCTCTGCTTTGTTCTGTACAACAGGATTTAGTTGGTAGTTTTATTTTCCAAATCCTTGGGCTCATAAAGGTTGGGAAGACTACAGAGACATTGCTCAGGCACTGAAAAGAGAGAATGTCTTGTGCTACTTAGCAGCAACCTCTCTGCCTGATCTTGAGAGAGACAAAAAGAAGTCATGAGCATATACAAGCAATAGTAGTCATGGTGCTTAACACACAGTTGGCAAGCAGAGAAGCTACTTCTGCATTAGCAGGTGGATAAACAGGGATGGATCTGCAGAGCAGAACAGCTGATGTTGAGAACCTAACATCCCATTATGCCTCTCTTGGAGTGTTTTTTTTCTTCAGCCTGCCTCTAGTCTAGTCCCATGGACTGCTGCTGGAGAGTAGTGAGTGAGCTCCTGCAGTGTATCCCCCAGCCAAAATCCAGCTTGTGGTCAGTGAGACCATGGCACAGTGCAAACCAAAGCACAGCCAAAGGGATTGCTCAGAGACTCATTTCAAAAGAATTTTTCTAACCTGTGCTGAAACACTGATAGACCTTCACTGCCACATTCTGTCTATCAGACACAATATTTGAACCTGAACACTGCAGAAAAAGCTTGTAGGGAAAGAATGTTTAAAGCTGAACTATTCTTTGGCTCTTACATGTAACTGTGGAAGAAGTAAAAGAGCACAGGAGAATCTCCATGCTGAGATATTACCCTTTCCTTTTTATGAATTGCTGTCCACATAATGGTTGCAGAGATATTTATCTACTTACTGTAAAATACTTTACAGTAGTGGCTACATATATATTCTGAAACTTTGAGATGAAGATTTCTTTTTAGATGTTGTGGATTATCTCCTGAATCAGTTCAGTTTTTCAGGTAATAGGGAATAGACATATCCTTTTAAGTGAAAATTCAGTTCAACAGGCCAATTAAAAATAAACCCATAAAGTTTAAATGAGACCAGCATTTCCTTTTGCAATTGCAGTATCCAAAGACCAGAAATATCCATAAAAACTGTTCACTGAAAAGAGGCAGTTTGAGAAATTAAAAGATAGAATGAGCAAAAATAAAATTACCTCATTTTCATTGCTGCCTCACCTGTAGCAGTCAAACAGGTATCTTGGGAGACTGACAAATCTTCCTCTCCTCCTCCTCTACTCCACCAAAGTTTTCCAGTGCAAGCCAGTGCTTGAGCATTTTCCATAGGTTTTCCAGTTTTCATCACTGCTCTTTTATACTTTAAGCAAGGTAAAGGACACAAGAGCTTTGAGAAATTATAAACATTGCAGCTAAGGTTGTACCCACTAGGAAGGGTCTCATATTCCTGCTTTTTGCTTCTCTCCTTGTGGGTACTATCTGAATCTTTACAGAACAGCACTGTTTCATTGAGAGTCACAAAGGGAACCCTGTCCAGCCCATCACTGTCTGACCAGAATACTCTCCTGGGAATTTGGACCTGGGAATTCAAATTCTCTTAAATTAAGGAAGGGGATAAGCTGATTGGTAAGAGTCAAGTTTTAGATGCAAAGCTCAATTATCAGTAGTATTTTTATGTGAACCAGAAAGCAGCTTGTAGAAGTAAAATTCAGTGAGCAGCAGAAAGGCAGACTAAACATTTACTTCTCAGAGCTGTTTTTATCTGGAGGATGGCTAGGCATCCATTATATGTGGCTGCAAAGGCTAAACTGTCCTTTTTAAAGCTCTCCATCTGCAGCGTGTCAAAAATAGTTATGTCCTGCACATACTTAAGTTTTTGGCAGCAAAGTGATACCTTAATTTATTTTACAGTATATATGTATATATTACATGGTGACATGGAGAGCAGATGTTTCTAAAAATGCAAAGAAATTCCAGTCTGTTCATGTTGATGTAGCAGCTTTAGTCTTTCAAAACAGAGCTAGTTAGGTAATGCAGCCATGGTGGAAGGCTGAATATTTGCAGTCTATGTCCAATGTCAACACCTTGTATCAATGGGTATGGCCATGACATCTACAAATAAAAGGAGAGTGTGTTTCAGACTCCCCTCTAGAAACAATAAAGCATTCCTTTTAAAAGTTTTCCAAGTGAGGACCATTCTTGTATTCAGAGCTCCAGCACAACAGGCTTGACTCATCCACAGATGACACATCAAGCACAGGGAATTTGAAAAAGCACTGCTTAACCTCACTAAAAAAAAATCATACTTTTGTGAACAGGAAAGAAGGAAAATTGCTTTCTGATCCTTGACTCCTCTGTGTTCAAAAAGGGTAATGAATGTTCTGATAAAACATACTTCATTGGACAAATAAATCTGGCTCAAGCTGACAGTGTTATGTAAAGGGATGTCCAAGTCTGTTTAAAAATCATTTTGCAGCAGAACAAAAACATACAAACCAAAAGTCCAGCAGGAAGCAAGAAATTCAATTTGCCTGTGCATTAATTTTTATTGTTGTTTCTCCTGTAAAGACTTTTAGTCTTTATTTTAGAAATATTCTACATAACAAGATGTCTGTCACAACTGGGCTGCTCATGTTGTAGCAATTCATTATAAATGTGAAAAGAAGTGTTTTAATTACAAGAAGTAAGTATAATTGCTTTTTTTCCTATAATGTTTTCTGTCTGCCTATGTTTTAAATAGATGTTTGGAATCTTTTGGTGGCATCAGAGGCTGCTGAATGCTCTCTTTGTACTAAATCCTGCAGGAGTTACTAGTCTGTTTCTGGTTTAGTTGACCTCAGCCTGGGTAAATGGCCTGGAAGTAGATTGCTACAGATGTTTTTTTATGTCCCTCTTCTCACCAGGTTCTTCTAGTATGTGCTTTGAAGGGTTTCATGTTAGTTGTAGGAATGATAGTGAGTTCTTGGCTTTGGAATTGGTTCCTCCAGTCATTATCAGTAGCATTCTGAGACCTCAGCCCAGATTGAATTAGTGCTTACCTCTGATACTTTGCAATGTGAAGGTTTGCTTTTGATATGGTTCCTTATTTTCTGTATTTTCATACTGCTAGGTTAGTCTCTGTTAGGTGAAGGGGGTACCTAGCAGCAGTTCCAGTAGTAGCACCTAGTTCCAGTAGTAAAATTCTGTTTGCCATAAGTAACTGAGACTTTTTTCAGTTAATTCTAAGGGGTTTTTCTCTAGAACATGTTGCAGCTGCCTGGTTTTGTCCAGTGTTTTACCTAACATTGATTTGTTACTTCTCTTGCCTGTTTCTTTGTTCCTCTCCCAGTCCTGCAGAGGTCATGTCTGTTATCTTTAATCTGATGAAACTAATTTCTCATGATGCAAATAATATAAAAGTTTAACCAGAAACAAGTTAATGTATAAAATGTAGTCACATATAAAATATTCATGGTGATGATGAAAACATTTTAAAAATAAAGGAACTAGGATGAGAGGTTTTCTTTAAACCTCAGAGATCAGTCTTAAGTTTGTTTTGGTCCATTCAAAAAGTGTCAAGTCAGAGCTAAACAGTGTATCTGCTAGAGCTGTTCTCATTTCTCAGGGTGGGATTCCTGAGTGATGCACTCAAGTGTGAGTTAAAATTCCAGATGTTCTTTATTTCTGGTTTTTAGCTTAACAGGCACTTACCATAAAACCTGTGTTACTCCACGATTCAAAGCAGCAAAGGAGATATTGAAATTTGTTGTCAAAATAATCTGTGTTGTACATGTGATGTAGTAATGTAGGCACTAAAACCTCCATCCAGGATTGGGTGGTTCCTAAGATAAGGTCCTCTCTTAATTTCCTAGTCATGTCTCTGTTACCTCCTAAGTAAGAGTAAGTGCCTTATGGAGACAACTTATTTTCACCTCACTTTTTCCCTACTTTTTGCCTGTAGGTAAGAGGTAGGTAGAATAAAATACAATGGTAGATTGAACAGTGTTTAGTTGCTAACTGATACCAACACCAACTTACTTACCTCTCCACTGTTTTTTCCTGCTGGCAGCTCAATAATGGAGCAATGAGTGCTGTCCCCTCCAGCACTCTGCTGCTATCTCCTCCCAGCCCACTTTTGTCTGGTACAGGATAGAAGATTAGAACATTTGTGATGTGTTGTGAATTCATGTCAGAAAGTGAAATGTAAACAGGGTTAACCTAGAGCTAAAATAGAAGACAGAGAGCTCAAATGTTTTAGTTTAAGATATTTGTAAGAAAATCAATAGCTAGTTAAAACATAATTGTATAGGGTTTGAAGCCCCACCTCCTGCTTGTGATATGAATAGGCTGTAACAATTGTTATCCTGCCTGGAACCTTACCACATTAGTTCATGGGATTAGTTCATGGATTGGATATGTGCTTTTTTTTTTTTAAGTACAGTTCTGACCACAGCTTCAATACTTTTGGCTGTGCAACACCAATGTAATAGGTGGAGAATTGCTCAATAAAGCCAAGCAGGGCTTAAAAAAAGAACAAGCAACAACACTCCTCCAACCCCAAACACCACAGTCACCATTCACAGGTGGACAACCCCAAGAATGAGTGGAGTATCTGAGACAGCTGCATGGTCTTGCAGATTATGGTCTATGGAAACTCATAACCCTCTAGATTAGCAGCTAGAGGCCTTGTCAAAAGCTCTAGATACCTGTAAAATACATTGAACTTTGTGTTTTCAAAGTTCTAATGCATCTCAAACACCTTTTGAAATCAAAGGGGCAGTGAGCTTCAGGATTACTTCTTTAAGGGCTTTATGTAAACCCCCAAAAATTGCCTCAATCTGCATAGCAATAATTGTGTATATCAACTTTTCCTCAACTCACATTTATTAAAGTTAAGTTCTTGGGATTGGATACTGTGTCTGTTATTAATGATTTCTCTGACACAGCTAACTTTTTCTTGCTTTAAGAGTGATGTATAAATAGGACCAATGGAAGGAAGAAAAAAAATTCTGTATTTTAGAAAGCATTTCTTTCTGATATCATTTTTCATTCTCCCCATGTAAAAGGACTAGTTATGAAGTGTTGAAAGTTATAAATATTGATAAAAATTTAGATTTTGAAAAGCATCTGTACTTGAATAGATAATGTACAGATTTTTATACTAAAACATAAAATAAAGCTTGTTTGCAGGAAATTATACATAGGAATATCTAAGAAGCCATTCACAGAAATGCAAGCAAAGCAAGTGTTTCTGGGAAGCATGCCTGGTGTAGCTAAGAAACATGTCCATAGCCTATAAGCTTCATGTGGAGAAGAATGTTTACTTGTTCCAGGTGGGGGGAAAAAAGGTTTTACTAACCAGGTATTAGCTGGTTAGTGACTCCTGTGAGCTTCAACTCTTAATTGCTCAGCAAATGATCTAAATGCAGCATACAAGACTATCCATTTGGGAGATCTTGACTTAGTAAAGTCTGACAGCATGAAAAAAGGCTTGGAAGTGTTTGCATTTTCTTCACACTTGCTGAGCAAACTGCCAAAACATTAAGCATGAGAAGCGGGAGCTGTTTGTTTACGATGAAATAGTAGGCTTTGCTGCGAGAGCACAGAATAGCAGGAGTGAAATATCACATGGTGCAGCTGAAGAAACTCTTGGGAGACTTACAAAAAAACTAACAAGACAAGATTCAGCAGTGGAGAGATTTGTCAGCCAGCTACTGACTTCTAAATTTGTGATGTCTATTTAATATCTCTTCCCCTTTATCCCCCACAAAAGTGAGGACTTGTTTGTGTCTGCTGAACCGTGTTCTAACTGCAGAAGATCACTGCACATAGCTAAAACAGTTTAATATAGAAGTCAAGACCATTGCTCCCAACTGTTTGGGTGATATTTCTAATACTACCTGGAAACAGAACAGAAAACCCAGAACGTCCACCTTCTGCAGAAGTAAGGAGAAGAAAGCTTTGCAATTTGTATAAGAAAAGGTGGTTTGGAACAAATTAATTTTTTTATAGGTGCTAAACCTACTTTCCCTAGGATATTAGCCACCATCCATAACACATTTCTGGTCCTCTCTTTGATGTATTTGTTTGTCAGCAATTCTCAACCATTTATTGTCTTTTCCCTTCTGAATCACAGAAGGACATAAACTGGTACAAGTTAGTTGGGAATTATTTAACATCTACGATCAAGCAGAGGATTTGTCTGGAGCAGGAGGGTTCTCTAGGAATCCTTCCCTCTCAGACCTTGGCATTACATATGCACTCTATATAAAGATAATCTTGTTAGGGACTCAGGAGATTTTTCACTAGAGAGTTCCAATGACCCAGATGTAGAGTTGAGAGTGATGGCTCCTTTCACTGAGTGCCTGGAGAGCCAGTTTGGGGAACTGACATTTGAAAATGTTTGCTTTTGCCTAGAAATTATTGCATGCTAAATCTGTTCAACTAACAAAGTATTCTGTCCAAATATCTGTCATAGTTAACAGAACTGGCATGGACACAGTGTCTGATATTCAAATGACTTGTTATATTCATATTATTTCTTATATTAAATTTCTTTGGTTTTGGATTTTCTTCACCAGCAATCAAGGGGGGTAGGAGAACTGTAGAAGAGCTTTTTCCCCCCAGTGCTTCTGAGCAAATGAATGAGCAAGAGTTGTGTTTCAAGCAGTTCTGCAGATGCAAGAAATTTCTTGAATAAGGCACAGGCTTTTTAAATGTGTTCTAGTAGAACTTAAAACTTCTCAATAAATTCAGTAGTAGTGAAAAGTTTGAGCTGTACTGGAGTTGAAAAATATTGAACATACCAAAAATGTTCTCAATTTCTATTTATTTTTTTTTCAAATGAATATTCTAAACTTTTGAGATTTTTTTTTTTCTGTTTCTAATTTTTCTTCTCTTCCCATTTCTTCTCCTTCAGTGAGAAGAACATAGATGAGAGGTGGCAATGGAAACTGAATAAACAAAAATACATTGTTTAATTTTCTATTATTTTTGTTAAATTAACTGCTAATGAAAATACTTGTAAGAGTCTGCAACTTAAAACCATATTTTCTGTACTTTCACCTGAAGTATTTCACTTCATTACAATTATTGTGCCAGTTCTGGAAAACAACATCCCACTTGTATTTTTATATTGTCAGGTGCTCAGGAAGCCTCCAACATGCCCTGGAAGGGCAAGAGATAACTGATAAAAATTGAAAGAAGAGAGGTTCTAACTGTGATTCAAGGGAAGCCTTTTTCACCTTAAGACACTGGAATAGTGGAACAGGTTGCCCAGAAGAATCTTTAGAGGCTTTTCAAGACCTGACTGGTTCAAGCCTGGAGCAAGAGTGTCCGCTCATCTCGCTGAGCCTGCTATGAGCAGGAGTTTGGATTAGATGAACTGCCAACATCCCAGCCAAACAGAGTTTATTCCCTCTTCAAGCTTTTCTTGTCTGAATAGCCACAATCTTTTTATGACTATTTTTTTTCTATATGGCACATACAGTGTGTATGCATAAGGACTGAGAATAGAATGGAAATAGCAGCTGTCTAAGAGAAGAGAATTTTATGAAGGTCTCAGAACACAGCTTGTAGAGTGTTTTAGTAATGAACTCAACACCTGAACCTATGTTGTGGGGCTTGGTGATCCATGCCCATGGTACTGCTGCCACTTGCCTATCTCATACAGGGACAGGAAATATTTAGCAAAGAAAACTTCAGCTAAAGGATGGTAACCTTTGGTTCCACCTACTGTCTATGAAAGGGAAGAGACCACTGCTTTCTGGCAGAGCATGGTACATGGAGAATACTGTTTTAGGCTACAGCTACTCTTTATGATTACATCTCAAGTCTCTATCTCTGAATTTGTTGATACTTAGACACCTATAAGGCACATTTTAATTTCATTCTTTATTTTCTTTACAGATCAAGCTTGTATGTGGGCTGACACTAAATGCAGGTAAAGATACAATTACACAGATATAAATACTTCACAGTTAACTGACAAGTTAGGATTGACCTTTCATGAATATTTAGTAGAGATAAAATGTTCCAAACTCAGGCCTCAGAGTAGCAAAAATGATTTTGTAACTCTCCATGGAAAAAGCCCTGATTGATTCTTGTCCATCTATTAGACAACTTCTGATAGACATTTCTAGAAATCCAAGAAGAGGGAAAAAAACTTCCACAAAGAAAATATGATAAAGTGATGTGTCTCTGGACACAATTCTGTTCTCAGAGATAAAGTTTTTGGCTGTCACAACTATGAAATGTCTCTGTGGCTGTGTACACACTAGAGTTAAGCTCAGCAAAGAGAGTTAAGTCTATACTCTTCTGATAAATCCTTCTATTTGTGGTGGTCTGTAAATAAAACTCCTGCAGAAGATATATTTAAGACAGTAGTTGATTTTATGCCTACATTTTTAATCTATTCCTTCTGTGAACTTTTGCAGAATTGTTGCAGTTATTTTCTGTTAAATGAAAAGGGGATCCCATATTTAATTTCCTCCTGTCTACAGATCAATAAGTTGATATTCTTTCTGACACTGGGTAGGGTAGATATTTTTATGCCTCCCACACGCTTAATCTTAAGTCACTTTCATTGTAATAAAACAACATTTAAAAGCACAAACCAGTGCATTTGAAACATAAATGTATGGAAAATATTATTAAATGGTTAACCACCTGTTCTGGTCATGTATAGAAGCACTTGTAATAAAGGTGCAATTGAACTCATTAAATTTTTCTTCATATTGCAAAGTTCAGTTCTATGTCCCAAACCCAAAGTAAGCCACCTACACTTGTCCATCTTTGTATTGCACCACAAAACTTCAAACATAGAGAAAATGTAATTAGGTAGGGATTTGTTATGGAAATTCAGATTTTACTCTTGTCTTTTGGGGCTCTATATCCTCTGGGAAATATCTTTCTCTTTGGTGATGGGTGGTAGAATTGTTGTCTTGTGTTAAAAGAAATAAGATTTAGCCAAGATATTAACATTCTCTGAATCTAAAGTAAGGCCTAAAAGTAAAGCAGAAAGGTCTCCTTCCATTTTGAATTCATAGCATTTTCTCAAAGTTTGATGTGGAGCAAAATATTTAGCTGGGGAGGTGAGGAGAGGTTGGTGGTTAAATATTCTATTCAAACATATTGAGCTGTTTATTTGGGGTTTGAATATTCTGTCAGTTCTAACAGAAAATATTTCACTCTTTTTTCAGTCCTCCCTCCAGTTACATCTATCTTACAAGGCCCATTACATTTGTGAGTTAGTATTACAGGTATCTGACTCAGTTTTGCACTAATTTATTTCCTCCTAGTAATTCCACTGCAAGGGCATAAACTGGATTTTACAGATGGCAGACAGTTTTCTCCTATCCATCTCCCAGTATCATAAAAAACAAACCCAAACCCAAAGTGTAGAAGTTGAGGTTACCTCCTCAGAGCTGTAAACAACACACATCTTATTTTTCCTCTTATTTTGTCCATACTTTGCTGTACTGATTACTCTTTGCATTGAGAGTGTTTCTCATGCTGTATGACAAAGGCACTTGTTCTTTTCCCTGTCTGAATCATAAGCTTTAGCAAACAAAGGATCACTGCTCTTGGGTAGGCAGGGGTGTAAAGCTCTACCATGAGCAATTTTGGTGAACTGGGTAAGCTGAGAGAATTCTACATGAAGTGTTTTGGCTGTGCCTCAGCTTCAGTCCTTTGCCCAAATAGACTTAATTCTGGCCAGAAGACAAGTACAGCCAAAACACATCATGGTTTTATGCATAGAGCATTGCAAAGGTTTCTTTCTTAGCCTCCTGTTTCTATCATGTAGCTTCTTTTTTGACTGTCTGTGGAAACATTTCATTTTGGTAGGTTTACACGTGCTTCACACGGTTTGTTTACTGTCCTATTCAAAATAATGGTCTCCTCTTTCTCTGTTCTATCAGTTCTTCTGGTTCCTTGCTGCAGGGAGGATGTATGATGGAGTTTCCCAATGTATCTCTCTCTGTATGAAATTGTGAAACTAGAACCCTATAAAATTGTTAAAGCAGAATGGCCTGAAAGAGGCTGGGGAGTTTAATCTATGAACATTTTAGAAGGAGGCAACTCATTACATGAGAAATGGCAAAATTTGGTGTTAGGCAGAAGGCAATTCAACCTGTTTAAAAAGGTTTTCCTGGCTCTAATTATTAGTTTCCCTGCTTTCTAGATATCAGTGCCAGAACTCCAAAAGCAGACTGTAAAATGGAATGGTAAAAAAAGAAAAAGGTGTTGGCCTTACAGAGAGCAGCTTTATCAAGGGTAAAGTTAAAAATCTGTGAAGGGAGCACTGCCAGTCACACATCAGGATTGAAGCTAGCCTTTTACCTTTCCTGAGGCAAGTCTGATGCAGAACAGTTTGAAAACTAATGTTGCTGTTGAGACTGCTGGAAATGATTTAGCAGTCAAATAATTCATGTCCTTGGAAATTCCAATGCTGTCTTTTTGCCTAGTATGCCATTAGGCCATGGCAGTTCACCCTATGTCCTACAAGGCTTCATTAGAAAACAATAGTATTTTGTCTGAGAACTTTACCTGCTCTGTCTAGACAGGCTGATTACTTTTCCCTTTCTCTGAGGTATTTTCAACTGCAACTGCTGCAGTGCAAAGAGGCAGTAATACTTATATGCCACCATGAACCAAGGGCAGGAATTGCATTTAGCAGATGTTGTTCAAAAATAAGAAGCAGCCTGACTGAAGCTCATGCACCTTCCTCAGCTACTGTCACTCACTAGCCAAGGGTGAATATTTTATCTGGAATGGAGTGGAAGGCCTTCTAATGCCTTACTTACTGTTTCCTGGAAGAACATTGCTGTCTTGGAGGGCATTGGTAAGCCTTTGATGTTTTGGGTCTCAACAGTTCTTTCAACAGCTTGCTTAAAACCTAGTTAAATACAGCTTAGTTCAGTAACTCACACAAATATAGGTTGAAGTCATATGCCACAAGAGTAATATTGTCATATTTATCTAGTTCTAATGCATTCTAGTACAGGGAAAGACTAGCACCTCAGCTTGTATAGGTTAGCAAGCATCTGCTGGTTCAGCCTTCTTTATGATGCCATGGGAAGAGATGATGTGTCAACTGCAGAAAATCATGAAGAACAGACTGGTGCAGACACATCATGAATACAGCTTCTCAGAGGAGCATAAGGACAACAGTTTTTACTTGTGAGCAGTTCTGTTTAGCAAATGTCAAGAGTGGATTATTTATGTTAGCAAATTTTGAAGGATTAGGCAGAAAATGAATTGCTGGTATAGTGTCAAAGTTAACAGTTATTCACTTGACACACTTCTGTTTCAGTTGTGTAGGTCTGCATTATTCACTGCCAGACCATTTACACTTTCTTTCAATGTAAATGTAATACATTAGTTATTTTCCTCTAATTAATATTGATACTTGGAAGGACTGGCTGGGGACCATGTTATTTTCTGTTGCAAAATTCTGTTCTGGTGGCTTAAGGTAGCATCCTGCTCACTTTGAGATTCTTATCATAGTGCCTTCCATGCTGTCACATCCTAAAAGTCAATTTTATCTTTATTATAAGATGAATTTTAAGTCTTAGACATCACTTACAAGTCTTTACCTGTGTAAGGGGATGAAGCCACATGAAAAAGCTGGAAAGCTGAACTGCATTTCCTGCCTGTGTGGTCTTCTGCTTTCTACTTGTGCCAGTTGATATTAGGACATGCAGTCCATTATACATTTTCAGAATGAAATTGGAATGATTTTGGTCTCCTGCTTAGTTCTTGTTCAATAGAAGTATATCAATTAGACCCATGAAAGACACATCAGCACCCAAAGAATGGGTGTAATACAGCTACTTTATCCTATCCTAATTGGAAGTAAATTTAGGTAGTCAACTAACTTAGTGCCTTTGTTACAAAAGGATTTGTTGTTGGGGTAAAGCAGTGTCTCTGAAAGCTGCCAGCTGGCTAGCAAAGGAGACTGTGCAGCTGCTGGTCAGAAAGGAGGAGAGAGGGAAGATGCTCTGAGGATATGTCCTGCTGAGCCCAGAGCTGAAGCTTTTGCCTGTAGGCAGGCACCTTGGGCTACAAAGTGTGCACCATACGCAGGGGAAAGGAGTTGGGTCCTATCCTTCTGAGATCTGTGTCCTGAGACAGCCTTGTTAGCCCTGTTTCTGACTGTTACTTGGTATCTTGTTAGAGGATAGTTAACAAAGTTTAAGATTAATTTTTCATCAAAATGTGATCTGAAATACTGACCACAAAAATCCCAACTGTAAAGTAGCTGCTCAGTGAAAAAGATATATTAGCCCAAAGGAATAAAATCTGACACTTTGGCTCTTTAAACAGGGAAGCAAAAGTTCTAGGACAGAAAAGCATGAGGCTCCTTTCTTGGGGAACAGAAGAACTTATTTCACTTCTTCATTTCACTTCATTTCATTTCATTTCACTTCAAAATAACCTAGACCTTGCTTATTTCACTTCTTTGAACACTAATCTTTTTCTACTATTCAGAAGTCCACATCTAGAACACTAATATTGTGTTTGGAAATGGTTATTCTGGGGTACATGTGATATTACATTGTTTTGAAGATGTGAAATGTAGCTACTCTGTAAGATGTGTACTGGGTAAATGATTAGTTTAACTTCTAATACACTGGAGGTTATTCCTTCTTGAGAAGCCTCTCCTGCTAAGCTGCTTCACCAAGATAGTCATAGAAATATTGCTTCTAGTCTACTTCACTCTTCTCTAGAAGCCTTCTTTGGAATAGTAGAAGGATCAGAACACTGTCAGAGTATTCAGTTTTATGGAACTCTACAGAACATATTAGTCTTTGTGACAGAGTATTTTGACCACACAATATCAAGATTTATATTTGAAAAACAGATCCAGTTTTAATTTAACTATGAATAATTAAGAGAGGTTTAACTTCAGTTTAACCTGTGCTAAGAAAATAAATCAATTACTACAATGAATGTCTTTTAGATGTATTAATTATGACAATAATACCATTAATCAATTCATTCCTTTGTAAGGCAAAGTAATAAATACTACCATTCCTGGTAGAATATTCAGAGGAAAAGCCCAAAATGTGGTGATCTGTGTTACTTCTGAGTTTAGTTTTCTTTCTTTTTTCTAGTATGTCTAATTTGTGCTTACCAGTATTTCTTTCTGTGGACCTCAGTTTGCACTGATTATAGTAGTCTGCTGCTTCTGTGTTGCAGCTATATTGCATGCAGGCATCTTATTTTTAGGACATTTTGTCCTTAAATCAAATCTGGTGCCTGTTCCCTTTGTACCCCCTTTTTGAGTTCTCCTTTCAGCAGCAGCAGTCATTCTGCAGGCTGTAGTACTTGTGCTGATATTTCACAAAGAAATGTGAGCAATATCTCCTCAGAATGCATAAAAGTGCCTTTCCTCAAACTATATCCTGGTACTTTGTAAAAAAACTGACTAGTTTCTCTGACTCCATCTATGTAGGTTCTCTGCCTGAGATGTAAATGGGGTCCATTTAGTTACATTTAAAATGTATTTTAAGTTGTAAAAGAATACATGTTTTTCCTGTTTGGCTAAGTTTCTTATTAGGTTTGGTTGGGGGTGGGGTGGTTCTTATTCCAAATAATAAAAAGATATAATTCATCATTTTCAACAGCATTGTGTGAGAGCTTGCTGCTGGGAGAAAAATACTGTACTCCTTGAAAACAGTGGTGCATACAAAGCAGCTTTATTTCCTTCAGTGGAATTAATTAAGTTCTTAATTATACATGTGCTCAAGGGCTTTGTGAGAATAGGTCACAAATCATACTGGCATTGCAGAATCTCCAGGAAAGGTTTTTCTTTTGTTTCAGTTTACTGTGGGAACTGGCAATGATTTCCAAGAGAGAGTTAAGGAAGTAGATGTACAGCTCCTGTCATGACCTAAAACCAGATTACAGTGGTTATTCAGCATTATACACCAAAGTGCTAATGTGAACAGAAATCACATCCCATGTCTGACATTTACCAGGTGGTGCAAGTCATGAAGAAGTGCAACCAGATCAGAAAAGCCACCATTTCCCATGCAGGCATTGGAACACCCTGCAGTGCCCAGGAACTGGGCAGTGGCACCTGCAGCCAAGCCTTACTGACACTCCCAGTGGCCAGGCCCTTTTCCTTTACTTTATAGGAGTTCAGCCCTAAAGCTGATACCTTAACCTTGAGATGAGTTGCCTGAAGCTGACATTTTTGGGGCACTTAAGACAAAACATTTCAGCCATACCTGGGAGTGATACTGGCATAAGCCTTTCTAGTTTTTCTCAAAAGAACATAAAGTTCTGCTGGCTATTTTATTGGCATCAGCTGTGTACTTAGGAAGGCAGATTAAAAATGAATTAAAAGCCTCTGAAAACATCTGTTCAGCATCCTTTGACATGGATTTTTGAAGGCTGTTTTCATGAATGAGTCTGCATGGCACTGAAATGGTACAGTAAAAAATTCAGAAGCTGATGAGGCCTTTGCTCTGGAAGTGCAGTAATGATTCTTTGCTTCATTCAGTGCATTCAATAGTCCATTTCAGCTCTTGGGAATCCAACACTCATTTTAATACAGCCAGTGCCATGACATGCTAGCAAGCTGTGAGCAAGTAACTTCCACAACAAAAATATGCAAATCAGAGAATAGCATCTAGTACTTAAAGAATTTTGTAGAGTAATTGTCATGGTGAACCAGTAAATGTGAGTTAGCATTGTCTGCCTGTGCATCATTTTAAGTCATGTAGAGTATGGATATATGTTTTGTGTGTTTAATGATTGGGCACCATTCCTTTGCCTGAGTACCACACTACTTCCTATAAGTAGTTTTCCAGCTTTTCTTGCAGTTCATCAGATGTAACTGTCATACACAGAAGTTTGCCTTCAGCTGAGACATATATTCCTTGCCATAGAAAGAACTTTCTGATTCTTTTTTGTGTCATGTTTTTTTTTGTAAGTGAAGCATGTCACTGAGGTCTGGCCAAGAGAAAAGCACAACGCCATTAAAGTTATTAGAAAAGAACTGTTCAGGAGATTGTTACATCTTTGAAAAGACACAACCTGGTCTGGATGACTTAGTAGGTGCTTAAGATAGAGGAAGAAAATCCATTGTAAAGTGCCTCAACAGCCATAGAAGAAGAAACCATGATAGAGTTCTTGGCACAAATACTGCACAGTGAGGATTTTACTGAGAAATAGAAGACTTCACTTTCTTTTCCAGAAGTTAATTTTTCAGAGTTAATTTTTATGCTAGTAGCTCCTTATATTTGCTGTTTAATATTTGTTGGTTGGTTTGTCTGATCTTGTTATCCCAGGCAGAAAGAGCCTGCAAGAGTTTCAGAGTTCTGATGGGAAATTTATGATGCACTGTGTGGAAGAAGGCATTGCTCAAACTAAGGGGAGGAGGAAAGAGGAGGACAAAGGCCTTTTTTCTTGATCTTGACCTTGAGTAGTCTTTTGTCTAAAGATGTGGGAGTATATGTTTTTTCCTTTTTCTTTTTCATAAGGCTGGGAAGTGAGAACATTTGTGTGCTGACCTGAACAAATGTGTAGGAAATGCCTTGCACTGAGAGGTATTATGGATAAGTTTGGTTTGTGAAATGTCAGTGTGGGTGGATGTGAGATGATTGAAAGGAGATATGTCATGAATTCTTTATAAAGATAAACTTGCCCCAAACTCCATAGCATTTGTGAGAGTTGTTCATAGATGGTATGAATAATTATCTTTGGAATTGGTATCTGTGGTATCTCCTATTATCATATCTCTGCAAACTGGGAGGGAAATGAATGTTCCATTTCTGTTGGAGAGCCAGTTCCCTGTTAAGCACTGGCATGAGGTTGAGCTGTGGAGTTCTGTAATTATTGCAGATTCCTCTTGGAGTAGTGGAAAAGGAATATTGCTAGACTGAAATTCTATTTGATAGGTTATTTTAATAGAAATTGAGCCATAATGAGATATCAGAAGCAGTAAAATGAAGGAATCTGCATTTCTAAGACTATTGTTAAGGGAAAAAAAGATTCTTTCCAAGAAAAAGCTCCCATTAAGCAGGGAAGAAAAATACATGGTCTGTCCTCAAAGTGATAGTTGAGTTGCCTTCTGTCTGTCTTGTGCTATACACTCTGCTCAGTGCAAGTGTCCATCTTTGGCAACCCACTGGATGTGGGTCTCTGTCTGGATTTCTTCACTGCCCTAACAGCCAGCAGCACATGAACATGCCCAAACATTCTAGGAGGCAAAAGGAAAGAGAAATGGTGTCTCAGGATTGCTGACCCTGCTGGCTGTACAATATGGTAATGAGCATGATGAGAATTCTCTGCAGAGATGAGGGGTGGAAGCCTTTGCAAGGACTGCTGGATAGCTGTGCAGTGCTGCAGGAGTGCCAGGAGAGTGTTTCCCTGCACAGGGAAGGGGAAGTCAAACCCAGAGCAGCCTGGTCCTAGATGCTGTTTACAAGGGGACCCTGAAATGAGTCATTACCTCGAGCTTAGCCTCAGATGATGAGCTGAAACAAACAGGGAACAAGATGGAAATTAAGAAAATTGAATGCTTTAAACTGAATATTTATTAAAATAAGGTTCAGGAAAAACAAGTTTTGCACCAATCTAAGATCCCAGACTGAGTTTAAAATGGTATCTGAGTTAATTTTCAGCTATCATGGTGGATGGCATGTTTTTTGTCAGCTCAGAATCACTATGGAAATATGACTTTCACAAAGAACCCAAAATACTTGGTGGTTTAGTGAGCACCAATTTGAAATGTAACTGTATATAGGACAAACAGCTCCTTGGGGGGAAAAAAAAAAGGCAAAACTCATACTGCATGTCTAGAAGACAGTATATACCAGAAAGGAGATCAGAGTCAGTCTGCAATTCACCACCTCTGGGATCAGCTAAGGACTTAAGTTAAAGCCATGTTTTTAACAGCTATCAGAATGCTGTGTTTTCAAAGACAGAGTATACTAGTGCAAGGTATAACATCAGATATTAGGAAGGTATGCTCAGGCATGATTGATCAGTGACTTCAGAAGCCATTAAGACAGATAAATGTTTTTGTGGGGTTTGTATAGGCCTCGGGGTTCAGCTTTTAGCACTGCTTGGCTGAGTCTCTCAGGTTTCTATAGAAACCTTTTGTATGAGACTTTAAAATAGAGGCTCTGCATGTGCCCAGAAAGTAAGAATTCTCTAGTGTCTCTGGTTACAAGGTTCTTCTTTGGCCCAAAAGTCAAGTCTGATAATAGGGAAAAGATTAGAGATGCTCTGAAAGGAAAAATGCTCTACAGATAACAAACACATGTATTATTTGTATCTTTCCAGAAATAAGCTGCCCAAAGCATGTTGCTGCTCCCAAAAGCATGCATGGCCTGTCTGTTACCATGTGAGCATTAGCTATTTTGTCATTTCTTTAGAACTTCTGAAAGTTGGTGAATAAATGTCTTTTATTAAAAAAAATATCATCATGATCAGTAGAATTATGCTTAAAGACCAGGAGGCAAATTCTGCCTTCATCTGGGAAGGTAAGACTCCCAGGGAAGGCAGATGCTTGTGCCTGCTGTATGTTACAGATCTCCCTCAAAAACATTCTGTCTGTTCTAAGATGTATGGAACTGTGCCAAGCACAAACAGCCCAACCCAAAAAAGCTAATTCTACAAAAGTTAATGATACTGAGCTATGGTTCTTTGATCCCAGCCAGTTCTTTTTTTTAAGTCTAAAAATAAAATTCAAGATTTTTTTTCCCCTCAGACAGGTGCTTTCAAGGGTTGGGTTCTTTTAAAAAATAAAATAAGATGAATCCATCTATGTTCTGACTGCTACTTTTCATTTTCACTGTTTTCAGGGAAAAAAAAAAAAGCCATTAAAGTTTCTGTTGGGAAACAAATCAGGACAGCCACAGAGACAGTGAAAAGTGGTTATTTGTGGTTCACTAACTCACTACATGAACTTTTGGCTACAGAATTACTGTCTTCCAGAAATGTTTGAAAAGACTAGTTCTTTACCAATAAATAAACTGTTAATTTTCCTATAGAACTGTGGGCTTTTTTTCCCTGGGATAGATCATGTGTCTATTTGAGGGATGGGTAAAATGCACATTTATAAGAGCAGAACTAGGATTTCAAGGTAATAGTGTGTTAATAGATGTCCTGCAAAGTGAACCTAGGCTCTTCTTCTTGCACTTTGGTTTGGTTATTCCAGAAAATCCAGTTTGTTGACATAGATGATTTACATTTTGCTGCTTGGGAATTCTTTAGTGATTAGGAAGAATGCAAAGAGTAAATGTGACTTGGAGCTGGGAGCTTCATGTGCTACTGCAAGGTGAGACTTCATGTAAGGGAAATATTTTGTTTGTTTCAACCCTGCAGTTGTGCTGTGAGTGAAGCTGCCCAAACCAGCCACTGTTCCTGGGGACCTCACTTGTTCCTCAAAGCTCCAGAAGTTATTTAAACAGGATAGAATAGTTCCAGTTGGGAGGCAGATTCAACAGTCATCTACTCCAGCTGTAAGTAAGAGTGAACAGGTAAATCTCTAGGGCTTTTTGGCTGAAGAAGTTGACTATATGATTCCCTGGGAGTGTAGCATCAGGAGGGGAAAAAATAATTGAAACATGCCTAGTGAAAGAAGAGATTCAAACCCAAAACACCTGGTGTCAGACAAATCAGCACATGCAGCAGCTGAGCACTCTGGAGCAAATCTAGAACTACTTGTCATCTCTCAATTAATAATAATGTTTCTGTAACCCATGATGCTTTCCAGATGTAAAATCACAGTGAGCATACAGGTGAGGGGCCTGCTCCTGGAACCATTCCACAGTCCATGGAGCTTCATGGTTCTATGGACAAAATAGAAAATAAAGGAACTTAATGACCATGTGTATTGGAGAGAGATTACTGTGTGTTAAAGGAGAAAAAACCATAAAAATATCAATTTTTCTTTCATGAGTAGTTTTTTACTTTTGGTGTTGTTCTCTTCTTTAAAAAAAAATCCTGAGACTCAAAATATTTTGCAGTTGTACATTGAAAGAGCTAATGAAAATCTTCTAAAGCACTAATATTTTCAAATAGTAATTACTTGGTCAGTCTTGTGCATGACTTTGCATGCTTCTCAGCTCAAAGATCCATGAGTATGAATCTTTCAGACCTTGCCTGCTTATCTTATCCTCATTTAAAGAAGATTGTATCTTGTTAAAATACAGAGAAACTGTTTATAGATGAAAGGACCAAGACAATGTCAAAGAAAAGTGCAAGTTAATTTGGATGAAGGTTCAACAGAGTGTTGTGAGACAGCACAGAGGAATAATAGCACTGTGTTGAATTCAACTAGACAATTTGTATGCTGTCTTACAGTCAAAATTATTTCCAGCTGTGTGATTTGGGTGGTTCTATCACTCTAGGACTGTACTACCCTTTTCAGATGCATCTCAGTAAGGTTTGTATAATTATTTTTTCCAAACAGATGCAGAGCTGGGCCAAGCCCCAAATCTGTGCAGTATATTCATCTTTGGAGTGATTCATAATTCCAAACCATACCAAAAAGCTGGAAACTCAGCTGAATACCTACTACATGCAGGTGTGGCATGTGCATGGCCAGTGGCAAATATGATGAAGTAAACAGCATAATAATGCAACAGGTTAGATCAGTAAGTCAGAACAATAAATAAGGTACATAACAACTTCAATTAATGAGATCCCAGGCAAACTATCTATTGTTAAAAAATTGCATAACCAACTGGGTTCTAACAAGCCATGCTTTTAATCAAATTAATGAGTCTGCACTTCAGTGCTCTTCTTGACTCAGAATAAAGTCTTTCCCTACAGCACAAGTCCCTAGCAGCCCTTCATGTATCATTCATTAAACACAGACTGGTAATACCACAGAAGGCATAAGGACATACAGGACAGAGACTTTGCAAGCTTTGACCACAGACAGCTTTGGAAATCCCTAGGCTCCTAGAAGGCTGAAGATCTGAGCATGTCTTTAAGTTCAAAAGAGGTCTCAGAGCTATGATCAGAATGCTCAGAATCAAGCTCTGTGTAATTTGTGCTTCCCCAATAAACAGATTGGTGTTAGATGTTGAATAATCAATATTTAATATAAAATTATCTTGGATCACAATTGCCAAGTGGTGAATCTAGGCCCATGTTTGAATCATTCAGCACAACAGCCAGTTTAATGTATTTGGGTTTTGCTTTTCAACCTAAATACCTTCTTCTGTCTTCAGAGCAAGCAAGACAGCATACAGAGATGTCTTTGGAAAGGCTCATCATGTTACTCCAGCAAACTGGAGTCCACCTGCTGTGGGACACTTGCAGTGCTTCCTCCAAAAGGCAGTGTTCATGGGAAGGGTAAGCAGCATTTCCAGCACTCTTCCCAAAAGCACTGCCTGACTCAAGGCCATTTGAAAGAGGTTTTAGCTCTAGGGAAAATTCCAGCATGTACTCTACTGTTGTAAAGGACTCTGCTAACAATGGCAGTGTGCAGCCAAAGGCAGTTATGGTTCTTACAACATTTTCTATCCAGGAAGATTGAAAATTGTGCATGTGACATTTCCATAGAGCTGCCACATGCCACAGTCTCCAGAGTATGCAGCTATGAAAAATTGTTTTAACTAACAACACTCTAAGGTCAGTTTGTCATTCCCCACTTTGTAGTACACCAAATATTGGTGTATTTGTGCTGGCTGGACTAGGCATCTTCTTGCTCTGGCAAAGTACTGTTAGGGTGGGGAGGCACTGGAACAGGTTGCCCAGGGAGGCTGTGGAAGCTCCATCCCTGGAAGTTTTTAGGGCCAGGCTGGATGGGGCTCTGGGCAACCTGATCTAGTGGGCAGGGGGCTTGGAACTAGAGGATCTTTATGGTCCCTGCCAACTCTGACAATCCTATGATTCATTTTATATATGTTCTCCACTTCAGATTAGAAGTCTAGATCCTTAATTTAATTTCCAGCACCTTTACCATATGAAGGAAAAAATGCTTATTTATTTAATTTTTAAAACCCAAACAACAAACAAAAACCTAATATTTTCTCCATTCCAGCTATATTTGCTTGTTCAAGTTGTATTTGTCATCTTGAACCCAAGCTAACAGAATTGACAGGCTATACCTCATTGGGCAGCCTTCTGTATGCATGTGTAGTTAAATATCTTCCTTAAGATGGGAATGCTGTAAGGGTTTGTGCAACAGCTTTAGAGCCTGGGAGAAATAACCATGGCAGCCCATGAGCCTGCAGCAATGGCACCATCCCACTGAACCTGGCAGTGCTGTGTTCTGACTGGCACTTTGCTGAAGGTCTGGCTAGATGTCTTCAGCAGGTGATTTTTACAGACTGTTACAGTCCACCAGCATCCTGAAGCTTGCTTAAATTTGACAGAACAGTTTGGGTGATGTAAGTACAGATAAGCAGCATATGTGTTTGGTTGTACCAATGTTAATGCCAGTGGAAGTGAGCTACCTTGAGAGTGATAGTAACAATTCTTCTATATTTCTATCACAATTGAAACTTGTGGTTAAAGTGATAGAAAAAGCAATGTACTGTACTTTTACAGGTCAAGTTCCTATGGATGTAACTGAAAAAGGGTAGATTCCTTCATGGAAAAGGTGCAGAAGCTCCCCCTCTGTTATAGGTGACTAGGTTGTTCTGTGTTTGAATTCTGGATATCTTTATTCTTGGCTGGCAATGTTTTTGTGGTAGAAGGGCTTACCTCTTTTATTTCATAGGCATTTTATTGTCTCTCTGTCAATGTCACCCTGAGGAAAGTAACAATTACTTTCTTATCCCAAATTCTAATTGCAAAATGCAATGATAGTAGGTGGGTAATGATAGCTGAACAGGGAACTGAATACAATCCAGAGGAAACAATATTTTGAAATGAGTAATTACTCTTCTGTTGTGAGGAGAAGAAATCAGTCATTCTGTAGTTAACAGAGAAATGTCTGAGAACTTGATCTCCCATTTTCTGTGGCCAAGAAGAAAAGTGTCTTCAATTTGCAGTCACCTTTTAATTGTATGTTTCTATAAAAATCTAAGAGTGTAAGCCACTGTGTCCCACTCTCCTGGGGTGTTGTGGTCATGGTGCTGTGGGCCCGTGGGGTTTGTTGTAATATGAAATACATGATGTTTATCTGTATTTTCTTAGGAATAATCTTTTCTGAATTAAACTTCATCCTAATGCAAGTGCCACTAAAATGAAAGTTAGCTTCTCTGTATAGAACTTCAGTGGAAAAGCTTTGCTAAATGACTTTCTTGTTTCACAGGCCTTGGAGAGTGCTGTGGTGGATGGCAGTGAGTGTGACTCATCTGGCTATAGAGCTGCAAGTGTAATATTAAAGCAAATAAATACCAAGACTGAAGAGAGCATTCAATGAGGAAATGAGGCAGGAGTGCCTGAGACAGAGGTTAGTCTACTACATGGAAGGAGATAGCACCTAATTACTTGGGAAGTAGAATTTAGCAAGGAAAATGCAAGATCATGAATGAACTAGAAGCACTCTAGGATATGCCTGACTTCTCTAATCTAGTAATTTCCCTTCCAGGAGCAGGTGACTGCCTTACTGCTGTTCTGCAGTATATGGTGAAATCCCAGGCTTGGAAGGGAATACATTGGGGTTGGTGAACAAGTTCCTTGTATTGCTTGCATAATTGTAGTTGTTATGTGGTTTTTGCATTGCTCATAAGCAGCTCATCGTGTTCAGTTCTCAAAACCCATGATTTTGACTGCTTTCAGTGTGTGCATTACTTTTCAGGAGCCCTTGCTCTTAGTGTGCATTTAGGGTTTTTTGCTAGAACTTTCATTCTTGCACAGAACAGTGACTCTACCTGGTCTGGCAAGGCAGCCAAGAGGCAATTCAGTGCACAGCCTTGGTGGGTTTTTAGCAGTTGACATCTGACTGTAGCCAGAAACACTTCTCCTTTCCTATAGCAATCATTCAAATGTGTTTATGTGAAGTTAAAAAACACCACCCCCCTCCTCTATTTTATGCAAAATTTTCTTGACAGGATGAGTATCTTGAACCATACCTCCAGTAAATATGTCTCTAGGTACCCATAGTAAACAAATAGTTAATGTGTAATTGTGCTAATATTCATAAAAGCATTGGCATGGCCAATAAAGGAGAGAAGTAAGTGGCATTTATGTATTTTAAAATTCAGTATTTACATACCTAAGAAAGCTAAGGCTATAGAATGAATTGCTTGATGATTTTCATGTGAAACCTTGTTAACAACTTGTGTCAACAAAAGACAGAGAGATTAATAGGGATGTGCTCATTAACATTTTGCTGTTTGAGCAAATAGTTTTTACTCCTAGAGCCAGATGAGATTTGTGCAGTTCATTTTTTGAGAGTGTGAAACAGTCATTACCATATCCTGTTGGGAAAACCAAGGATAAAAACTGCATGGTAAGCCCAATGATTGAACATATTAATGTATTAAATAGATATTAATACTTTTAGAATCTAATTATTTCTCATCGAAATGGTTTACAGAAAGCAAGCTTTTTATTTCACACAGTGGATTCTGAAAGAAGTGAGAATGATCTGAGTCACAGGTTATGAGAATCTTTACCTAAATAGTGTATCTCAGATTTTAGGATAGTATCAGGGCAAGGCAGAGGGCTGTTGGCCATTCCAGAGATGTGTAACAGGAGGCTGCAGGTCTCATCTTCCCTAAGCTCAGGCTTGCACCACTCATGCCCTACACTTCCAACTATCTCCCTAAGGTCATCTCATCAGTCTGCTTACTCAGAGACTTGCTGAAGCCATCAGTGCTGCTGATCTGGTTAGCTTCTGGCTTCTGGAAGGAACAAATAGCACATGTGACACTGAAGCACAAAGGTCCTGGGAACTGGGAGGAGAGGTTATGTCTTAATCCTGAGTGGACTTCTGTCCCACTTACTACATGATGAGCTGTGTAGTAATTAATGCACTTTCCAAAGCTCTTTCATACAAACTGCTGAAATATTACTAAATTTGGGCTCTTGCCAGATGAAAGGACTAAAGTCTGGTGGTGTTTGTTACTTACACAAGGCAGTTAACTTCCTGTACATGTAAAATGGCACTAAAGCAAAATCATGTTTGGATTCAATCCCTTTTAAAGGAAATGCACCTTTGGAAAACTTAAGAGCTAAATAAATCAGATTCCCAATAGCTGCTCAAACATTGTAAGCTAGAAGGTAAATTTAGAGATGCCAAAGTATTGATAGTTGTTTAGAAAACAATTTGGATCTAAAGAATGAAGAATTGATAACCATTATAAAACCACAGAACTCCAGTTTTAAAAGGCACTGTGAAATTTCACTGAGCTCTTTCTTATGAACATTTTGGCTCCTGAAGCACTGGTCCTAGATAAGCTGCCATAACACCCAGTCAGTAACATCAGAGACAGAAAACTTTCTGCATTTTTGTGTATGTTACCTTTCCTCCCTGAGCTACACAACAGAAAGCAAAGACTTTCTGACCACCACAGGCTGGATCTCACTTCTCAGGGACTGAAATGTGGTTCAGCAGCAGTATAGGTTACAGGTGGGTACTTTTTTTTTCCCCCTTTCTTAAAAACACTGGCTACATTAACAAATGAAACTCACATGCATCGTCTTTAGCACAAAAAAAGGACCCTGTCTGTTCTTCTGGATTTTGGCCTGAAGTGTTTTCTCTTATAAAAGTGTAGCAGCCTAGCAGCATGGGCCTGACCAAGCTCTCATAACTGTCTTCATGCTTGAAGTCTTCTCCCCCAGCAAGTATGCCCCAAGCACAGAAAATGTTTGTTCTTGTGCTTACTAAGGAAAAACATCAAATTTATTAGTGGTGACCAAACCTTCTGATAGAAAGTCCTGTGCACAAACCAGAACTGATCTAAACATTTTGACATTTGCAAGCTGCAGTTAGTTTCTTCCAACAAAAGATGGCAGTGCTCAGTTTTCTTCCAAACTGGAGTGTCCATTCATTGAAATTAAATGCTTCTAAAACAGTTCCCTTGTCTTTGTCTAGAATCTGCACACAGATCAGTGTTTGTTACTGCTGGTTAGCTAGCCAGTTGGCCTTAGGTAGGTAAAAACCAAAAATGTTTGTTTCCACAAGAAGTCTCAGCTGGAAAAAACTAAGTGCCAGTAACCCACAAAATACTCTTGCAAACTGAGCAGGGTTAAAAACCTCTTGGAGCCCAGTTTAGAATTAATCATCATTTTATGGACACAGGTTTTTCAACAAATAGGAAATGAAAGGAAAATAGTTTCCCAGATTCTCTCAGATCTGTCTTTTTATATGCAATATACATTAACCATTTAGATATTAATTCAAATGCCTCTTGATCAAAGTGTGCCTTTTCCTTGAAACATTTCTGCTTACATTATGCCTGTACCCACAAGCAGAGATTTTACATAAATCTGAACTTTTCCAATGCCTTAGATCAAATTAGATAACTCCCTACTTGGGGGTTTTGCTAAATTTAGTATGAGTAATATTCCCATGACTAGCATAAATTAAAAATTAGGAAGACAATAAGCAATAAATAGAATTTTAGTGTAAAAGACAGTGTAGTCAGGACATAAAAAATACCAAATAAATTTGCAGTAGGTGTGTGAGCCAAATTAGAACTTCTACCTCTTGCTGTGACTAAAATGTAAAAGGAAAAGCAAAGGCAGCCCAAACACAGAAATACTCATTGTAATAACAATAGGTACATGTCAGGAAGACATTTGCATAATTCTAAGAAAAAAACCCTCAGCATAATGTAAAAATACACAAACCCATAAATTTTCAGCCATCCTCTTGTTCTAATATTATCTGAAGTGTCTAATATGTAATGATAAGAGAAATTCCCTGAGGTATCTGGAGTGCAGCATGCACTGCACTGCTGGCTGCTGGGGGGAGGTGATGATAGCCCCACACTACTCTGCCTCACCTCCAGTACTGCCTGCACTTTGGGGAACCACAATAGAAGAAGGATAGGAAGCTGTAGGAGAGCATCCAGAGGAGGGCCACAAAGATGATGAAGGGTCTAGAGGAGAAGCTATATGAAGAATGGCTGAAGCCAGTTGGTTTGTTCAGCCTGGAGAAGATGAGACCAAGGGGAGACCTCACCAGAGTCTACAGCTCCCTCATGAGGCAGAGTGCAGGGGCAGGAGCTGATCTTTTTTCTCTGAACAGCAGCAGGACCCCAGAGAACAGCATGAAGCTGTGCTGAGGCAGCTTTAGGTTAGATATTAGGAAAAGGTTCTTCACCCAGAGTGTGGTTGAGCACTGGAGCAGGCTTCCCAGGGAAGTGGTCATGGTGCCAAGCCTGACAGAGGTCAAGCAGCATCTCAGAGACATGGGGTGACTTTGGGGGTTGTCCTGTGCATAGACAAGAGTTGGACTGGAGGGCCCTGCTGGGTCCCTCCTGATGTGGGATGTTGTATGATAAGTAAGTGGAGCCAGAGAGGTTCAGGTGGCTTTGGATAAAGGGTATAATTTACTTTTCTTTGGGGGAAATTTGTTTCCTGACATTTTTTTGGTGAATCAGCATTGGGGAAATGTGTCTCAATGTCTGTGCCTCTGGTGGGTGCCACTCTGAGTGAGACCAGCAGCAGTGACAGGGAAGCTGAAGCATTATTAAAACAAAAAGTAGTGACAAATTCAACCAAAAGCTACAAGTCAAAGTTTCAGACAATGACATTATAACAATTCCAACAATGAAAAACTGCAATTTCAGGAGACCCTAGTTCTAGTATGTAGCTCACTAGGTCAGTCTTGCCAGCAAACAGGACAATGATAAACACTCATCATTATCCTCACTGGGTAGTTAGAAAATGCTGCTTTTACAGGTCTAGGCACAGTTGCACAGCAAGAAATCACCTTACCTCATTAAAAATACATTACTGCTTTGTTTATCTGTTCAGAAAGAGGGGTTTTAATGAGATTCATCTTAAATTACTGTTTTGAGAGAAGCAGCATATTAGACAGTACACATGTATTTCAGTCATATGTTCAATGCAATAAATCCAAAAAACAGCTCCAGCCAAAGGAAGAAAACCACATGACACACTAGAAGTCAAGATTTAAAAATAATGACCTTGTGGCTTTTATTCCCCATTGTGCATACAGACCTTCTTCTACTAGGCCCATCCTGGAGTTTGGAATATCTCCAAGTGTATACATTTAGTTAAGTTTTCCATTTTTACTCTATTTCTATTGCCTCATCTTATGCTCCACGATAAATTACACAACAGCTTCACCCCCTTTCTGTCTCAGAGCTCTCTGCCCTTAGTGTGCTCTGCCTGCAACACACTCTTGTTCTGAGCACTGCTGTCATGGCTGCAGTCTTTAGAGCTGGAAATGAAAAGGTGAGTACTGAAGGGACACTGCAGGAAACAGTCTTCCTAAGGAGCTGAACTCTCTGCTCCTTCCTTGCTCGTGGAGAGCTCTGCTGACTCCTGTCACAACCCTGGCAGGCAGATTTTCCCCACAGGTAAGCAAACAGAGGCTCAACTCCTGTAATTACATTATACTTCAGGTTCTGAAAACATTGTTTACTGCCAGATCTCTTCTGGAAGAAAAGCCAAAGTAATATAGGGTAAGAGAGCAGAGCATGAGGGAGGGATTGAATTTGATTCTCAACATGAATGCAAAAGTTTAACAAGAAGTGAATCCTGTTCAGACAGTGAATGGTAGTGAGCTGACATGGAGACTTCCCACAGTGGCTTAAACATGCCTTTGATGCTGTGCTGGGGGATGTGGTTTTTGCCATGTACTTCTCTTTCATGATGCTGCATCAGCAAGGAAAATGCTAGGTCAGTTTTCTGAGATTCATGGCTTGCAGATGTCTTTCTTTCATTCACAGTTGGTATCACAGCAGCCAATGATAGGCAGAGGTTAAAAGTCAAAATTTCCCATGAGTCATTTTTTACCATGCTAACTGAGATGTGCTGGAAATGAAGAACTACTGTTAAAGTTTCATTCAGAAAGAGAATATTTTGAACACAAGGTGAGTGGCAGTTAGAAATTCTGATTTGGGGGGCTTGAAGACCACTGCTGTTTGTCACAAGGCTCATGACCTGTGCATGCAAAATTGCTTACCTGAAACATGAGCTATGCCTTGCTTTTTCTGACATAGTATCAAGCATATGGGAGGAATAGGGGGAAAAAGTAATTATTCCTGAGAATATCTTCCAATAGACCCCTTCTCTCTGAGAAAGCTCTATCACAAATATTTCTTACATCATCAGAGAAAAGCTCATTTAGGTCTTCTCCCAGCTACTGCTGCTCCTTAAATTCAGGAGCAGTGCCTCTTTCTATTTGCCTGGGCAAGCAGCTCCTCCTCTTCCTCCCACCATAGGTTTTGGCTTGACTACAAAAAGGTATTTTTTTTTTCTGCCAAAGTTTCTTGTTTCATCAGGAAAGAGCTAGGTACACAACCTGCCCTGCCCTGATGTTTCCTGACCCTACCACTGTCATCAATTTCTATTTGTTTTACTCTTCCCTATCTCCCAGTCCTGATAAATTCAACCTTTAAACACATGATGTAGGTATTTAGAGCTCCCTTGTTTTCTCTGCTTTGACAGTGTCATTTCCCTTAACAATCTGGTTATAAACCTGGCTCTTTCCCAGCAAGGAAAAAACCCCAGGTTTTACTGTTTCAGGATAGCCTTAAAATGAATGAGAAGCTGTGTCAAATGTCTCCTACCCAACCTGTCTTTTCAGAGACTAATTACTGTAAGGAACTCAATGGTCTCCTTTATCTGAACAAACTGTATCTCCAATGCAGCCCTCTTAAAATGAAGTCATCTCATATATGTTTACTTTTATAGATATTATTTTAATAACTTCCTGCCACCAAATTTTAGACAGTAAGATATTCCATAACTCCTGTAAACCCAGCCACATTATGACCATTTCAAACCTGGTCATACTCCAGTTTGAGCCATTTCAGTTGCCTCCCTTGTCTAGATGTTCTCTGGTGCTGGGAGTTTGCTTATCTGCTGACCTGGTTGCTTTGTAGAGTAGGGGCCAATGTGTGATGAGTTGTTCTGTCATTGAGAACATGTGTCAGGAGAAAGGGGGGG
>VWZX01010273.1:5175787-5335725 GCA_013399015.1 Galbula dea
GGGGGGGGGGGGAAACATCCCCCCCAGGCCCTAAAGTCATGCATCTAGAACAGAGACCAGACTAGAAAACCATGATGGCCTTTCCTGCTTCAGCTTCTCTGGCACAGATATAAACAATGGAGGCAGAGTGATGTTGTTGGCCATGCAACTTCTTTAAGATCTTAACATTTAAGGATGAAATCATGTCAAAGATCTTGTCTTATCTTCATGATAGTGGTTTTTATTTGTTTTGCTTGATTCTTGACTCTATGGCTTGAAGTAATCTTTTTCTCCTCTTTCTTGCACTTCCTCCATCTTCTGGCAAACATATTGTGGAGGTTTTTTTACCTCACCTTTCCATTTACCTGGCACCTGTTTCTAATTTCAGTGCTTGGGATTTTAAATGACTAGAAAAGCTTCAGCATATGTGAATTTGGTTTTCATGGGGAAAAGGCACACCTGACCAAGACATGGAATAACAAAATTCCCAACATGGCAATGGCCATTCTTTCCTGAGTGCTCCAGCTGATGGCTAAAAGAGAAGCTTTGGTTTGTTATGGCTACCTTCTCTTTTAAACTCATTTAAAGTACATGTTTTTGATGAAGCATAGACAAATTTTGTTCCAGTCCATGTTAAGATGTCTCTTTCCTTGGGGATAATGAATAAAATAGATATAAATTATTCATTATTCTAAATGATATTTATTTTGACATAGCTGTTTTGTTTTCTTTGCAGTGCCATGCTGCTCAGGGGCCACACTGGGAATGTTTTGCATTGGAGTTAGGACAGATTTCTCTCCTGGTGGTTAGTCCATAATGGTAAGACATGTTTTCATATATTATGGGGTAAATAATATCAGATAATAGGTTTAAGGTTTGTTTGCCTCCCTCACCATCCCAGGAAAAAAATATCCAAGAGATACCAGTTGCTACATATGGAATTACTTGGCTGCATACTTCTACATTCCAGCATTTTTCTGGTTCTCTCCCTTCTACCTTGCCATTATTCATCTGCACATACATCAAAAGGATTAAGAGAGTCCTCAATATACAGATTTTCTTTTTGCCTTTAAACATTATGCTTGCTCACATCTGTAATGCTGTAATGATCAGCCAATGTAATTACAAATTCTTGATGGGTGAAACTCCTTTTCCTGAACAAAATACAAATGTCAGTAATAGTTTTGCCTAGCTGGAGATGTTATGTGATTCATCCTTGGACTCAAGATTTAAAGCAAAAGAAGTAAGAGTTCATAAGAATTTATTTTCAAAGAGTATTCTTATTTCAAAAGCTAACAGTCTAATTCTGCTTTCAGTTTCCTCTTCTGGAGCAGGTGGCTGGGCATACAACCCTAAAGACCAGCACCTGCTTCAAGTGAAAACTGGGCCCAAGCTAGCTTCAACTGGATGCAGTTATCTGGGTGCAGAGCTTAAGGACTGAACTTTGGCTTATGGCCATTGAATGGCTGTGGTTGAAACAACAGTGGAGGGGTGGAGGGGCAGTGGTGAGCAGCCCTCTTTCTTTTAGTGGAGAAATTCAGGAAACAAAAGCATGTAGAAGTAGGTGAAGAGAAAACCTAGCTCACTCTGGACTGGCTTGTTTCATGGAGGGGATCAGTGACATTGCATGATCGTTGTCTGAACCACAGCAAGATGCCTCTGGGCATGCTGCCAGGGGAAGGGTAGTAGGGATAATTTGTTGTATAATTGAGTACAATGCCCCAAGAGCAGCTGAACCAACTCTATGTACTTGATTTCATAGCAATATGGAAACAAACCCCAGAGATTCAGGACAGCAATACTTCACAAGGAAATACCCATTGTTGTTGAAAGGTCTAGAGCTCTATCAATATCCATGGCATCTTTGGACTAAAGTTGATAAAAGTGCAGAACAGAAGCTTCATTGTCTTAAAGAAGCAAAACTTCTTTGGATTATTACAAACAAGATGGTTACTCCTAAGAAAAGAGGTGGAACAAAGAGATGCAGCTGAAGCAGAGAATCCCTTTTCCTGCCTGCTATTACTGTCCATGCTACACTACTGTCTGTCACAAACTTTACCTGAGTACATTCCATACAGCTTCACAGAGGTGTTTGAGCCAAAGGGAAGTGGTAAAGAAGAAACATTCTCATTTATGTTATTTTATAACATTTTGTTGCAACTCTAAGGACTGACTGTAGATACTACCTTTGATTGCACCTTAGCATACTTGGAAACTAAAAAGACACCAGCATCTGCACTCACCCAAGTCCTTTTGTCTGTCTTTCACATGCACACAGGCACATGCTATTTATTTAGAGTTTATGCAGAGCTATGCACTCATAGTCAGTACCAGGAGCATTCCTGGTGGATTGCTGCTTTGTTCTCTCTCATAACTCTTTGCTCCAAGGGGGGGGGTTTATGTTAATGACACTTGCTGTAGGCCCTGCACTAGGAAGAAATGACTCCTTCCCTCCCTAGACTGCCAAAGCAGAAGAACAAGAGGCTGCTTGCCCACAGATCTCTTTCCTTCTGGGGAGCTGGCAATTACTGCTGTGGGCCTGTGCCTCAAGTCTTGGTAGTCTGCAAAGGAGCAGAAAGGTGCCTCTGAAACACTTTTATATAAGGCTGAAATGTTCTGTAGCCCTTGGATTTTCTTAAGCATAATTCACTGCAGACTATCTATAAAACATAAAATGTTAATATATGATTAATATTTTTTTTTATAATGGTCACTCCATTAGAAATGGATACAAATCAGAAAGTCAATGGGAACATCTTTTAGAGCAGCAACTTTCAGTGGCAGCCCAAGTAACTGTGTCTATACTGTTCCTTCCAGTACTTAAAGGGGGCTTAAGAAAGATGGGGATAAACTATTTAGTAGGGCCTATAGTGACAGGGCAAGGGGAAATGGTTTTAAACTATATGAGGATGAAGGCAATAGGCTCCTGAAGCTCAAGGAAGAGTGGAGGGAGTGGCTGACCACAGCTGTTATAAAGCAAATCAAACTTAGCTCAGCACAAAGGGGACTGGAGGGTGGCCAAGATCAATTCAGTGGATGAACTGGTTGTGTAAATGTTTCTACCTGAGGTAATCAAGAGTATGAGTGCCTTCCTGAGTTAGCCAGACTAACACAGGGGGAGTGTATATGTTGCTCAGTTTGACACAGGGTATAAAAGCTGAAAAAAACAACAAAATTAACTTTGAAGAGAGCAATAGGCCTGAGCTAGTTTCAAACCATGTATACCTTCCTGGCTACTGGGGCTACCCTGTACCTTGATAGTGAGCATATCTTACAGAGCAGCAATGAGAACCACACTTGTACCCTGTGTGTATAGCGTCATTCCTGTGTGCTGTGAAGTGCAGTTGGTACAAGTATTGTGATTCCAGTACCCTGCAGTATCACTCTGCTAAATCATATGCCAGATTATATCAAGCATTATAAATAATAAATCTGATATTAAACACTATGCCCTCCATGTAGGAAATATCTAGAAGAACATGGTTAGAGAGTGTTGGAGTCTGATGGAGGTAAAATGCTAGCAAGCCTCAGTGGCTGTTACATGCAAATGAGGGCTTTTCCTTCCAGGTGGTTATTCCCACAGTGAACTCTCCTCTTCTCCTTTTTGGCTAGGTGCTCCCACACTGCTCTCTGTTTAGCTGCAATTAGCCTTCAAGCTGTGTGCAGAAGGCAGGTAGAGCATTCTGAATGACACATGAATCACAGTCCTTCATTTGACCCCAACATTTTTAGGCATACTATCGAAAAATGTCAGATTTGGAAACCTTTCATTTGACATTTATCTGCAAAACCATAATGTAACTGTATATAAATGTCAAATGAGAATAAAGCTGTATTCTTATCTGTATAAATATCAAATGAATGGTTGTTTCCTCTGATATTTAGGGTTCTGAAAGGGTAGAGGTCAAGTGAGGTGCCTTCCCCAACAAAAGTTAACTGTAGTGATGAACTGGAATATTGCAGGATTCTAAAGCAAGAGCTTTAGTAATAGCAACCTCTACCCTGGGGTTTGCTGCCCTGAGCAGCTCAGGTGACTGACTTAGGAACAGGAGCTTTCTAAGGCAGCTGTACTTAGCCAACACAACACTTAATTCCTGTCTCCTTCCCCAAATGCTGCTTGTACATAACTCAATTTGGAGAAGGGAGATGAACTCAGGTATTCGACTTTTGAAGCGAACACTCAAATCACATTATTTAATTCATTATTAATTAATTTATAGGGTGTCTCATTTTCACACTTGCTGAAATAGAACTGCAAAACATTGTTAAAATGAAGTATATTTGAACAAGGGCAGTAGAGATACAAATGAAAACATCTAGATTGTATGTGCCCTCAAAGAACCATAACACTTCTACTTTGTGAAACACATCTGCTTTTTCTTAGGTATCAGCAGAACAAATAATACACTCAAGTAAATTTTTGGTTAGCCAACTTGTATGTAGGAACATTGACTGAATGCTGAGTAATCTAACATTATTGCCTGAATAACTATAAACAGCTACAAAAAATTGGAAATTTGCTTCTTTGATATCTAAATAGGTCCAAGGGTGAGTTTATCCCTGGATAACACAGACAGCACTAGATCTCTCAGCTTAGGAACCAAAAGATTAGCATACAGCTCAATAAAACAAGCCAACAAATTCTTCCTCTAAAACATGAGAGAACTCTTAATTTTGGTATCCATTTGTAAGCATCTACAACATAAATACTTCCTATCAATAGCCATAACTAAAATAGAAAACAAATCAAAAGGATCATTGTTCAGAGATGCATGTTGAATCCCATGTATGATCCTAACTGTATTGGTGGAATGCCTAATGCTAATATAAATCTGGAAATCACAGGTTCCATCAGAGGCAGCAGGCCCCTGGGAAACAGGTGCCTCCAGAGGGACCAGCAAGCCTCAGTGGAAATGTTGAGATTCATGATTCCAAGTGCTGGTTCTCTTATACATTGTAAGTGCAGATTGTAAAACTTAAATATAATAAGAAATGCTATGTTACAACACCTGTTCAAGTACATTAGCATACTGTAATGATATAATTATGGTCTTAAAAGAAAGCAGAATTTAGGAAAAGGGCTGCTGTATCATAGTATCTTCACTAAGAATAATTACAAAAATATAGATACTCCTCACAATTACAATTCCAGAGGAACATCAGTTGTGTGTCCCATGTAGCAGTCATTTCACCTATGCACTGCCAATAGCCTAGAAAAATGCTTCAAATGTGAAAACTCCTCCATAGGCATAGGAGACTTAGAGCTGGGAACAACCACCTCAAACCTTTCCTTCCTGTCCTATTTTCTTTGCCATTCACTCATTAGCAGCAGGATTCCTTTTGTATTTCTGGGACTTCCCTGCCTGGAAAACCACAATACCCTTTTTGGAGCCCAAAATGTATCCCAAGCTGCAGCAGGGTTCTTCCTGCAGCCTACAGGCAGCAAGCTACATCTTCGCTCTAGGTTGTGCCAGGAGGTTGGCCTCTGAAGATCCTTACTCAGTCAACTGCCTGTCCCCAGAATAACCTGGGCCTTAAACGAAGTGAAGGATTCCACTAGGTGACAGGAAATCTGAAGTTCTATTTTGTGATGCTGCCTAGAGCTTCCCCAATCTGCTTGGAGTGCCTCTTGATGCTTTATGTAAAGCAATTAGTCTATTCCTGCACAAGCAAGGAAGTTTAGTTTGGATTCATGTAGTGAATATCTTACCTTACTCCTTTTAAGTAAGCAGTTAGTAATGATGACATAGAAGAGCCTAGATATGGGCTGGAGTCTCTTCATCCCCCTAAGATATATAATCAGTTCAGCTCTTCCTCTGTTCAACTCTGCAAACATAGGAAGATGTGTGAAATGAACAAAGTATGTGTATGTAAGCGTGATGGGTAAAGAGTGTTGATGTTGAACCTGAAATGAAACTAAGGAAAGCATATGATGTGTGAAGCATATGGCAATGCATATGCATGAAGTTTGGATCAGGATATGCATCACAAAATAGTAATAGCTTTTTATTCTGGGAGAAGAGAGTGATAAAGCAAAGGGGAATAAGAACCTCACACTAAAAACAAGAGAACTTGGAATCTCCTTCCTCTTTGGCATTTCCTCCTGAAAGAAGCGGAGGAAGTATTTAAATATTTGATGGCCTTCATTATTGAACACAGATCTCTTCATTCCATCTTGGGAAGCACGTGTTCTACTTGAAATCACTAGGGATGTACAAATATTTTTAGGAGATGATTATTCTCTGTACGTAGGTGGAGAAGAACACTGAATTAGTGAGATCTTGTTTTTGTGAGTAACAGAGCAGCTGGTATTATCCTTCCTTTCCCTCCACCTCCCTGGCCAAGGGAAAACACCTCTTATCCTCAACTTGAATTCCCAAAATAAAATGAGAAGCAGTTTTGGCTTTCCTCTCTCTGTCTGCTTTGCCAGGTAATGCTAACGTGCATCTGCCGCGCTTGCAATGCTCTTACCGGGTGCCTCTGGAAGTGTAGGGAAAGGGAAAAGCAATGGCAGGGGCTGGCACAGGCCTGTAGGAAACAGAGGGAGAAAAGATCTTTTAGCCTCCTTCCCTGCCTCAGTGTCTGTCTGATTTGTTCTCAAAGACATTAGTCGTGGAGACTCAAAAATATTACCTAATCTCCTGTACCCTTTACATGGAATCACTCAAGTTCAGATGCTTACCAGGAGGAACAGCTCCTCTTTATCTAACATGTGAAGCACAGAGCACACAACTGTGAAGAGTGAGTACAGCTGCTAGTCTGTGGCAATTCAGTGCCCTATGGTCTTCCCATTCTATAGTCAGACAGTGCTGGTGGAAATAAAAACGTTCACTTGTGGTGCTGAAAAAGAATATGCTCCCTAGTTCTGGTAGGATATAAACTTCTTTGAAAGGGTCTAAGTAAGTCCAAGAAAGCTACTCAAGATCATTATTTGGAAAAGACTTCAAAGACTTCTTCATCCCTTCTCTGTACAGAGATGTGGCAAGTGAGCAAGAAACAGCAGCAAGTACTATGGCTCTAGTTTATCCAGCTGAAGCCTTCAAATCTTTAAATCTCTTTTTTCATAAATTTATTTTTAGCCATTCAACAAAGTTCAAACATCACATGGCTCAGAGGCCTACTCTGTTCACCTGTCCTGTGTACTGCCTTCCTGACTGCATATTTTATTTGCTTATATTAAAAGAACCAATTCTGATGGAACACTGAACTGTTGCACCTGAAAATCTGGCCTGACTGACATCATCTGGAAGAAACCACTGCAGGAATATATCAACTGCATCTTGTCAGAAAAGTATGAACTCTTTCTGTCACTGTTACTCAAGGAGGAGACAGGATGAAAGCAAAAGTAGAATATAATCAAACAATAATGGAATATCATCATTCTATTATGTTCAGCAAACTAATTTTACCAGAAGATTGTGTCTGTTGGAGTGGAGCAGTCATGTTAAAATTGATCATGGTGGACACTGCAGTCTGTTTTGTTATTGCTCATGTTACCACACAATTCAAAACATTTGGATTAGCTTAACTCAGCAGAATTCAGGCAAGAGAGACAGCCATGATATCTTCAAGACAGTTGAGGACTGCATTCTGAATCAGCTAAATAGATTTAACTATAATTTCACAAACTGGAAACTAGTTTGCTGGTATTTTACTCACTTACCATTAAATGTAATTAAAATCAGAACATTAGAAAAATGTGTAAAAGGTAATTTTTGCTCTCCTCATCCAGTTTGTTTATAGAAAAGGATTGAGCAGCTTCATTCAGAAGCCTGAATCTCACTTTTGTACAGCCTGTGTGCTTTGGACTTCTGATGCAGTATTTGCTTTGGCCCTTATAAATATTGGGCCAATATACAATTTTTTAATCTAGAATGATGTTTGGCATTTTGAATGATGTCATATTCACTGCTCTTTGAATTACATGCTTGGATAGTAGCCATGGCAATCTGCAGCTACTGAACTGCTTTAATAAGTGCTCTGAAGAGTCTCTAGCACTTATGTGTTTGCCTATTCTTAGTGAACAAACAATAAAACTGGGGGATTCAGATTAAATAATCATTTCAGAATTGCTTCACTCTGCTTAGGAACTTATGGGCAAATATGCAGGCCTCACTTTTTATACCTTTCCAGCTTTTTTTGCAGTAACAAACCTGGCTACCCCTACTGTCTCCTCCTTCCATTATGTCTCCTCCCAGGTGAAAAACAAACAGCCAAAACTTAAAATCCCAGCTACAAGACATAACTAACAAAATGATGTTAATGGTGCTTTTTCATTTGTTTGCACAATGCATCACTTTGCCAAGCCAATTATCTGCATTTGTAATCTTAAGACATCTGGCTGTAAGGAACATGTCTTTGTCTGTATTTGTACAGCTCCCAGCACAACAGGACTGAGACACTGATTAAGCCCTAATGTCACATAACTACTTTATCATTGTCATCCATACTAAACAAATACATTTGCTTGAAACCTAAGCATGTTGAATGAGCAACAACATTTCATAAGTCCTTGCCTTTTACTTCACTGGTACCAGGCACGTTAAAACAAAATTACACTGATGTGACTCTGGAAAGATCCTATTATTTCTAGTGGAGTTAATCCATACTGATAGAGATGTTAACAGAGAACAGAAGAGCCCAGGATCCACAGGGAAACCAACAGAATAAATAGGGGTTAGATATGCATGTTTATTTTGCTCAAGTTGTGACACAGGCTCAAGGCAATTCTCTAGAATGCAAAGCCCACTGATAATCCTGTGCCACAATTTAGTTCCATTTTACAATAGTTATTTACTGCCTTTCTGCAGATGCACATGTTAATTAAGTTGATTTTGATGAATCTATTACTTATAAGCCCACAGTAGTAAAAGGTCACAGAATCACAGAATCATTAGGGTTGGAAAGGACCCTCAAGATCATCTAGTCCAACTGATAGCCCTACACTACTCTTACCCCTAAAGTCACGAACTGCAAAGTCTTGATTTCTTGAGAATTTGGATTCCAAAGTATTTATCAGATTTGGCTACCAGAAAGAGCTGGCTGCTTGTTGGAGAAGTGTCACTTTCTGGTCATTTGAATCTAATTATGAAATATGTAGACGCAGAGGATTCCAAAATAGCATCGCTGTCGCTATGACTGCATGTCACTTTTGTCTCCATACTGTTGGCTTTAGAAGCATTACACAAAATGAATTGCATCAATCTCTCATTTTTTTTTCTGTCCTTTTTGAAGGCAGCTTAGGAATTTCCTGATAGAGTTGAGCTGTAGCAATAAGTACAGATTTTCCTGAGTGTCCCACAGACACGTAAGTAATTTGGTTCATATGTGGGTGGTCTTTGACTTATTCAGCTAGCTCTCTTATAGACTCTCTAACACATCCAGCCCAATTAGATAGATGCAGAGTGTGGTCTTTACAAAATATCATTCAGCCATGTATCCTGCAACAAGCAATTACAAGACATCTTCAGGGCATTGATTTATTTCTCGTTGCCCTACCAATTTAATGACCTTATGATTTATACTGATTATGGAAGTCTCTCCTTGGCAAGCAGAGTAATTATCCATCAATCTCAAATTCTTTAAGGGAAGAAAATGTTTATTTTCTGTCTGCATAATAAGTTTTATGTCATTTTTAATGTCATGACTCCCACATGCACTGAAGATATATGTAGTGACTTCTAATGTCTCACAGAATGTCAATTGGAAATGCAATTTGACAACAGGCTTAGCTTCTATTGTCTGACTGTTTTCCATTGTATAATGAAGATGGTTAAGTCCTCTGCTTGGAAATGCATGAATTATCCTAGGCTAAACCAATGGACTGATTCTGTGGTCCAGTCCTGAGGCCCTACAGAAAATTCTCAGTGAGAAAACTTGCAGATGTTAAGTACAGTTAAGTATCAACTGTACAAATAGAGGTTGAGGAGCAAAAAGAGGTGAAGCACGTGACCTCTCATTGCCACCTCTGCTGCTGTATTTCTATAACTGTTTGATTTAGAGGAAGGATTCCAGCACTGTCTGAGTTTCTCCTGAAAGGAAATAGGTTTTATTTGGGTGTAAATAGGAAAAATCTAGGTTACATTGCATTATTAGCCAGGCTAAAATGTCCTGTGTGGTCTTCTGGAACGCTGATACTATTTTGGGGGTTTAGTTATTTTACTGTAGAACTCACAACTGAAAGATTCTTAAGACCTGAAGACCAAGGAGAGGCTAACATTCAAGGAATCTGAGCTTTACAGATGTGCCAGGAAGTTCCCCAAACTTAGCTCCTTCTCAGCCCTGCTCCTCAAAAGGTTACTCAGACACAGTAGATCCAGTTACTGCTGATGCCACCTTACTGTTTAGTCCATCCTTTTCACTACCTTCTCCCACTCTTTGCAGATTGGGTGACATGCATAGTCTATTAATAACCTTTGCATTTTTAAGACCCATAGCATAGCAGCTATGTAAGATGAAGTCCATTCCACACTTTGAGTTTGAGGGGAAGATTTACTGTTAGCAAGTAAGTATGGATGGAAATGATAGTTCAAGCTGGGTAGAGAAATGAAAATAGTGAGGTTTCAATGTGTCCTACGTTCAGCATCAGTGATACAGACAAGATACTAGAATTATTCCTGTCCAAATGTTCATGTTGCTGACAATGGTAGAAGAAAACTCTTCTACTGTGTGTCAGGAGATTTTAGATTTTTCCAGCCAAGCCTCTGTACTTTCCCCATGACAAATACCCATTAACTGCCCATGGATATGGTTTTCCTGCAACTCGGGAGTTTATTTCTGAGTCCTTAACTCCTATTGCAACACCTCAAAACCAAGAGCCATCAGAGAGAAAAACTGCACAGAGAACAAACTCCTGTGAAAACTGAACAAATAGGAAATGTCACCTTCTACAACTGGGGAGATATTGCCAACTCAGTACAGGAACGGCTGAGTTAACTTTGTATGTTTGACTTCTTGCGTTGAAGGGAGGAAAGAAAATCTAGACAAGCCAACAAATACTCTTTCTCCCTGAAACCTGCAGTTACATGGTTTTCTTAAAGTTAATGTCACCAGGAATGACAGGCCACATACACCTTTAAAATCCTGAAAAAGAAAACCCTTATGCTATCTTACTGCAACACTGCCTGTCATTTGGCTGGCCTGGTGCAGAGATGACCTGTGAATGGGTCCTACCACACCTTTCATTACAGACACAAGCTTTTTTCTTCCCAAGAGCTATATGATAGTAGTTTTCTTTCTTTCTTTGTTAGTTTTTTGGTTTTGTTACAAAAAAAAAATAAAATCTTAACTAGGAATGAAAGGAACCCAAAATTTCTAATTGAAACTACTTCCATGCAAAATCATTTGGCTAGAGCAGAAAACCAACCTTGAAGGTTTTTATCATATTCTCAAGACTACCAATTTCAAATACCATGCAACTCCAACAGCAAGTGAAGTGAATTGATGAGTATCCACTCTAAAAGGAGACTCTTTTGGGGTAGCTTGCCCACATCCATTGTACCTAGCCTTTGGATCTCACTATTTCCTGGTCCCCATGTGGTGCTCTGTTGCCCTAACACGTTGTCGTTATTGCACACTTTAAAAATGTGCTAAACATTCTGAGATAGATTTTTAAAAGACTGTGTAGGTAGAGGAAGCTAAATTTGATGCACTGCTTTGATTCATTCTGCTTCTTGGGAGCACTCCAATTCCAGCTTTGGAATGTTCCAAAGTAAACCAAGGAAACAAGTGGCTGATCCAGTGCTCGAGCCTGCCTCCTGGCCATCGCTAGCAGTTTAGAGATGCCCTGTGTGATGGGATCTAAACCACAAACAACACATGCCTCAGTTCAGCAATTCTTGCTTCCTATTTATAGCCTTAGCATACAGTGTGTAACAACATCTAGCTCCAAGAAAACGTTGCAGTATTAAGAGCAACAGCTTTGAATCAGGCCCAAAGAAAGAATAGAAACAGATACTACAAGATGAAAACTAAATGGGAACTGAAACACACAAATAGGAGCAGTGCAAATCAGTTCCAGTGTTTTAGGGTTAAAGGTCACCAGACCAACTCTGTAGCAATGCTGAGCAGCTGTGTTTGTTGGTCACCTACAATTCCTAGATTTTAGGCATTTCATTATTTAGCATTGAGGAGTGTGGATGGAATATACAGTCTAAGCCAGGAGATGCTAACAGACTGCAAGCCCCTGTATGCATAGGGAATCTTTTATTAACTGGAGTTTTTCCAGTGGAGGCAGATGACATCAGTTCAATGTTTATCTCCTTGGCCTAGTTTAAAACTGACAATTCCTGTGGCTGTTTCACTAAATGCAAAAGATGCCTTTAGTTAAGGATTTTCAAGATGTGAGTCTGTATCTAAACACACCTGGGGTTATCATTACTCCCAAACTGATGTTTTGCCAAGACAGCTAATTTAATGCTGGCATTCATAATAGGAAGAGAACTGATTAGGATCCATATGAGCCAGCAACAATGCACTAACTTCCTGGATAAAGTCAGACATTGTTTTCTATCAGAGCATGGTGTGGGAGTGACGAGCAGGGAGTTCCACCTAAACATAAAGGAAAATGTCTTTACTTTGAGGGTAACAGAGCACTGGAACAGGCTGCCCAGGAAGCTTGTTGGGTCTCCTCTGGAGACTTTCCAAACCCACCTGAACACAGTCTACTGTAGGTAGAGGGGTTGCACTGGCAGAGGGGTTGGAGCAGATGATCCCCAGAGGTCCCATCCAACCCCCACCAGTCTGTGATTCTCTGATCCTGGGTAAGGATTTTTTCACTCCTTATTAAAATGCATTCTAAATCTGAATTTCATCTTCAATATGTACTGTATCTTTCTTGAAATACATGCATAGAATGCAACTTCCAGAACCCTCTAATAGTTATTTCTTTCCACATTTCTGCATCTGTAATCCTTCTGCAAAAATCATTTCCTCCACTGTGGTAAATTCCAATGAACCCTACTGAGCTCCTGATTCTAGGTCAGTTTCTCCAAAAGACAAGCACACCCTTCCTGCTGACCTTCCAACCTACCTGTCTCATTTTAGGTATTTCTAGGGACCTGTCACTTGATTTCTGGCAGCATTCACTTGCTAACACAATTGTTTAGGACATTGATTTTTAGTATAAATCAAGTCTTTGCCCTGTAGGATTTTTCTTCCCCTTTTTCTGTGATTCACTCTGACCTCCTGTATGGCATACAGATATATGCAGATTCCCTCACCCTTTGTCACAGCAGTACATCATATTCCAAGTACACAAGACCTAAAAATGGATTGTTTCTGTAGATGTACCAAAGGCAGAAAGTCAAACACAATGGAATTGAAAAACATGCTTGAGATCTGCTCAGTTATTTTTTCTATTGGAAACAGAATTGATCTGAGAGCTAAGTGTGTCTCAGGGATCACAGGTATGAGTTCTTTGCAAACATTCATGAGGACAGGGGGAAAAAATGCTGACATCTTAATCTACTCTTTCTGCCATCCTTCATCTCTGCACTTTCTCATGTACAGTTGAGTAGAGTATAGAAGGCAAGAAACCTATGAGAACCTCTGTGATACGTTTTCCCTTGGTTTTGGATTTTTTTTGGGGGGGGGGTGTGAAAAATACTAATAGGAGTCCCACTATTGACTGCTTCAGGCTATTTTGTCATGAACAATATAAGAAGGTTTGGTTATGTTGGAAATGTCAGGGCCTTTGGGAAGAAAACATGGAAAACAGATGTTTGTTGTTTAATGTTACAGTGTAATTAAACCAATGGGACTAATATCACTTATATGGCATTACTTAAGAAGCAGCTGTTCCTCCCACCTCCAGCATCACTGATTGGATTAGGTATATTTTCCACCTCCATAAGACTGTCTCCTTGTCAGCATAAGTTCCTCTTTCTAGTAAATTGGAAAACAATGGTAACATAAATTTAAAGGAACCATCCTCAAACTTTTAAAGGCCAGAAGTTGATAAAGGCATTGTTACTCTTTACACTTGTAAGCAATCTAAGGAATCTGGCTGCATTTCATTAGTTTTGCCTGATCAGAATTTAGGCCATGGAAACACAGTCATGCACAACAGGTTCATGTTGTTTAGAGGAACTCACAGGAGTTGTTTGGTAGAAAGAGAGATTCACAGCCTCAATTTATAATTCTCATCTAAAATTTCCTTTTTAATGTAAGTAAATCTGGCAGTCCATAACTAATTCTAAAATGTTAAGAATACAATGTAATCTCTAAAGCAAAACAGACATAAAATGTGTTAGTATCTAGTTTTGGAGGGTGAAGTATTAGAATACCCATACTATCTGTGTATAAAAGTATATCATTAGAATTTCAAACAACCAGGTAAAATATGCATTTGGCCACAATGTAGTACTGAAAATAATGGATAAATATTTTCTGAAACTATAGCAATATTCTTGTTACACCTGAAGCATTGCACAAGAAAATCAATACACAGAAGTAGGTTAAAGAATAATCCAAAATATCTACAAAGCAAAAGAGATCAGTGCAACCATCTAAAATCTGAAAAGGAAGTGTCAAATATTAGGAAACCAAGTGGGATGAGAAATCACTATTGAACACAGACTGCCAGACAGAAGACACAGAGCCTGTATGTAGCAAAACTCCTCAGCTGAATTGTAAGGCAAAGCTTTTGACATTGACACACTGCAAGACTCAAATAGGAGGCAGACAGATCTCCTAGCAAGGGCAGTTTTAAAGTCATGATTCCACAGACATTCTCTTAGCTCAGCAGCATCTTCTCCCACACACCCTTCTCCTCTCCTCTCCTCGTGTTCCCTCATGTTTCTCTCATGAAACCACTTCTGCAGGCATGTAAACTGCATCAAAGAACTCATCCAGCTTAAAAATAAGCCTGCAGAAAACACCTGCAAAGGACAGGAATGAACTATTGACAGCATGGCAGGAACAGCCTGACCTGGCACTCTTACTAAGAAAGAGATGAGAGAGTGTGACCAAAACAGGCAAGGAAGTGTTTAATGCACTATGCAAATCTAAGTGCTCAGTCCTCAGTGAACAGTTCCCAAACAAAACAAGCAGAAGTCATTTGCTTTAGCTGCCTTGGAAGAGATCTCATTTATCAGACTACATGCATAGTGTGTACTTACACCTTTTGTTCTAAAAGAGGAACTACTGGGTTTGTGCCAATACAGTATGTTTCCTACTTTTTTCATAGGGAAACTAAGGCCAATTTTTGTCTTGGCTTTCTAGGTCTGTAATAAGCTGGTCTGGCACAAAGTGGATATTTGAAATGGATGAGTACTTTCTCCTAAGCTAAATCTGAATGTTAATAGGAGCAAAACAGGTTCCTTTTGACTGCTAAACCACACATCTATTTGTTCCTCAACACTGAGGAAAAAAGCAGAGCGAGCATACAATGAAAATTATTCAACCCTGATGGCTGATCCTCAGAACCTGTGAAAACTAGTCTCTTAACCTACCTTATGGCAATGAAAGTCTGAAGGGCAAGTGCAAGTGAAAAAGGACAATCAATAAAGAGCATAGGTCCTCCAGACAGACACCAGAAAAGTTTGTGCTTACCTCAAACAGGTTTGTAATTCCTACAGATGTAGCACAAAAGTACCTGCCACTGAGTCTGTCTTCCCTCTTCCCCCAGAATGCTCAAGTATTTTGCCTTTGCACAGAATGTTTTGTGTATTCCTTTTGGTTTTTACTTCTGAGGGGAAGAGGAAGAACAACAAGTGAGGTGCACTTTCATTATATTTTTTTCCCCTTATCCTTCTCTAAAGACTTCCTTTTAAAATTTCACATCTGCACACTAAACAAAGAAGACTGTGGGGCCTCCCGTGAGCAGCAATCAACAGAAGCAACAATTCACACCATGAAATGTTTGGGGATCTGCCAACAAAATCCTTATTGAATAAAAAAAATGCTGTCACCAAGATTAATAAAAACATTCCTGATATTGGAGTGGGTAGGAGAAATGAAAAATATTTTTAGTTATGTGAAAATAATACTAGTAGATGAAAACAGGAAAAGTATGAGATAATGATGATAACTAGGCAACAGAAATTGTACAGGAAAAAGAGAGGAACTCAGTGATCCTTACACACCCCTCTGGAGAGTAAGGAGTGACAAAGAACATACTTCTTAATTCAGTCCTAATTAGGAAATAGCAAACTTGCTCATTCAGTTGACAGCAACTTAGGAGGGCCCAGTTCTTGTCTTGCAAGGCCAAGGGCAAGACTGAGATTTTAGGATGGTCTCATACTTTACATAAAGGACAAGACAACTACAAATACTTGTACTTAGCCTGAAGCAATACTACTGCCAAACAAGTGCTGCCCAAACCAGGTTTATGCAACAGTTGTATGGTAGGAAGGAGATCAAGAACAGTGCACATCACGTGCTCTGCACAGGAACACACATAAGCAAGTACAGCACAAGAGTACCTGACGATGGCTGGTCCCTTGTCACCCTTGGTATTGTGAAGCCAGAGAGCTGGCTGCCAGCACACAATTTCTCATACCAGGTTGATTCTCTAATGTCAGGACTCAGTTGGTTTGCCAGCTCATGCAGCTAGACTGAATGGCTGAACACAAGTGAAAACTAAAGATGTACAAAAAAGCCTTAGTTAAGTATGTTGAAGCAAGCAGCAGCTCTGTATCGTGCTCTGTATCACTGCTACCATGCAGCCTTCCCTTATGGAAAACAAAAGGCAGCAGAAAACTGGAGTGATAATACTTCAACTAAAAGTGGGTTGGAGGCCCAGTGTCCTCTACCAGACTTAGCTCAGAAGCTGCCCTGAAATGGTAGGACCTGAGGATATTCTCCTGCATTATTCTTTGGCAGCCAAAAAGCTGCCCTTTGAAATGGTTGTCATCAAGTTAACGGAGCTGATAAATAATTAGAGTGAAAACAACTCTTTGGATGTTGGTAAGTATATTCATTATCAAGGCAAAAAGAGGTCTGAAAAAAAGAATCTTTGTGAGAGTGTGAAGATGACATGCTTTCAGGAGTATGTGTAGATATACATATGAGTTTAATATACAGATTTCCATCAACTAGAACCCATCCAACAGAGGAACAGCTTGTATAAAGCTAGGCACATATCTGCCGTCATCACAGACCACTTGGGCTTTGCTCTCATGGTTACCATGATATCATCACAGTCCCTCAGAGTGCTTACTGCCTTTTCTCTCACCATGAATGTCAATTATTAATGCCTGTTCATCATAACAACACATCATCTAGAAACACTGTTTTCTCCCTGTATATCTTACAAAAGAATGAAATTGTCTCTCCTCCTTTTGACTATGAAAGTGCTTGGAGAAAACACCCAGTAGTGTTTGCAGATGGCCAAAAGAAAGGATTTCCCTCTCCTGGCTTAAGTGGCCTGCTAATTACCCACAGCAAGTGCAGTGGGTATTTATCCCTGGAAGAGAGAGAAGCAAAGCAGGTGGGAAATGTTTATACAGGCTATAGACAACTAACTGTTCTGGGTGCCAAAACAAACAGGTGCAGATTTTATTGATACAACAAACATGGAAACAAACCCAAGCAAATACACAGTTGCTGGGGTGTGTTTCTTCCTCACAAAAACAGCACCTACAAAGTAAAGCAAAAGATGCTGTTTTTTCCCAGTGGATACACTTCCAAAGTCAGGACTTTCCCACTACCTTCTGCAGTCTAACTTGAAGAAGTACACCTAGGGGGTTTTCAGAAAGTTGTCCCACAACATTTGGTCCAGTATACTGAAGGAAATTATTTGGCATGTTTAGATCACCATTTTTCCTGGCAGCCTGACCTCAGAAAGCACCTTCAGATATGTGCTAGTAGCGTAGCCAGTGGAAAAGCTACCTTAGCAGGATCTTCCCACTCATGCAATGCACAGAGTACACTGGATTATTAGGCAGGTTAGTGGGCACCCCTCTCTCAGATCTGGAATCACAGGTCAAACTAAAGCACTAATGTAGGTGCAACTTGGAAACATTTTCTTTTCTGTGAACTGAATTGTTTAAACTGTCACCATTCATTCATTTTCTTCCCCCTTTTCTTTGCAATTGTTGCCTGTAAACTAAATAATTTTCAAAAGTATTCCCAGATTCTTTTTCTTGTTACTGTCTCAGTAGTCCATTTCAGTGATTAGTGCATGCCATCTTTTAGTGTACTAATCTATGTGGACTCACTCTATTCAAACTATTTACCATAATTGTTCATTTCATACATTTCTTGAGCAACCACCTAAAAAATGAAAATGAGAAATCCATATTTCAGAGCATGCTCTTAGCATATACCAATAGACTTGCAAGTGTTAGTTTCTCAGCCACTAAGTAAAACAGGAAGAATTTGTTACATTAGAAAAAAAAAATCAGAATATCTATACACAACATTCTCTATTCTCACCAGCCAACTCCTTTGTTTTATCAGTACAGCTCAGAAGATGTTTAGTTACCATGCCTTTATTTCTGTATGGGAAACAGAGTACCTGTAGCTCCTTCAGATTTCTGGCTGCATAATCAATGCTATAGAAGCAATTCCTTTGTTGTCCTGTGCCAGCTAGTGACTATGACAATGGTAATTGTTGAAAGAGCAGACACCATTAGCATACAGGTAGTTATTCAGTGCAGATTAACTAAAGAGTTAGTAGGCACAACGGCATGCAGACTGATAATTTGTCATTTCTTAGGAAATATTTTGCAGAAGCTGATAGACAAAAAGTTAGATGTTAAAAACAGATGGCATGATTCATTTGTTAAACTGCCAGGAAGAATCAGGTTGATCTTTCTTTTGTGAAGTAACTCCAAGTACTCTACCTGCGCGATGAGTCAAAGTTCTTCCCCATACTTCAATTACCTGCCTGAAAGAGCTGTGATATTTAGCTCAAGCTCTAGATGAAGGCACTGTAACTCTTTGCAATTTCTCCTTTGATACCCCTGAAGGGCCTTTTCAACTTAACTATTGTGTCTAGAAAATCTTAACAGAGTACCTGCAACAATAGCCTACAAGTCAAATTCACAGGCTTGTGCATGCTGTCTTGCTGCAGAAGCACATCAGGACATGGTTGAACACCTCAGCAGGAAGATCTGCTTGCAAATCTTTTGCTATGGCCAAGTATCAGGACATACTGATGGAGAGGAACTGACAGTTCAGTGTGATTACAAGTCCTGAAACCTCGTGCAAGTAGCCAGAGTGACTGAGCAGATTGCCAGGCTGCCCCAGACAAACCAAACAGCTATGGCATCTCCTGAAGCTGGCTGTTGGCAGGCAGAGGGGATAAAAGCAAGATGCCACAGAGACAAATTAGTGAGCACAGTCCTAGCTGGATTGCTGTCATTGGAACATGTTTTGGGAACACTACTGGGGAGAAGCAGCTAATTTGTCCCCTGTTATGCCTTTTATGGGAATGAACTCTTGGGTTTCTCATCTACAGTTTTCAAAACTAACTTCTTCTGAAGTATTAGTGCCATCAGGGAAGTATCTTTGCATGTTTTCCCACACACAACCACACATCCTTGTCAGATCAAGAGTTCTGTAAGCATTGTCACTTGTGACCAATATGTGGTGGGTTCAGGCACTTAACAGATTTACTGGAGTTTTGTTTCATACTTTCCAACTCCAATCAGTTCTCAAGACTGTTTAAAGGCAGTATCATATCTCTGCCTTTTATTTCTTTCTTTTAGTTAAAGATTATGGCTACTTTTCTAGAAAAAAAACCCAGCAAATTTGGTGTTGAGCACAGGTAGGTGTCACTGGCTGTAACTGAAAGCTCAGCACTTTAAAGGACAAAGTGTCTAAAGATGAATACAAGAGCACAGATTTAGGCAGGTGTTTGATATGTGTTTCCTATTAGCACAGAATGAAAACCTTCTGAATAGGAACTTTATTTTACATCTTGTAGAGAATGAAGCATATTAGTAAGATGTAGCAATGAGTACCCTAGTCTACCTCCTGTTTTCATGGCTTGGGGACGTAGGAACATATTGCCTCTCCTGTAGCTTTTCATAGTAATCTGTCTCTTACATTAGAGACAGAAAATATTCAGAATCTTTTTAGATAATTTAATCCCCCCAAACCCCTCAGTCAGTACTGTAGTTAGTAGTATTTAATAAGAGGATAAAGCTGTTAAGAATTCTGTTCTCAGTGCTACCATTCACTTTCTGCAGAAAAATTTCCCTTCTCTTCACACATTTTTTCATTCCCTGTTCTAGCCTGTTTAGGCAGTGAACTCCTTCATTCTATGCTTCTCTAATACCTAGGAGTTGGACCCTTAGATATTTTCCTAAAATAATCCATCTTCTGTTTTAGAAGGCTCATTGTTCTGCTGTAGCTCAAGCATGATATTTCTAACTGCTGCCAGTACTTTTTAGTATTCAGATAAAGTAATGTTTACACTATTATATATCAAAAGAGCAATAGTAACTAGAGCTCCAGGTATTAAATAAAAGACACATAATGCCTATGGCTATTTATAGGAGTGAGGATTTCTCTTCTGTGGTGATAAATGACTCATCCTAGCAGTACTAAAACATCCATGAAATCTTCCTAAAATTATGTTGCATAATTAGCAAACAGCATTAGGAAATTCACTGCAGTTTATAAAATATTTAAAATAATTATGTATGATTATGTCATTAGTTGCTAAAGCACAGAGCAAAATGCTAAAGTTACTGTAGGAGTCACTCAAACATCATCTTGATGTTCAGTGCCAATTGATCACTGCTCACTGATTAGAAGTTTTTATTAAGTTTGGTTTCTATAACTGCTCTTAGTTTGGTGGCAAGTGACACAAAAGGTTGGTTTTTTTCACTTCATAATTAACTTTTGGGTCAATTTAGACATCAGCTTATTAGATTAGTAAGACACCAAAATGTCCACAGCTCTCCAGCTCTGGATCTTCCAGGGTACCCAGCCAGTCTCTCAAAGGAGCATTGGGCTGTGTGCAATTTGGCTTCCTAAACTGATTATGAAAGGCTCAGCTTCTGAAGCAAGTGATCATCATCTCTCCAAGCAAATGAGTTCATTTTGGGGAGAGTTTTGTGGGAGATGTTGACACTGCTAATTAACTGAAAATATTAGCCCTTGGCTACTGCAACTAGACTGCAACCCATCCTCTAGCTACCTCACTGCCTTACATTTGAGTGTGTCCACATGAAAATCCTTTCTCTCTGTGCATTGACCTCATGCTGTTCACATGGTCCTGTCCTGTGGCTCTGGTCCTATCAGACAAACTCATGAGGAACTCACATGACATGTCCAAAGGGACAAACTTGCTTGGATAAAACTGGTAGGCAGACCTTGCTAAAGAACAGAGTATTGGCCTCACTGAATCCCTGAAGCCAACGAGATCAGTTTGCCAGCACTGAATACTTCAGAGAAATCAAATAGAGATAATCTAATAGAAATCTTAACAATCTAGTGATCATATCAGGACTGCTACAAATACATGATTATATTTACACTATAGGTAGTTTTACTTCTCTACTTCATGGAGACTGAAATAATCTGCACCCTTCTATTTCTTAATTAAAGGATAACTTTAAAATATCTCATTTGTTTTCAAGATATACCTTTCATTCTTCTATAATCAGTCCTTTGTCAGAGAATACTTCCAGCAGGAAGCAGTATCTGATGTCAAATAAAACTACATAACAAAATGATTTATTGCTTGTCTTTGTGTCTTAAGTTTTACAGTAGCTCTCTATTTGTCCTTTGAAGAGTAGGAGGGGAAGAATGTGTTTGGGTTTTTCTTCTCTGAAAAAATGTGCACACATACTGAATTTGGAACTATCTGCTGCAATAAGAGTTGTTAGGAAAGACTGTGTTCATGTCTCTTATCACACTGACTGTGGACATGCACAGTACCCTGGTCTTTCCTGGAAAAGGAGATGATGACCTGGAGGCCATCTTTTCATCACCTGCCGGTACTTAAGAGGGAGCTACAAGGATAACCTGGCACTCTGTGATGCTATGACAACATACCCTGGTAAGGTCTTTGGTCTGTTCAGACTTTCACCCATAGATCTGTCTGCTTTTCTGTGTCTTCCATCAATGTCTTACTGGTTTAGTCAGAGAAGTATTCAGAATGTAATTTTTCTATCACCTTTGCTGCAGTTTTTTGTTTACCTGGCCGGTTTCATTAGGTTTATATGGACATATGCATGTATGTATTGTTTCTCAGTTTCTAGATATCACTGTGCAGATTTCACTAGGATTCCATTCTGTACAGGCAAACCCAAGAGTAACAGTCCTGACTGCTTTCTGTAATGCTCTTCATAAGGCTGCCAATTTTTAGTAAAAGACACAGTGCTGCATGTATATGCCTCAGGGGCAACACTACTCTTAAGACCTCTAATGCTTACTACTGCATTAAAGAGAGGTTGGCTATATTTTCTGCAGCATGCTATTTATTTTACTCTAGTCATACAATCTCTGTGATTGCTAGCCTAACTGCATTGTTTCATTCAATAAGGAGCTGACATTTTCCCTGGTTAGTGTCAATCCATACTATTGACTTTTTTTGTAGTGCTTTAATTAATCTGTGCATTGCAAACTCTGATCCAGAAAATATTGTTACAGACATAAAAAATAGCAGTGCTTAACAGATGGCCTCCACTGCTGCTCCCATTTCTGCAAGGGTGTCAGTGAATGCACCTCTAATAGAGAGAGCATAGGTGCATATTTCAATATTGGGAAATTCCTGCTCTGCACAGAAAGGTGAACAAAGCTGACTGTGTTACAAACACAACAGAAGTCAAATCAGACTTACTGTCAAAGGTAACCAGTCTCGTGCACAGATTCAGTCTTAAACTTGGAGACACAAGAAAAAACTAAATCCAGTCTAATTTCAGTTTCACAGTGTTCCCTGACCACTATGCCAGGCCTTGCCACATAAAAGTCAAATGTGTTCCACATGATACTTGTCTGTTGTGTAAGAGCTGAGGTAGACTGGGAACATGACCCTAGGGGCTGCTGAGGAGGATGTTTTCAGAGAAAAACCCAACCCATAATCTCTTTTGGAAACAATCATAGAATCATAGAATATTAGGAGTTGGAAGGGACCTTGAAAGATCTCATCTGTATATTGGAGGATAAGGATTTGAGACTAACTCATAGCACAGGACCATCTGTTTTCACTGTACTTTGGCACAAAGTTACTGAGAAATAAGGAGACAATTACTGTGGGATAGCAGTAACCTGAAGGAGACGGCTGGGGAGAACTTGGTGCAGCACTGTACATTTTGGACATTTCATAAAGGCTTCACACTGGGACAGATCCTCTTTAGAACGACAGAAGAGAGAGCTCTACTGGTAAAAACATCAAGAGACAACTTTAATTTTCTTTAGAGCATTTTAGAATTTCTCTCAGTTGCCTGCACTCCCCCAGACCATGTCAGGTAAAAGGAGTGTGGGGGGAGAAGAGTATCCACTTGCTGGAAGCTAGGTAAGTGAGAGCAACCCCCCAAAAATACCAATTACAATGCAATTACTCCTCAGGCATGACTGTACTGGAGTGCTACCCACTCACCAACTGCCCCTGTCTGTGGGTTGCCTCTGCTTTAGCTATACTATAGCTAAGGAAATGTTGCATAGCTTGTTGTTCAGATAGACAGCCTGCATTTAAGCACTCTACTGGTTCTCCTTGTTATTTTAAAAGATGTGTTGCTTTTTAAGCTTGCTTTTTTTTTTTCTTGAAAGACAGACAAGTGCAACTAGTTTGACTGACAAGCATAAAACAGATTTATCACTGTAGACCCATTTGGTTTGTTATTTTTATATCCAAATATCTGTGTAGACAATTGCAACGTGGATAATGTGCTCTCTTACAAAGCAGTTACACTAAGCCAAAATTAGTGTCTCTTTTTATGAGGACTTGTGCAACTATGAGTTATTTAAATTGGAGTAAGTTCAGCCTAAATGAAAGAGCTTTGCAGAATAAGGTATAAATTTGTTGGAGAGTCCTGGGGACACAGAAAAAGCCAATGGGTCACTCTTGGGCAACTGAGCTAGGTTTTGAACCAAGAAACTTAAGAGTTTCTTTGATATTGTGGAGCACTAGAGCACAAGAATAGGAGAGAGAGGATTAAAGATAATGAATTTTTCAAATCTTGTCTCAGCCACACAGGTAGAAAATAGAGGCTGTTAAAAAGAGAGAAAACAAAAAAGGCACAGTGAAAAGAGACCAGTGGCAGGTTACTTTCTTCCAGGGAACTACAGCCCTTTATTCTTGGTCATTCATCTGCATGCTCACCTTTCTGTGGGAGGAACAGCACTCTTTTCCTCCCTCTACATTTCCCACTCAAACAATCCTGGAGGTTTTTTCTAGTCCCCTCTATTACTTCATAGAGAGGTACAGTAGGCTTTCAGAAGAGCTGTAAAAGATGTTTCTACCCCAGTAATATTTAGTGTCCAACAAGGTGCTTATAAAAAGGAAAGGGCAGCATCTACTAGACAACAGTGTATCCTGCCTAGGTGTGAGGCTCAGACAATTGACTGTGGTCTGAGGGTTCTGAGCAGGCAGCCCTTCCAGCAGAACTTGACGTCAGATATGGTCTTTTGAAGGTCAGCAGTTGAGATGATCTACACTGTTACAAGTTTAGAAAAGGACCAAAAGTTCTTTGATCTGCATAAAATGCCCCATCAATTATTTTGTTGACCTTTGCAAATAATTAATTTTAAAACACTGTGTTTTGGTGATCTACCTCAAGGAAAGAGAAGGCCATGATTCAGCAGCAGGCTTCAGCCATTATTCACTATTCTAATCATTTATAATTGTATATCTACACTCAATGCTGCCTTTCTTTTTCTGCATAAGGTGTTAAAACAGATACATTATAATTTTCTTTAAAGATCTTTCTCTGTTACAGATATATAATAACTGTGTCTTCTTTATGTAGAAATCTCTGTCTTTTGCAACTAAGACAGTTCTGTTATTGTTGTGGGGTTTTTTTAAACCAAGCATTATCAAACCAACTAGTCCTATGATTGGGGATTCCATGAAAATGTTGTTAGGACAGACACATTTTGGGCTTTTTAGTTCTCACTTCTGCAAGAGGCAAGGAGAAGACAGGTCAAGTGGGGAGAGAAATGTCAAAATGTCTATATATATTGATAGGAAACAACAATGAGATAGAGCATAAAATGGAAGTTAACACAAAAAGAACCAAGAAATAAGGATGTACATAATTGTATGAAGAGAAGAGAGAGGAAAATAGGCTGGAAAAGAAGGACAAAACAGAAAAAAAGGCACAATGGGTGGAGGTCTTTTCCTACTGTAATGATTCTGTGACTCTATGACTTGATTCTCTTTTAGCAACATAGTGAAAGCAGCCTAACAACTGACCAGAGTGGAGAGCTGTCATGAGTAAAGGTTATCTTAAAAATCAAAGATGAATCACTTTTGGTTCCTCTTAATTATTAAAAAAAAAAAAGACAAAAGAAGTGAGAACCCTGACAGAATTCCATTTGAGACCAAGCAAGAGGAAGAAGCTGCACTGGCGTGTCACTGTGCCTAGTTCATGCAGCAGAAAGGTTATATTTTGGTACAAGCACTGATCTTCTCAACTGCTCTTTCTGTTACATGAGTTGGCAGTGACACAGATCTGTATTTGAAAGGAGTTATAAGAACATATTTACAAAATGACCATATCTGAATGATCATCTTACCTGTTGAAGACTTTCAGACATGATTAATGTCCTCACCTAGGAGAGCTATTAGTCACATGCTTCTATGAAACTTAACAAATCCAAAGTATTTTTTGTAAGATTACTCATATGCTTGAACTTAAGGAAACGCTTCACCAAAGAGAAGCCTACACCCCTGTGTGAGTCTCTGCTTCACATCATTCTATCTGTGCATGCCGTAAAGTATCGGCCACTTTGCTATTCTTACATCGACTGTTTGCTGCAACTCCTCAGGTCCTTTGTTGACATTTCAAATATTGCTCCTTCATTCTGTGAATGTAGGGAAAGAGTTTTGATTTGCACTTCTACTAGCCCATATTCTAGGAGAGGATGGCAAAGAAGGGTTGGCCAAACAGTTAAATGACTGAACGATCCTCTGGAGGCCTGGAGACGTTTTGTGTTCTATCACAAACTCACGGTGCAACTTCAAGGAGTTAAATGTTACATCCTTTACCTTTTAGATACCTTGCTACGTGGTAGGATAATAAAATGATACCTAATTAATAGCTACATTAGTTAACTTCCTGTCTGATCCACAAGCAAGGTAAGCAATGCCTGCAAAATTAATAAAATCTGAAATGAGGAGCGAGGAGGCCCCTAAGCCACCGACAGGAGGACATGTGAAAGGTATCTGGGAAGGGGGTGGGGGCTTACATACAGCCTCCTCTCTTAGTGCTGTAACTAGCAGTGATTTCTTCCCACTACAGAACCTACATCTGCAAGCACTGTGCTGGAGGTAGCTACTCACATTGACTACTCTTCAGGACATGGAACAGAAACCAAGCGGCGTTACACTGAATCTAATTTTTCTGACAGTATAATGGTTAGGAACTTCAGCCACAATTTGACATGTCCATGTCCAGTTGCCTTCAGTGAGCAGGTGTTTTGGGTCAGTAAGAGACTTTTGTTTCCAATGACCTTGAAATTACTCACAGAAATGGTATCTGTGCCTTGGTGAGGCAAACAGCAGGGAGTTACTTGCACATGTAATTGTTGAGAAGCAGCTAGGCAGTGACTAAGGCCAAGTTCTTGTTAACAGAGAAAAACATTGACAAAACAGTGCCTTTAGTATTCTTCTATGTTATTGAATAAAAATAATTTTAAATCAATAGCCATTTTGAATTGTACTAACCACCCAGAAAAGGAAAAGTTGGGAAGAGATTTATTTCCTGATTAACATTTTGTTTGCTGCCCAGAGGCTGATGATCTGAGTAAATCTGAAAGTCCTCTAGTTATGTTCTGAAAGGATTGCTTTATGAACAGTGAACTGTAATGAGCTAAAAGTCACCATTTTTCATCATTTACTCTAGGAGTTTTAAAACCACACAATTATGCATATTGTAGCTCTTAATACATATGTACATGGAGGTACAAGGAAAATGATGATTTCTGTTATCTACAGATAATATGATTTAAAAGTGTAAAGGCTGATCTGTTGTTTTTTCTTATCACACAGGGCTTTAGGGTTTACAATAATTTAATAAAGATTTCAGATGAAGCTGGAATAGTTGGTGACTCATAGGTCATCAGTGGGTGGCAGGTGAGAGAAGGGAAAGCCTAAAGCAGTTAAGGTTTTAATGAGACTCAGAGCTAGTCTTCAATTCAGAACATTATTAGTTATTATTTTTTCTTGTTGTTTTAACCAATATACAATGTTAAATATATTCTCTTTTCTCAACTTTTATTTAGTCTAATCTGTTCTTTCACTTTTCTCCAGAGATTTTCTGAAAAGCAAAAAACATTCTATGATATTGAGAAAAACTTCAAGTGTTAGTAAATTCAAGGAGATTTTAGCCATGTTAGTTTTAAAAGGGAGGACTTAGGAAAAAAAAATAAAAAGAGAACAGTTTTTGTTACCAGTTTTGATTCTTAAAACTTCACAAGTTTTGAGTCAAAAAATTACTGTGGAAATATCAGAATTTGACTGATGCATCTTATCTCATACAGCATATATTTGTGTAGAATTGAACTTATGAAGAGAAGCCAGAATTTGACAAGCTTCCACCATTTCCCCAGTAAATTCAGGTGAATCTGTTAACCATTTCTTATTTCAAGAAAGCTGTCTGCTCCAGTTTAGCTGAGATATCATCACAGTTTGGGCATGGTTGCAACTTCTGGCTGCTGTGTTTTAGCATACCAGACAGTTCTACCAGCATTAGCCAAAGTGCAGCCCTAGCTGAACACTGAAGCTTATCCTTTTCTTGTCCTTGGTTCCTCCCTAACCTTATGCAGGGGAATCTCTCCTTCTCTGGCCCTGTAGATGGGAAACAGCCATATCTATAACAGTTCCTTCAGAGAGGATGATGAATATCTAAGTCAGTTGGACTGGCTAAACAGTCAGTGAAAGTAACATGCAGCACTGGCCCTAATGTCAAACAGAAGACAAAGTTTAGAGAGTATTGACTGCATGAACTTCAAAGAGCTTCTGGACCTCACTTTTTATAGGCCTATGTCCTTCCAGAGAAAAAAGGCCTGGCTTCACAGTTTTCCCCCTAGGAACCTAGATCTCACTGTATGCTGGCAGAAGATCTGATTCATTTACTTCTCATTTGAAAAAAAACAAACAACAAAAGCAAACCCAAACCACCACAAACAACTACCAACAGAAATAATATTGTCCTGGTACACTCCATTCTTCTTCCACTCTCTCTAGCTTCTCCAATCTATTCTGTTACTCTTCACCAGTGACTTTAAGGAGCAAACATGACCTCTCCTCTTCACACAGGAGCAATAGAACCTCTTGTGCTAAGCAGGAGGATCAGAGGGCAAATAACAAAATATGGCTCAGAGTCTGCCAAAATCAAAACAGTTTCACAGAGCTTTTCATTTTTTTTTCTTTGAAGAAGTTGAGAGAAAAGACAAAAGTCTGAGGATCTGTTCATGCACACCTCTGCACCAGTTTTATTTTCACCAGAGGACACAAATGCTAAGAAAGAAATCCCTTTGGCTCAACTCTTTGCCTTGACATTCTGCAAAGACAATGTTCTCTCCCTTTCAGTTGCATAGGACCGATTTACCTGAAATCCTCAGCTTCTATCTACATCTAGATGAGATATGGTTTCTTATACGTGCTCTGAATAAGGAAATAAATAGTGTTTCTTACCATGGTAAAACAAACCAACCACCAACACAGTGGCACCACAGAACTGTGCTACCTCCTTCAGAAGAATTGACAGCATCATATGCACCAATTTGTTATTCCTACTGATTCATAAGGGAACACTCTGATTCTGGAGCAAAATAACAGTTTGACACCAAACTCTCCTGAACCTCAACTTCTATTAAGAATCTCCACCATGTGTTGAGTATCTGAACTGAGGAGAGGCAGAGGACTGCCACAACCCTGACCCCATTATGACTGCATACTCTTACCCTGGACCACTGAGAGAAACAAAACCATTAGGTTGTAGCTAAAGAACAGGTGAACATATTTATCCTCCCTGTGCTTGCACATTAGCATCTATGTTGGCTCATATGCTAGAGAGACATATGAAATCTCTCCTGTGAAAGTCTTCCTTGGTCAGTTATATGACCCCAAGGCTAAACCTAGTGTTGATACCAGTTAAATAGTCTCTGTGCACACCATCTCAGAGCTCACATTCAGTCATTTCAAAGGACATGTTTTCCACCTTTGTACAAATGTCTTATGCAGGAAACACAAAGAGTTGCTCTCCAAAATATCAAGGTAGGACTGGAGATGGCTTTCACCTGGATTTCATTAACAAAACCTACAAATAATTCAATAGCTATTGTTTTTTCCCATTATTAACCAATGATTTCTTATTCTTGCTATCACTGCACCTAGGCCAGGAAGTGAAGCTACCACTTGGCTAGGTATTGCTCCCAATAAGGAAGAGGGTTCCTTCTCTTTTGAAAAGTTAAGTATTTGAAGTTTTAAAGAGAAACAAAGGAATTAAACAGAATTAAAGAAAGGGGAGGGGGGAGAGCAAAACAAAGCTGTGCAGCATGACAGGTGGCTGTCTCAGTACACCAGGGACATTCTTTTTGTATGCATGACAGTGAAGAAGCTCACTGAATCACAAGTGATTTACAGTGATTTCATATGGCATTAAAGTGAGGCCCTTCAAAAATATGCATGCTGTTCCATTTCTAGGAGAGACTGGTAAAGAGCTAGTTTGGCATGTAAAGTCTCAAACAATTTGTAGTCCAGCTGAGATCAAAAGCAAAAATCCTACTAAAGAGAAGCAAAGGAGCCATGCTATAATTTACATATCATGGCTTCTAGACAAAATTTGCATAGTTCTCTCCCTAAGATTACAAAGATAAAATTTAAAATTAACTAGAAAATAATGTTGTTGTTGTGAAATTATCAAAGTTGTAGCATTTAGGGTTAATTTGTAATAATAACCTACATCTGTATAACTTGCAATTCTTTTACCTTGCAATTAGAGAATTCCCAGAGAGCCTGCTGTTACTGTGGAACCTGATACAGCACTTTATCATCTTGTATGTAATGATACCCAACCATCAAAAGAAAGAATAATGCAATATCCAAACTGGGAAAGTAATTTTAGAGTTAATTAATGATACACCCTAGAGCACTGGATTTCATGCTTTTGTTTTAAAATCTCCAGAATCTATGTACATAATCATCTCACTATCTTGGTACTGCACTTTTCAATCAAGATTATTTTTCTTTTCCTAGAAAACACAATTTTTCCTCTCTTTTTCACCAACCATTACTGTATGGTCATGGCAAAATCCCCCACCTCCAGCTCTCTTAAATTACCCTGCTGTGCTATACTCCCTTGGATTCTGACCTGTGCGCTCACAGGTTGGTATCTTCAATAACCACACACTCAGGCACAAGCTGAACACTGGGAAAAGGGTAAGGGATCTCCCTGGCTCCTACTGGGGAGGTGTCCACGGAGGAGCATTCCAGCCCTCTGGAATGACAAGTCCTTCTGTCCCCTCTAACTGGGCCATCCAGCACAGACCACGGTGCAGCCACTAACGCTGGGGAACAGGATGGCAGAAAAAATAAATGAGAAGCTTGCTTGGTCTCCAAGCTTAAGTTTTCTTCTAGTTGTGTTCCCCCTTGCCCCATAACTCTCAGACTACGTTCTGCAAGTAGCACAGGTTCAACACAATGATGAAGAATTATCCAACTGGGGCAATTTGGCTGCCAGCTAGCAAAAACACTGCAGGAGAGTAAGAAATAAATAGCACGACTGCATTATCCCAGGGCAACGTGGAAACTGAATTTAGGCTGGCTAAGCTGTCCTTCAAAACAGGAGAGTTTTAGCCCTCATCTGAATTTCTGAGCAAAGGTAGCTGAACTTCAACACTGAACTAAATTTTCTAGTGCATCTCCAACATGTTCATGAGCCTTTGGAGACTTCAAGAGTGTGATTCTGTGGAAATGAAGGCTTCCAGGAACCAGGCCTGCACGATGGTTGGCTCAGCTGAAATAGTGATACCTTCTGGCATGTGAATTTTAGGGATTCCAGCTAATATCTGTGCTAGAGGGGTATCCCTTCAGCCTCTCTAGCCAACCAGTAAACTGCACTTAGCTTGTATTTTGGACACTTCCACTACACATTGTCTCCAAACCCATCAATTTAGGCGCCTAGAATAACAACTCAGACATTGCTCTTACTTGCACTGCTTTATAAGGGAACAAGACCATTTTTACCTTTGTGAAAAATAGTGTTATATAGAGATCTAGGATATATATGAGGAAATGTTCTGAGGATCAAGCCAAGTGGCAGCAGGAATACTGAACAGTTGAAAAGGAAGAAACATCAGATTTCTGAAGGGTAGAGCAAACCCAATGGGTTCAACCCACTGAAACAATATCCTCAGACTGGATTGCACTGAAATTAATCTTTCTCTTCTGGTAGGAAATATAATGCTCTATTTCTTGCAGAAGAAAGGAGCATTGTCTCTTCTAGCAAAGAGTCATTTCAGGAGACACAGTTCCATTGGAAGAACCTATGTTAGTAAACATGAGAACCAGTCTGCCTGAAGGTTGTAAGTATGCAGGAGGAGAGTGCAGAAGAAAGAAATCCACAGAGGAATGCTCATATGCTAGTAAACAACAAACAGCCTGTTTTACATGACCATTACCTTACTTTTTCTTGGACTTCACTCAGTTTCTAAGTTTTTCATTACAGAAATATTTATATTGATCCCTAATAAAAACTAGGCCAATATACTCCCCAATTTAATAGCAGATTGCCTGTAAAGGATTCACTGTTCACTAGAGAACAGTGTTCCAGGTTAAGTTTTAAATTCTTCATTCACTGCTTCAAATTCTTACTATATTGAAACAGATTTCTAGATGTTTCAAGTCCCTGTTTTGTAAAGAGTACTTTTAAAATGAGAAAACACAATACAGGGGCAGTTGCTCTTGTCTGCAATGAGCCTAAAACAGCAGGTAAAGGTAAACACCGAAATGCCCTAAGTCCTCTGCTTAGGTAATACACAGCTGCTGCCTGTTGAACCTGCTGAATGAACCTGATGTAAGTTGCAACTTCACAACAGTAGAAAAACTTTTTTTGTTCCTTCTGGGAAATGCCTGCAGTGATCTGTAGCTTCATGGAATTGTCATTATAACCTTATAGTGTCTAGGGAAGGTAAAGTGTAAGACAGAAATTTATCAAAACCAATAGGCTTGCACCCCAGCACTCACATCTTTTCAACTTTCAGCTGCAGATTTAGCACTGAAGACTGAATTTGCTTCTGCCAGGCTATGCAGAGCAAAGAAATAAGGTAGCAAATGAGTTCACAACTCTCTGATCCTTTTCCCCAGCCTCACTGTAGGGAGCCAAGATTTAAGCTATTGTGGTGTAAGAAAGGTTCTGCCAGTTGAGAAGAATCCCCAAACAAATACTCCCTCAATGTTCAGCATAGATTTAGCAGGTCTGGGCAGTAAAGCAGGTACAGGAGGCAAAAGACTTGTTTTGTCTTTTGTGGTGTCCTAAGAACTCAGGGAGATTATTTTTTCCTCTTCACTGTAATCCCTAAGCACTGTACTAGGGGAACAAGGGATCATAATGAAGTGAGAGTTAGATCCTGAGATGGTATGAATCAATATTCCACTCATAGCAGTGAATAAATCAAGAGACTACAGTTCCCCATATTCCTTCAAATAGTCCTCTGCTGATTTCCTTGCTGAGCATCCCTTCTTCATATACTGATCAAGCTAGGAAATGTAATAAACATTCTTTAAAAAGACTACTTTAAGGCTAAAAGGAAACTCACTCACTGATATCTTTTTTCAGGCTCAGTTAGTTCTACAAAACTCTTGAAGAAATCTCAAAATGAAGCTGTTTTTATTTGAACCTACTTTCCTCTGTCCCCTTTCCTTTCTCCCAAACATATGTGCAAAATAAAGCTCTTATAGCTCTTTCACATGCCTTCTGATGGAGCTGGAAATAAATTTATCACCTAGAACTGGAGGCAGAATTTTCTAGTTCTGAATCATACTACTGGGTTTTACAGTAACAGTTATAGTATCCCTTTCCCTCTTCCTGGAAAAAATACTGAATTGATCCAACTTCCAAGAACCTGACTAGATTTCAGGCTACAGTTTCTACCTTTGTAAGTCTCTCCATATCTGTTGCCAAAACTCCAGCATTTGCCTGCACCTTTCTCTTAAGCTGGGAATGGATCCTGAGCATGCAGCATCACCTTAAAATATGTTTCTGACGTGTGGGAGGAATTTTAAGACCTGAAAATGAACAAACCTGGGAACATGTTTTGAGGCCAAAATGTGATGCTAGAATGACATAGTGACTGCATCATCATTTGTATTCTTTGTCTGGTTAGAGCTGCCAGCATTCTCTCTTCTAGAGATTTGGTATGTGTTAAATAGAGCAAAACCATAAAGCTTCAGTAAAGTTTTAGAAAGGACAGAAGTTTCTCTTAAGAATTAATCCTTCTTACTTTATCTTGGAACAGACCAGATTTTGATACCAACTACAAGCATAGGAAAATTCTTTCAGGCCTAGCTTTCAACACTTTCAAGAAAACAATGAAGCTTAGTTAAGTCTGGCAAAAAGAGTACCTGCAAACCACGACATCACAGAAAAGTTATTTTTATCAACTGCTGATAGACAGCTGGTGTAAAACATCCATCCAAACCAACAATAACAGAACCCAAACAAACAACAAAGGAAAGAGAGGTGGTGCCCTGCTTTGGGCACAGTTCCACTCCAGCCCAAACTAGGACAGGTAGAGAGAGGAACAGCTCAGGTGCAAAAAGGAGATGCAGAAAGGAGGTGGCAGGAACACACAGGCTGTAAAACATTCTTTAGCAAATGAAAGAGGAAACAAATCAGGCTCCTGGCTAGTGGCCAAACCCAGCAAAGCACAGAAAGCCATCAGGTGAGAAACCTATATTTGAATGTGAGGTGCTGATCCTGTTGCTGCCTTTACACACAACTGCATGCTAACTTTAGCAGAAGATTCACAATGTCTACAGAATTTTGCATAGTTTTTATGTCTAAAGTTACATATATTTGGACTCTGGCAACCAAGCCATCTTTAGGAGTCCTTGCCACTGTGGTTACCTGTTCCTTTTATACCTTCTCCTCTGCCAACCCAACTGTTAATGAAGCATAGTTGCAAGTCACTGGACTAAATACACGTTGGCTCAAAATGACCTTGCCAAAACAACCTCTTAAAAGATCCCTTTAAACAAAACCATTTAATCATTTATCTTGTTACCTGAATGGCTTTCTAAACCATTATCTCACTTAGACTGAAGGGAAGTAGAAAATTGTCAGGTGAGAGCAAGTGCAAGCAGCTCATGGATAGAAGACATGGCCTCTTGAAAAACAAATCTCAGTCAAACTTCTCGCACAGTGACACTGAATTTCAGATCTCAGCCACCTTAGAGACAGTCTTGTACTCACAGAAAAGCAACTACACTAAATAAAACATCATCAATAATTTTTAAATACATTTTAACAGTAAGATATGTTACACAGAATACATATTCATATCCAGTACCAATTTGCATGCAAGCATCATACATTATCTTAATTAAGAACCTCAACAATCTCTGAATTACACATTCTTTGTATCTCTAAAAAGAAATTGCTTTTAAAGATGAAGCTAATGTTTTGCTTCTAATATAATTTTTTTCTGTTTGTAAATAGAAGCTTTTTTCATACTTCAGAGTACAATTGAATCAGACTATTATAGATGTATGTTTTCCTTCAGTGTTTTCTTAAAGATCCAGTTATGATCTATTTATCTCTATGTGCAGTATGTCACATATAGGAGAGGGAGAAAGTCAAGAGTTCTTGTGATTCTTTATCAGACATCCCTTTTCTATTCCTTAAGAATAATTAGAATACCTTCTCTCCTGGGCAAAGCACTAATTGAAGATGTCTGCCATCCCTGTGCCATGTCACAGAGTGAAAAATCCTCACTAACAGTTCCTGAAATGCCAGTCTGAGGTAGGTGGCATGAAATGATTCACAGAAGATAACCATCTCTCTAGATTAATTATTTTTATTTTGTTCAGGCTTTGCCAATTTATTTTGAACTAGTCATGAGGTAGCTGATAAATGTCATTCACTTCATTAAAACCCAAAGCTCTCATCTGTTGTCAATAGTAATCAAAGCACATGTATGAGAGCAAAAAATGTGCTCTCTGTAATACCTTCTGCTGAGTACTAGAGACCACTGTGAAATGCAGCTCTAAAATGGTGTTGGGACCTGCCAACAAGGAATTATGCTGAGCTACACTTTTCTGATAACATGGAGAAACTTGCATTCACATAGCACAATAAGAAAAAAGCCCAAAGAAATAAAAGGGGAAGAGATTAGGCCAACATTTTTTTTCCCCATCAAAAGGCAGCAAGAATGAAGAACACAGAGAATAATGTTCCAGAAGTCTATCTGTTTAGATCAAATAAAAATACCTGTTTTGCACATGCTGTCCTTACTCTGAAACTATGCTTTCAGCCAAAAGTAAAACTTAAATATGAGGCAGAAAGAGTAAGGCAGAGTTGAAGCATGTTTAACATCTTATTATCACCTCAGCTTTCTTTTACCTCTTTTTTAAGGCATCTGTCTTTAAAAAAAAAAACAGCTCTATCTTTTGAGAAGTGGTTGTTATGTGATCTGAAATCATGCTCCTCTTGCTGGAACTCCCCATGTCCACTGTGCCACTCATCGCAAACGAAATCAAACATGACAGCCATCCCATTTCTCAGGGCTTCATGATTCCTCCTGCCCCCAGAAGGCATTTAACAGTGTCCAAAGGTAAGAAAGGAAACACATGTTGGTAGGACTTCAGTGGGTTTAGCCCTCAAGGAAAAATCAGGATTAGGTCCCTAGAAAACAGAATATCTCCCCAGATCTGCCTTTGCATTTCTTTGACTATAGCTTTACTGACTGGATGCTGAAGAAGAAGTTAATTTACCTTTCAGGTTTTAACTGACAGCCTGGAAAGAAGGGTTGGGGTGGGAATCAAAGGTGTTTTAAGACTACTCTTAAGAGCATTACTCACATAATAAAGTGGGAGCTGAGCAAAGAACATTAAAATGAACAAAACTCAGGTCCTAAAAAAATGTGAGGGCTCTCACCTCTTGTTAGCTTCAACAAGAACTGAGGGGGGCTTGAGTCCTAGAAGACTACACCAGCTGTCTTTAGGAGCTAAAGGAAAAAGCAGCAGTAGCAAACAGGCAAAATAGAGTAAGAAAAGGCAAGAGAATCATTCCTTCTCCATAAAAGATGTCTTGTTTTAAAAAAATAATAATGATACAAAACCAAAACCAAAAGGCCACCCAGCTATATGAACATAATTTCATATCATATACTGAAAATTACTACTGTATATCAGCCTAGGGGCATCTTTTAACACAATGGCCAAAAAAACCCCAAAAAAGCAAAGAAAAAGAAGAAAGGAAAAATCCCCAGCCACATTTGGTTATTTACCAATAGACATGAAAAGGTCTTAGAAATACTTCAGGTTTCTTTTCAAAGCACAAGGATTTTTCTTGGTGTAAATTCACTTGACATTATTCCCTATTGAACCATATCAATCTATCATTCACTGAATATCCAGCTAAGTAAATTCTCTAGTATTCCTGCTGTCTATATCAAATGGGCCACTTGACCATTTGAAAAGGCTTTCAGTTGGCCTTGATTTTCCCTTCTATTTTTTGAGACTGAGAGGGTCTAGTGAGCTTTACACTCCTGAGGAATTGCCAAGGTTTAAAAATAATCAAGTCTCACATTTGACCTATGAAACTAATATTTGAGTATCATATCTCCAAAGATACAAATGCTTAACCTCATCATAGACAAACTAAAGCAGTCATTAGTAGCAGATTCAGTTACCAATGAATTTTCTAAATTGTGTGTGCTCCAGAGAATAACTCCTTTGTCTTTTCTTATGGAATTCTGTTTATGAAAAGCAAATGTACCTAGCAGGATAAACAAGTCATACATTTCAATTAATCCTTCCATTTCTTTCAGTGAAAGTAGAGGTGCATGTTCTTCTGTTAAATGTCTCAAATAAATGCAGCAAAGATTCAACAGTACCTTCAGCTTATTTGTAGGTGTTATTGCAGTTGGAGATGATAGCCACTAACATTCAGGTCATAATTCTGGAGGAAAGTGGGTAGCTTAGATATTGTTTTCATGGAAACATCTTGGAACGCTTCACATGTTCCATAACAGGCAAAATATCTGCAACAAATCCACCTCCCCTACAGTGTTTGAAGGTATCAATAATGTGTAGGCCAGAAGGACAGGTGGCAAATTTCTGGGTAGGAAATATTGTATGTGTTACAGAAGAAGAAGGGGTGACTCTGCCTAAATATTTCTGGAATGGGGCACCTCACGGACCCCCTACTTTCTCAGGATCTATCTGCCGTTGTTATATTTCAGGCCAATGTTTTTTTATTTGATTTTATTATATATGAATATCTCTCTATATAAACTTTCATTAAAAACTTACATGCACAAAACCCCCACTCCCTTCCAAAGCTATCATCTAATTGGTCAGCTACCAAAAAGTCTCTTGCCCAAAAAGATTGTACGTGACAGCAGAGTCAACATAACCAACTGCCAAAGTTCAGAGCTGCATGCAAGCACAGTAATAATGCAGATTAATAGTAAAAAACCAAAAAATTACTGTCTTTGAATGTATACTGTTCACAGTAAATGCAAGACATTGAGCACATTGAAAAGTGATTGAGCATTTAGATGACTATTGCCATGTCATTGGGGAAACAAAACCATCCACCACTGTGCTTCCTGTTTCGTGGAGAAGCGATCGCTTTGTGGATGAGACTTCAGGAAGACTAATGCCCATCTAGAAAGAAGCAAGTGGAAGACAGAGATGCTGAGAGTTTGTGTATCTCAATTATCACATCTGCTATGCCAATACACCTCTCACAAGCATCCACGTCATTCCATTTCAAATGTTCAGTGTTGTTCTACAGAAATCAGTAGGGGCTATGACTTTTCTAGCAGCAGGAACAGCGTCTCGAGTAGGAGGAGATGTGAGCTAGAAACAAAGGCCTACGTGACCAAGATCACAGCAAAGCTGATGAGCAATTTTAACTAGGAGCTTCAGGACAAGCTGGATTTATGCCCATCAGTACTGCATGGGACTGAAAAATACAAAAATACAAATGATGGACCTTGTGTTTGGTCAGTTTTTGTACCATTTTTAAGCTTAACACTTCAGGAGTTCAATAGTTTATTAATTAAAGAGCCAGGAGCGTTGGGATTATTCTAATGTAGATAGTGGTTTCCTGTTGGACTAACTCTAGTGATAATAAAATCAAGTAATGCACATTTCTGTCAGCTTTAAGGAGAGAAGGGTGTGAGCCAGAAGAAGGCCATACTCGTACGTCTGTCCCTGCATTACAGTATATGAAGTGTATTCATGTCGTCTTGAAACCAGGAGTCAGGAGTTGACCTATTTTTGCCTCAGTTTATGTTTCTAAATGATTGGCAACAGAAAGCAATATAAAACGATAAAACCACACCTGAAAGCATGCAAAGTGTTTTAATAAGCTAGCAGTGCTCAGCTTTAATTAACAAACTCCTATTTCTATGATGCTTTAAGTGGAATTTGGTTTTCCTAGTTTCCTTTTACACACTGCTATTTATGAATTTGATGTGGTAGTTGGTTTGACAGATGATAGGACTGTTTGCAACTTATTCATGTTTGGATCCCTATGTGAAAACTTCTATCCTTTTTTTCCTTTTTTTTTTAAAAGCAGTAACCTCATCTTTATTTTTTCCTCTCTCTTTTTTAAAATGAAGGCAGAACTGCCCCAGCTTTTTATTTAATTAATCTTCCTTAAACATACAGCAGCAATACAATGATTAAAAATGACCTCTAAGCTATTTTACACATGAAGGCTGTCAGCTAATCTTGTGGTATTTCAAATTTAATTTTATTTCTCCCTAAAAAGTCTCATACTGCAAAGTTATTTTAAATTAGTCTGTGTATCACTGGCACACTCTGTGTGCACATGCGTGTGCACGCCGGGGCCAAGGACAGAGGCAGAGCTGCACATTTCTCATGCAAAGGAGAAGACAGAGACATAGCACGGCATGTTCTTGCCAGAGATCACACACAAACTGCCTAAACCACAGCTTATGATCCTCCCACAATGGGTTATTTTTACTATTCTTAATGAAGCTAGGCAGGTGTTTACAGTTATGATGTATGTCTGTCTAAAGTTGGAATGAAGCACAGACACAAAATAGCAATGCTTGACGCACTAGACCATGACATACTGTACACACTGGAATTAAAATAAACTCTACTCCTGGGGCTTTTTTTTAATGAGGAAACAAGAAAAGCTATGGAGATGCATTCTGGTTTGTGGAAAGCTGCAAACTATTCTGAGAAGTGTAAAAAATATAATCTGTAGATGGAACTAAAATTCTCTAAACCACCTTTTCAGCCTTGGCTTGCTTTTTGCCAGGTGATTTTGGGGGAGAAGGAAGGGAGGGAGCTTTCCATCTGGTGAGGTGTTAGGATTCTAAACATGTTCCTGAGTTAATTTTGACTCGTTAAAGTGTGAGATAAGTTAATATACTCTAAACCAATACATCATGTCAATCAACAGTGCTTCTCTCAATACCAGCCCACTCACTTCCGCCTCCTGCTCGCAGGCTCTAGAGGCTTCTTGCTCTGAAACTATGTATCCCTCAAGAAATGAAACATTTAAGTGATATCAACAAATCATAGATCTAATAAAACAAACCTGAATAGCATGAATGGAAACAGAGAGGCAATGTTGTTTATTCACTTTGCACTGATGTAGCATTTTACCTAAATAATTGCAAACATTCAGAAATACAAAGAAACTTTTTCTTTTTTTTCAAATTTCTTGAAGAGTGGAAGGGAGAAGCATTGCAAAGAAACATTCACTGTGCTATAAAATCATACTAAAATAGATATGGCCCACTATCCTGTTTCTGCACCCATTTCCAGTCTTCTCAAACCAGGTGTAGAACCCTCTCAAGTATATTAATATTTGCCAGGTGCTATAAATCCGAAATATTTGCAATATTACATCACCATCTGGTGAGAATGCATCAGCAGCTCTAGGCCTGTCCAGTCCCATGTACTTTCCTGAAGGAACTGAAGGTCACAGTGCACATACAACAACTGCCTCTGTGCTTTAAGAATCTTAGAGATCTACAGAACGCAGCGTTTGTACCTGGACTATCAGGTTTAGGTAGTTCAGGAAACAGTCTAATTTGCCTAATCTTTTTACATTTTTGGTCTCCTCAACATCCTGTGGTAATCAGTTCTACAAGTATAAATTGTGAAAAAAGTAATTTCTTCCATTAGCTAGAAATTTATTTATAAGGCAAAAATGATATTCAGGATCAGTTTGTACGTTTGCATATCCCTCTATCTTCTCCTCCTCCTTTGATCACATGTTCAAGCTGCAAAATTGTGATTTATTGTAATTCATACTACAATCCATAGTGGTAGACATGGTAGGTAGTCCATGCTTTTGATCAGCCAAGAACTTTCTAGTTCTACTAGATCCTTTTTTAAAATTAATCAAGCAAAATTGCCTGAAGTATTCAAAAAACTTAGTTACAAAATTACACAGCTTTACAAACAGATTTATCCAGCAGCAATTAGTTTCCTGATTTGCTTTAAATTCCTTTGCTAGTAACACCTAACATTCTATTTGCTTTTTGACCAACAATGACTATTGGCCTAAGTTTTCAGATGAATATTTGTAACTATTCCCAGTAGGAATCAGCCAAGTCTCTGACCGGATAATGTTCTTTGAGAGCTAAGCTACATGCATAGTTCTCCAACACTGTAAAGAAATATTTGCTAAAAAATAAACAAAGAAGAGGAAGTGACCATTAATAACCACAGTAGCACACTAGGGAACATCTACTTTATTAGCTCAAGTGTCAACTTAAGTATTTAAATGACTGAAAAAAAAATACTCTCTTGAAATATTGGTTTCTACCTTCTTGCCTCCCCCATGCTTATCAAAGAACAGGAAGAAAGCAAAACCAACACCACTCCCATTACCCCTCCAGAAAACCAAGCAGCCCCAAACTAATTTCAATATGAGCCTCTGATGCAGCAACATCTTGGGAACATGTCTAACTTTCAGGATGAGTCACTTCACTGTGACTCAGAATCAATAGTAATTTTAATGTGCAAAAAAATTAAGATGGTCTTCAAGGTCCTTACTGGGTTAGCATCCTGTTTCAATAGGCACTGCCATGTGCTTTTACCAGTAGGATGAACAGAAGCTCAACTCCCCTGACAGAATAACCAGGTAGAGAACTTTCCCCTGGGGGATTCTTGAAACAGAGGAGATTTATCTTAACAGACTGTGCCAAAAGGTCAACAGGTTACATCCTGTTAGGAAGAAAATAATGTAGATTCTTTCTTATTTGATCATTAAGATGTGACCTGAGGTCAAGAAAGGAGAAAGATCAGCCTGTCCATGAAACAGTTTATCTGCTTATTGGCTGTTTGAACATATTGAAAACATTCTTTTTAATTATATCTAGATATGCATCTCCTATATGTGTGTCTGTATCTCCATCACCTATAATCTACTGTAAATGTCATGTTGACTGTTCAACTCAGATCTATTTTGAGAAAGGCTTTGGTTCACAGTCACTCTTAGCTGTGCAATACAGACATTTTTCTTGACTAAAAGCAATTCAGATCATCCATGCTCACAAATTTTCCCCTTTCCATTGAGTTTTGCATTCCTCTTGTTAATATTTAGAGATGATTTCCCACAACCATTTGAAGCAAACAAAAACCTTTATCTATTTAAACAAAGCCTTGTAAAAATAACTTCAAGTACCTTGCATTGGGAACACACTAACATCCTGATACTCTTTACAGCTTTGCCTTTGAACCTGGCCATCCCCCTAATTTTGTTTCCATTTGTCCATTTCTTCAAGTTAACAATGAAAATACCCCAAAGAGCTTATCCCTTCATTTCACATGGTCACAGGTTAAATTATTCTCCTAAATGACTACATAGTGGTCACTAATTTTTTGAAGAATAACTCTCATTTTCCACTATCTTCCAATTATCTGTTGCTTTATTTTAGCCACCTTCCATGAGAAAATGCAAGTGCCTTTTTAGGTTACCATTTGCTACACAGGATCATAAAATATTTGGTATTTTTTATGGCTGTAATTCTCACAAACCATTGGGAACGTGGGCACCAAACACTTTAGAAGTGAACTCTAGTATAAAAGCAACAGATCCACTAATGACTGTACTTGTAACAGAAACCATTTCATATTGAGAAGCCAAAATACTCCTGAAATATAGGGATTTTTGAGAAAATACAATAGATAAACTTAGGTTTTCACCTGTGTGAGTTTATTCATATCATCTCAGCACTGACAGGTAACAGACTATGAGAGAACCTTGAATGAGTAACAGTCTGCCAAGAGACTCTTGGGTTTCCCATACTTTTTTGGTTTTATCTAGAGAGATTATTTAGCACCAGTACTGATGTCAACTGCAATCCTCTGATTCCAGAAAGTATCTAATATGTACTGAAGTAAACTGAAAACATCAAAACAAGTTGATCATGGTATCATAGCTAAATGCATTTTTCTGGGTTTGTGAGGTGTGTGTTTGTTTCTTGGGCTTTTTTCTTCTTTTGAGTAACATGAAATACTAGACTGCAGAGCTCATCCTGGCACACTGCTGAGGGAATGCCACACATGAACCATTTGAGTTCTGATGGTTATCCTGCTCTATGATGGGTGCATGTTTCCGTGCACTGAAATGTACTTCAAGAAAGATTGTTGTTTAAAACCTGCATTTGTTTAGCTTTAGAGAAACAGCACCTATTGACAGAACTACACCTTCCTGCTTCAGAAATAAACAAAAGAGCAAGTCTGGTCAAGGTAAGGCAAAATGAACACACTCTCTTTCAAAGACAAAGAGCCAAAACCAGCTTTAAAAAAAGTACAAACCTCCCAGCTTGAATTAGAACCCCAAAAAGCAGATGCAAAACTCAAGGCAAAACATTTGTGAGCAAGATATTACCTGGAGAGTACAAAAAAAGCACAGAGTAGTCATGTTCCCAAATGACTGGATTGTGGCTAGATGAATAGTTAAGGGGTTGAACAGCAATTCACCCGAATCTGCTGCTCACTCTGAGGACAAGGCTCACTAGATGGCACTGCTACACACACAGAGAGGGGAGGAAGGCAGGTTTCCTTTCCTGTACAAGCCAGTTTGCGGTTGTAGAAGCAAAGCTGTCTTTTTGCAGGCAGCCTTACCTCTTAACCCTTGCTTGAACGGGTTCCTAGGTAAGGCAGATATGCTCTCTGGAAACAGACAACATAGTTTAGGTACAATATCTGACTAGAGACATTGGCTGAATGTTGTAAACAAGAGAGAAGGCATCTAGGGCAGACCAGAGATTAGTTGTAATTCAAGTGTAGGATTTTGGTATGTTGCTGACACACTACTTTGCAAATTTTTAATGTGCTATTTATGTTAAGTTTACTTCAATTCAATTTTAGCTCTGTTAGTATCCACAGATGATTAGGAACTCAAGCTAAGCAGTCACAACAATGTCTTTGGAACAGCCCAACCACTTGCTCACCCCAAGGCTTTCACGTGGCAAAGCTGTGGGGCCCGATTTTCCCTCAGTGTCCCAAGGTGCCCCAGGCAGTCAGCTCTGCTCCCGTGAAGCTGTGCAGTGGACAGAAAATGGAGCACATCATATTGACAGTTCCTTGGGTCACTGCTTTGGTCTCACATAAGTATAGAGTTGCAAGCAGGTTTTAAAGGTGCAGACAGATTATTATTAAAGTAGAGAAAAATGATTCCAGCATTCCTGAAAATGAGTAGAAGCTGGATAAAGCATCATCACACAAACTTGTCTATGTTAGGGAGCATCAAACCTGTGTCTGCAAGGCCAGGAGGGAAGTATTTAGGCAGCAAAAGCTATTATAAGAAAAAAAGCAATGCAATTTAAAGCAGATGTATTACCTGGTACCAAGGACAGACCATGGCTAAAAATAACAAATCTAGAAATAATGAATAAGCTGCTTAAGTTATTTATATGTAACTAAACAGTTTGGGAAAAGAGAAATAGGCTTTGATTCTGCTCTGTTCTACTTTGTTTAACTAGATTGATGTGTCAGGATTGGTTCTGTTATTATAGAGCATAAGCACTCAAACAGCTGAGACCCTTTCCTACCACAGACACTAGTCTCCACGACTACCTTGCAGCATGGGGAACTAACAGATGTCAATGGAAGAGAACCAGGCCTCTGGTTTGAGTAGGCTGCACACTGCATAATTCTGAATTCTATTTGCATAGGTAAGACCCCCCCCCCCTTCCCCAATAATCATTATTTCTATTAATCTGAATATATATATATATTTTTCATGTATTCACCAGAGTTGCAAGGCTCATGGTTTGAACACACTTGAGGCTAATGCACTTGATATCAGGGTGATATCACCTCTGTACCTCACCTGAGATTAGATATTTTGGTATAGAGAAACATCTGCTTGGTCACCTGTCTACTTATGTCACCAAAGCAAAAACTTCACTCTTACCATCTCTTCCCTTGCTGCTAGCTGTCAAGAACAGTAACATTTTCCCTGGGTCATGATGGAATTGGAAAGCACTTTCTCACAAGTGATAAAGAAAAGATAACAAGCCTTCTCTGACTATTACAAACAAACAAAAAAGGAGTTTCAAGGCTTAGGCAAATGTTCTGAAAGGAAAAGGAAAACAAAATTTAAGGATTATATTCATACTTCCAAGTCTACTGAGAAATTCCTAAATTGATTAGCAACATTTTTTTTTCTAACTTCAACCCAGAGCAGATTTTGTGACTTTGTTGATCAAGTTTCACCCAGGAAAAAAAGAAAAAAGAGAAACATTGAACTGAAATAAAATAGATGTTTTGGCACAAGTGCCAAACAACACTACTAGTACTATAAAATGGGAAGAAATTTCAAGACATGCATGCTAGGAAAAATAATACATTTTTGCATTGTGCTCCAGCCACTGCTGCTCTAAAACATTATTCTGGCTAATTAAACATATGGGTTTGGGTTGGGGTTTTTTGGGGGGTTGGTTGGTTGGTTTTTGTGTTTGGATTTTGGTTTTTTTAAACACCTTATCCTCACACTCCAAATCTTTTCACTTTTCTTTCAGACAACACCTTGTCTTCCCCTCTAACAGATCTAGAAGCCTCTCTGCAGTTCCTGCTTTCTCCTTGTGGAAAGAGACAGAGGGGTGAGAAATAACCACCTGAAATTGCTTACACAGCATCCCAGAGAATACACACACTGGATCAGCTGCTCTGTGTTGGCAGGAAGACAGATAATGGCCACAGGAAAACAGCATAATGCGAGTCCTGATGTAACCCAGACAATAACTCTACTGCCCAGGCTGTGAGGATGACAGCTAGCAGCAGGAATATTGTTTCACACATGCTTGTGAACTTTGACAAGTACATGGAATTGCTATTATGGGAATTCCTTCAAGAATAGAGAGAGAGCATCCAGGCTCTGCACATGAGCACTTCTGTTAATGTTTTCCCTATTCCATAGGACAGGTCAGTGACTGTTAAGACCATGATAGGACATTCAGGGTAGGAAGCTAGAGAGAGGTCTATCTTTCATTGTGCAACACCAGGATCTAATGCAACTTTGCAAAGTGTAACTATCCAAACAAACACAGACAGATAAACTACTTTCAGAAAGGCCCAGGTGCTTACAAAGAGCCTGGTTCTTAAGGTAAAAATTTGAGTCAGCACCTTGAAACAAGAAGTTCTGAGGAAAGAAACACATAAAAGTTCAGTCAAGTAGCACATTTCTCAAACTATTGCACATTTTTGCCCCAGACTCTGTTAGAGCACTCTCTAAGAAACAAACATGTGAGGAGACAATTCCATAAGGAAACTACTAGATCTTGATGTGTTAGAATTAGGTACATGATCAGACAGCTACAAAATTCCCAAATCAGTTGACTCAGAGTAATGCTATGCTTAATAAAAGACAGTGTTTGGGGTTTTTTTCTACTTTGCTTTAAAATGGAGATCTTTTGCCATTTTTTAGGGAAACCATGAAACCTGACAAAGCAGGGAGTGCTGATAATATACAGTATACAAAACAAATATACAGTAGTTTGTATGGGAAATTTCTTAACAGTTTCCTGCATATTTTTCCTAGAATTCTTATGGTTCTGTAGTCAAAAAGCACTGCAAAAAATAGACATCTCCTCTAAAGATAGCCAGACATGGGCTATAATCCAAATAAATCATCCAAAACAACTACTGAAATCTGAACTACTTGTTCACTACTTAAAACAGCAAACATGTCCTGGAACCTTTTACTCTCCTGTGTTTACAGAAGTCACAAATGTCAGTTTCCTAGCAGTCTGATCATTGGAAACACAACTTACACAACCTTAGAGTGGATATGCAAGATAACATTATAGCCATCTAAGAGAGATCAGGGCTAGGAAAGTTACCACATGTGGATTTATGAACAATATATTTCAGAACATTAGGTTAAAAGAATTAAAATACATGAATAATAAACAGGTCACCAACCCCCTTATAGCTAAGCTTTTATGGGAATAACTTAAGAGAAAATGAAAGAAAACAAGCAACAAACTGAGTAATGGTAGAGTGATATTAATTCCTGACTTGTCAGAGTAATACTGCACTTGCCATAGAAATACCATGAGGAAGGAGAATCCCACCAACTTCAAATAAATGGGAGAAGAAAAGAAACAAGATGGACCTAAAAAAGTTAAATATGTGAACAGAATAGCATTGAAATATAGAAACATTCACTGAACAGATGAAAATGCAAGTCAACATCTGGAAAAGATATGCATATATCTTCAACAGATGTGGAAATGCCCTGAAAGCAAGAGCAATCAAGTGGCTGGACATTGTGATATTCCAGGCAGAGGGAAGAGTTTGATTTGGGAGTGGATAAAGGAGCCATTCCCCATGAAGAAAGCCATTTCACCTCACTATAGAGCACTACAGAGCTTCCCTACAACTTCAGAGGAAATATTAAATTCCAGTCTGAGTATGTAGTTTACACACACAGGAAGGTGTCAAGGGAAGCAGTGAGGGTGAAGCAGGTGGAAGAGAAAGAAAGATGACAAGTCTCTGTACTACTGCAACAAACTAAAATTTTCAAACAGTTTCCAAACTGAAAGATGGAAGCCAGTAATGATATTCCACCTACTTAGAGATGCTGCATCAACCACTCTTTAGAGGAGATGCAGAATATCATTGATGTTTAAGAGACACTAGATAGAAACACACTACACCACACTGCAGAGGAAGTCCCATAAATGAGGAACACTGGAATAAAAGTTGCTATCCTCCATCTAGCTTTACAGGTTCATTTTTGTAATTCAACTACTGCAGTATAGTGATCTGTTATCCCTGTGTAGATATGCTCAGGTGAAAACAATCTGCAATCTCATAAAGGTTTTTAATCTCTTATTTTTAGCATCAAAGACTTTGACTCGACATAAGCAGAAAAGCTTTAAAATACTTTTCCTTCATCCCAAAAGTATTTGCAGCTCCATAGTTATACTTTATTTAGCCCACCATATTGATATTAATTTTCAGTGCTGCAAGTTGGAATGTCAGTGTACATTAACACCTGATCTATAAAGGGAATGCTGAGCTCTCGCTGGAAGTATTAGTCACTGTGCCCTGGGAATGCAAGGTGTTTGTGTTTGTGTTCTTGGCTCAAATGTCTGAGTTAGACATGGCTTGATTCTCAATGAAACAAACACACCATCAGATTCATTATCCAGAAACACTTCAGGATTAGAAACTCTCTCCAACTTATTTCTCAATTACTAACCTCCACGATACACTAATTCTTTCTGAGGGCTCAGAGGTCAGACCATTCTAACAAACACAGAACTCATCGAAGCCTGGAACCTAATTCTTCATTCTTCCCCTCCCCTCCCTCCTGGCCCCTTTAAGGAAACCCTTAAAATATTTTTGCTTTTAACAACAAAGGAGGTATTTTAGCTGAAGGTTTGCATTGTCACTAAGTTGACAGTTAACTTGAGATCTCATTCAGAAAGCAGGTTCGTAATTACAACATATCAAAACAAGGCAATTTCTCAGGGTTCTTGAGAGTTCCCTGGCTATTCCAGGGGCCATTTCTACCAATCCTGCTTCTAGATACAGCTCTAGAAAGTACTTCATTGCCTTTTCATATGCCCTCATCTGCCAGCTACTTGGCCATCTCTCTGATAATACAGTCATCAGAACTACATTCAGTTTCCCTTTTGCATCCCACATTGCTCTTTTACTACTTCACAGCCCACTCAAAGATACTTTCTCTTTGTTTTACAGGAAAAGCTTTTCCTTTTCTTGGGAATCCCCTCCCCAGAACACACCTCTCTTGATAAATGCTGTAGGTCTGTGCTGCTGTTTTGCTGAAGCAGTGGTCAAGTGCCACCCCTCTACTTCCAAAGCACAGGTTTTGTTGATAGAAATGAAAAACTAGAACAGGTGTATCCTGTATTGCTGCAGCTAGACAAATGCCACAGTTAGCCTGTCTCTAACCTTTTAACTTTGTACATATTTGCTGATGGCATTATATAGTATTAATGTCATAAAAAGTTGTCATAGACTCACACATGATCATAATGAAGAAACACAGTGTAATTAAAGGCAAGGGAAAGGAAAGATAAAACATCAGATTCAGTTTCCATGGCAATAAAAAGCTATGAAACCTTTTCTTTAGTGTTTTCAAACAATTCTCTCTATTTAGACACCTAAACCAGGACTTCAGCTGCTGTACAAAGTGTCTGTGCCAATTTTTACCTTCTCAAAATACATTCTATTATGTCCTGCAGACTTTCTGACCGTGGAATTTAAGCCAGCTCCTCAAATGAAAGGCAGCTCCACGTTGGTAAGCTGCTTAACATCAGGAGGTTTGGGAAACGATCGGGGGAGGGAGGGAGGGAAGTCAACTTTCAGGAGAAAACAAAGGAAATTTAAAGTTGCTGCAAATGTACTTGCAGCATTATTGTTGCAAAAAGGTACACAAAATTCCAGGTATCCAGTATCAGTTAGAAAAAGAGATGCATAGGGGACCAGGAAAAATGCCCCCGAAACAATAAAGTGTTCTGTGAACATTCAGTCCCAATCAGCATCCTGTTTGATGATATCATCTACATCTGTTGCTTGTTGAATATGCACTTATTTGGAATGTAAAAAAGCCCCAGGTACCTTTAGAAAAAGCCTTGTGTTTCATTACCTCATTTGATATGCTGGAGGTTTTATCCATCTCCATGCTCTCCAGGTGCTCACGAGAAGTTACATAATAGTCCTAGAAAACCAAAACCACACATCCTAAATTATCAAATCTCACTTTAATCATGCTATGTCAACATACACAGAAAAATATTTCACTTTTATTTAGTCTGGAGCACATTACATTCAATTCCTAAAACTTTCTGTTGATGCCATAGCTATGCTAAGAACCTAGCCCAGCATTTCTTACGTAGAAAATCATGATGACCTATATATCTGTCTGCTGTAGAGAGAGTCAAGGTGGGGAAACTAGGCAATGTATCTGGTCACTGGCACCCACACACAAACTGTGAGCAGCTTTGTAAGTCTTCAGGGAAGAACCCATACGACACTTCTTCATTTGCAAAGAAAATACATTGACATAAACCAAAGAGGTCTACTTCAACCTCCATACTCTCTGGGACTGGACATACAAACTGTTGAATCAAGATAAAAATAGACAATTTGTAATTTATTGAGAACCTGGAAAACACTGGAAGAAACACAGATTAAGGGGCTGTTCAGGAAAACTTTAAAGGAGCAATGGAAAGGGGAAAGCTGCAGGCATACAAACCCAGAAATACATCTGGAATCACATCTTGGTGGTTATGATACACATAAGCAAGGAAGAAATATGGGATATACCATTTACACTGGCATACATGTTATAAAATAATTGCTTCTTTCTTAACTTGAAGCCTCATGGGTAAGACTTTTCTGATTCAAACAGAATAAGTCCTTGCACTTTAACAACAAATGAGCAAGCAAAATGAAAAGCAGTGTCGGCTCTCTGGATGTTTCTTATGTCAACAGGTTGAAAATACAGGGAACCTTGGATATCCTAGGTTCAACAGTTCTAGCCTGAGAGATAAATCAGAAGTAGAATGTTAACTGGTGTTTAATTTGCTTTTGTGGTAAAGAGCAGAATGATTGCTTCCATCTGTCTTAAGTGTATGGAGGGAGGGAATCCATTATTACAAAAAAAGCCTGCTCAAGTGATGCTGTGGGCATATTAGGAGGTCCAAAGCAGGTAAATCCTTCATCCAAGAAGCACTGTGTTTAACTTATTTTGCATAATAAAATTCTGCTTATACTCATTTGTTAACAGCTACAATCTTCAAAATACATCTTGCTTTTTTCTGTGTTTTTAAACACACAAGCACTGTGTGCTTGGACCTTTTCCAAGACTGTCACCTGAAAGTCACTAGCTATTTCCCTCAAGGAAAACACAACAAAGAGCAAGTATCTTTTGAAATACAAGTTTTAGTGTACAGTTTACACTACTCTGGGGACACCATCCACCTTTAGAATACAGAAAATATACCAAACCCCTAGTTTTTCTTAGTCTGGAACCCCATTTTAACAGAAGGCTATTGATAACCCATTAGTAATAGTAATAACCTTATTTGCATGACAGATATTAGAGGAGTCTAACAGACCTGAGTTCAATTCTACACTGCAAAGACAGTTCACTAAGCTGTAGTCCAGCACTGCAACAAAGTCAGCAGAAAAGCAGCATTATCATCACATTTCCAGGCAGGGAACAGGAAGCAGAAAACTATTGGTATTGTCTAGATGAAGTCACCAAGAGCCCTTATTCAATGCAAAAGCTATATAAGCCTGCATGCCTCAGCAGACTCAGAAAAATTTAGAATAGACTTTCTACACCTAAATCTATGCATTGCTAAAACAATTTTGAGTAGGAAGTAGCAAAACACACACTTGAAAAATTACAAGCACATACTACAACTCATACAGTTCCTGAATTAATCATACTAAGTTATAATTAGAAATCTATTGTTTTTCTTCTTTTGCAGTTAATTCCAGAACATAATTTGGTACTCTTGCTAAAGAAAAAGATGATCTACAAAGAGCAAACTTACAGTGAAAAAGATGCCCCAAGCATAGCAAATCTACATTTTCTGACAAAAACAATACATTTCCTCAAAGGACATAATGAACTGTTTTCTACAGACAGGATCCAAATGAACAAGAAAAAAAAAATCTCACAGCCTTTCTCATACTCTCTTCTTAAACAGACAAAAGTGAAGAAGAAAAATCTTCCTTAAGAAATTTAGACAGAATATGCAAGAAAAATGAATGTTAGAGGTTACTAAGCACTAAGAAAAACTCCTCAACAGGTCTAGTGGCTGTGTGCAGCACAGATGTCACAGATAAAAGGAACAAACCAAGCTGCAAAACAAGGAAAAGGTAAACAAGGGGACTCAAAAGCAGGGGGAAAAAAAAAAAAATCACTGATATCCTAATTATATATTTGTAATGTGGACTTTTGTTAATTCTCTGAAGAGATGCACTCATGAACTTCTGCCATTTTGCAAAAGACATATTCATAATGAGGATTTGTGACATGAGATACTTCAGTCTTTCTTCCTTCCATTTCAGGGGGTAGGTTGAGGATTTTTATGGGGTTTTTTGACCTTTTCTTTATAAGCAAATCCTGGCCCTCCCCACTGGCATAAGCTGCACAGAAACTCTCCCACTGTCTGATTATTGTTTGCAACATCATTCTTATCTTTTATGCAGCTAAACACACATGAAGGTAACACACTATTTTAAGCAAATAATAATAAAATATCAGTTTTCAGAACAGCCAATCCACTGCCAGCCAGACAGGAGACTGCATCAGTAAAAAGGCCTTTCCCTTTCCTTGGGTGAGGGCTGGACTAAGCCCACACAGTTTCCAACACCCCTTGGTATTCAAGCAGTCATGAACATAAGAGACCTCTGCCAGCTAAAGCATTCCCATTATTATTCCTCAATCTAGAAAAACCCCATATTTATAAACATGTGCTATTTTACAGATGCATAAGCAAACACCATAAAAAGACAACAAAATCTGGGAAGTAAAGAACTTTCACTAAGGTCAAGTTGAGTAATGTGATGTGTGAATTTGTCTGCTAGTACATGAAGAGAATTTTAAATGAAGAAATGTCACATTGTCTGCTGCAGAGACAAATGCTGTTTGCTGCTGCTTTGCCAAAATTTTGCCAGACAACTAATGCTTCCAACATGTAAGGAAGTTAAATAAGGACAAGGTTTTAAATGCAGACAATTCAAAAGGGTATTTTAAAATTCACATGAATATTTTGGGGGGGAATCACTATTATTTCCTTATATTAATAGTTCATTGCCATATCACAATGCAAATGTTCTGATAAAAACAATAATCAGGTGACCTCAAAATTTAGCCTAGTAGTTATGTATTCAGAACAATCTGCAAGCATGCACTTTAAGGGTACATACAAATCTCTTCTGTGTCAACAGAAAACTAAGCACATGCTTAAGTGCTCTCCTATGTTACTTAGCATAAGATTTGATTTGAGTGGCCTGTTTCTAGTCTAAATCTAAAAGACAAAATGGAAAACTATTAAGTTCAAGAATAATGCAGAGAACCCAACTGAAATAAACACATTCTTATCCTGCAGTACTCTAAGTGGGCTAACATGGACCTTGGATGCACAAGCTAGCAAACAGCAAGTAGGAGTAGGGAAATGATTTAATGGCAACATCTGGCACTAGTGAGGCTTCTACTGATTCATTTCTCCATGATTCAGAAAGGTTTCTGACAAACTAGAAAGGGTTCAGAAGGAAGTTATAAAAATAGTCTTCAGTCTAGAAAATATTGTGCTGCATAGAATTAGAAGTTAAATCCATTTATTCCAGAGCCAAAAAGGTAATAGGGATGATTTCCCAAGTTATTGGAACTGCCCTTTGAGCAAACATTGTATTGCAATCTACTCAACTTCAACTTCATATTCCAAGATTTCAAAGTTAACACTTATCATTAATTTTATTAAATCACATTTTTCTTTGTATCTCTGGAAGAAACTACTCAAGCCCATACCTGCCATTCTCCTTTGGCATCTCATGTTTGTCAGCCTTTATGATTATTTGTTTAAAACCCCAAGGGAATGTCCCTTTAGATGTGAAGACAAGTTTTTCCCATGCATGCCTCTCTTCATATTATGAATTATGGCTCTGAAATATCTCTGCCACAGTCCTGTTAGCCTTAATATGCCTATACTAGCTATGTGATACTCTAGTCCATTCCTGTAAGAGTGGTTGGTACTCTTGCTGGCTTCATTAATAAAAAAAAGAATTGGAAGCATTCACAAATCTCTCACATGCCTCTGCTGCCACAGCTTCATCCTGATACATTCATGTGTCATCCTCAAAGCACTCTGAAAATAAAGGCAGGAGTCAAAATGTTTCCATACTTCCTCATGAAAGATTTCACACAAAGCCTTCCCAGGCACAAGCAAGCTATGATCTGTGTGGTCACTTCACTTCAGAAAAGTACTGGGAGAATTTTCTGGCATAAAGAAATAAGAAAATTAAGCCAGACATCAATTTCTGGAATGCAAACTAACCCACTGGTCTTCCTTTCTCTTCTCCTTCTGTCCCTCAGAAAGTGTCATCAGCTCATACCCACTTTTTGCCACAGAATCCCACATAGTGACATGTGAGAACTTATCAAACCAGCTCATGCCTCAGCAGGACTGAGAAGTTTGGGGTTCTTTTAGTCTGATGGACAATGTCAGTTCACATAGGTCCTCCACTTGCTGGGCTGGTAACAGAATCAAATCTAACCTCAATGTCAGCTGTTTGAAATTAGATTCACTGCAGGAAACTAATGGGAGAGAAGGGAACCATGATACTCTTAGGGATTTGATTGTTTCATTTTCCAGTCATATAAAAAAGTACATTTCTTGCAAAATGAAAAAATGCCATATGGAAGGAGCCATACTACCAGGCTACTAAACTAATTCCTGCTCCAAGTAAAATAGATAGACTGGTACCATCATAAAGATGTGGGCTTTTGTTTAACAAACAAGCCCTGGTTTAATGACATTCAACTTAGTGGAACAGTTCAAACAGGCATATTTATTTCCTAATTGTCTTGTTCTGCTAAGTGCTCAGCACTCATACAAGAGGAAAACTTAGGAGCATTCAGGCACCTTTCAGGGTCAAGTTCCATAACAAACTATAGATATCAGTGCTACAAATGAAGGGCATCAAGCAAACAAATGAATTCATGTACCATCAGAATTGGTGTGCAGAGGTTAAAGGAAATCGATTACTAACAAGTGATACACATGACAAAGGCAGGGGAAGACAACCAGCCCAGAAAATTAATCAGCATATAAATTAATCTTCTTACCTAAGAACAAATTGGAGTCTGAAGTATTGCTTTCAGTATACTAGAATGTTAAAACTTTCTGCTGGAAGAATATTAACATAGGATAGCAAAATTCCTCAACTCCTGAGGTAGGTAGATGTTGAGATAAGAAAGGGGGAAAAAAAAGTTTCCAATCTTCTGCAATTGTATTTACCTAGTTCTGTAGCTTTTATGTAGCTAGTTAAAGACAGTCACCTTTGTCTGAAGCTTGACTGGCTTCTTCAGGTTTTTAAGACTGAGCTTAAATAGCTGTAAGCTTTATAACCATTTATGCACTAAATAAGTCCCTTCCACAATGCTATAAAAGAGATTTAAAAGAAACAGACATGATTACAAAAGGAGAATGTTGGTATGTAAGAATTAATGTCATTGACAATCTATATTTATTCATTATTCTTCTGTCTAGACCTTCTTCTAGATCTTGGAAGTTTGCTTACACATATTAAAATGCTTTCTTCTCATAACTCATCCTGTATTCTGTCAGCTAACAAGTCATAACTGAAACAGCCTGTTTAGACATTCCCTGGGACAAGCACAACTCAGTCATTCTTCCAGCCAAACATTTCAGGAATGTGGTTTCTTTTTCATGATCACTATGTCAAAACAGCAAACCTAGTCAGTCAGGTGAAGCACTAGCAGAACTATAAAGCATTAGGGTCAAAGCTGTTCCTCTGCCATATAAACTCAAGTCTCTCTATCCTGCTCACTTTGTTGTTCTTCACAACTTCCACCTAGCTGGGAGAACAGCTCATCTACTTTGTTTTCACTGGTGTGCTTGTGGGACAGATTGACATGGCTATTTTTTAACACACCTATTTCTGCTAATCTTGTGCTCTCCTAGTACTATAGCAGCAAAGATAACACACTACTGTTGTGACCAAGACAGTCTTAGTTTCCACAGAATGGCCAGAAGACAAGAGGTGGCAGAGCCTTCTTTCTCCTCAAACCTATCCTGCATACTACTTACATCTTATATTTAAGAGGCTGTAATAAACACTATAAGAATAATTTCATATGACCTAAATAACATGCAACCTATGTGACTGGCAGCTGTGAGGAATGCTGTCAGAAGCAGTGAAAATGCTACATCCTCAGGGCTTCCCCAGAATGGCTTACCTTTAGAAGCATCAGAGAGTTCCCTAAGTTTATTAAGATTTACTAAGATATTTACTCTTCTTTAGCTATTCAAAAGGAAAGATCTCCCTTTGACCTTTCCTTTTATTTGCCTGACATTCTCTCACAATAAAACACCTCTGAGCCATCCAAAAATAAATGCCAATTTAATGTTTTCTGCTGCCAAACCTCATGATTTACTACAGATATTTGACAGCACATTACTTAAACATGTCCTCTTTCAAAAGTGCCAATGTGTAAGAGTTTAAAAGAACTAACATCAGGCAACTACTCCTTGCATACCCCTACAGCCATTGAAGAGTTTTCACGAAATGAAATTACAACACTGCTACAACTGCTGAGTACTGCACATGGTTTTCAGATCAGCAGATGAGTACTTTGAAGCCCTATATTTATCTAAAGATAAGAAATTGGACTTAACTGCCTAAGTTCCTTCTTCCTTAGCCATGTTCTTCAGACATGCCTAGCCTTGCCAAACCTGACTGAGAGCACACAAATGCACCGAGTTTGACCAAAGACTTGTGTGGTGACTGTGGCCACAGCAGTTTGTAATGAAATGCACATATGCACAGAGCAAGGAGCGGGTGTATTCTTGCCACTATCTTCCCAGCCTGCAGCCACTTTCATGGGACTTCACAGATCACATGTACTTTCTAGGAGTATGAGAGAAACGAGGTTTGGAATAAAACTATTTCTAAAATTAAAGATCTTTCTTACAGCCCAACTCCCCAGCACATTGGCTTAAATTTTATAAAGATGTCAATCACCAAAGTTGTGTTTTATTACTTTATCATGTACTCCTACAGGAACACTATCTTTTAAAATTGTGTATCATATTTTAGATAAAATAGCTCAACATTTTGTGCCTTGCTATAGCTCAGGAAAAATTTAATATAGTTGGGAGATTTCTGGAAAGAATCTAATCCTGTTCATAGCCATATGGAGAAACTAGAGGATGCTCACTTTAGATTTTGTATTAGTCATTATTCTTACATTTGGGTATTACAACCATTTGTCTGGGTGCAATGACAAAACTGCCAGAAATAGGCAGCTTCACACATGCTATAAGAAGTCTCTCTAGGATATATTTCTTCTTCTGAGTCGACAGTTACTATTTGTAGAGCTTTACATCTTGCTTTTATCATTCAACGCAAATGTTTTAGAGTGCGCTTGTAGGAGTCCTTTAGGACAGAGCCCTTCTCACACAGAAATTAATAGAAACACTCCTCCTGATTTCAGCCCTGTTGCCAGAAGAAACCAACCAAGATCTCTTGCAGTTTCCCTTTTTGCCCTTTGGAAGTTAGCTTGGTTTGTTGGTTGTTTTTTGGTTTCCCCCTGTTATTTTTGGCTGCCATTTACAGGCAGAAATCTATCAAAGACCAGACACAGTCTTCCTGAATCACTCTTTAAAGTTCATACTACGCATCATTCTTTCATTCCTCCCTTCCACCTCCTCTTCCCTTCCATCATCAGCATACTGTAGAACTACTTCCATGCCATGACACGTTTTAAAATACTGAGTTTTATTGCAATTTGCTCTTTGATGTAAAACCTACACCTCTTCCACAGTCTTTCCCCCAAACACCAATTTTTTCTTATCAAATCTCCCTTACGTGGAAACTAGGTTTCCCTTCTCTCAGCTCATCTGAAAAGGGCTGTTATGCATCTGGCAACCTCAGTGATGAGTTAAGAAACAGGAAAAGTCCATTCTTGCTCAAACAAACAATATTCAAAGCAGTTTCCTAATTCAGGGCAGGCATGGGCACCAGTTAGATACACAAAGCATTTTTAAGTATTTGTTTGGGTAATAGTATGACTAGACACATTATCTTGCTGGTTCTTAGAAAGGCTACAAAAGGAGGTCGAAGGTTGGCACCTTCCAGAGAGCAGCTGTAGAAACAGTGGTGAAAACAGTCAGAGAATAAAGTCAGTTGAAAGGGATCTCAGGATGTCACCTGGTCTGAAGCCCTGCTTGATCCAGAGCTAGCTGCTTATATGATGAATTCAGGTACAATGAGTTGTATGATGAATACCCACCTAATGTGGATGACATCAGATTCCAGTGCTATGACAGAGAAAGAAAAGCTGTCTCCTCATAATAAAACACACTCAGAAAGTAGGGAGCACTGTAATTCTGGCTGGGGAGATTTCACTTCAAGAAGATGAACTGTTCTTACAGCCAGAAGGAGAAAATATTTTGGATCCTTGCATTTCCGGACTGAAAGCATTTTATAATCTGTTACAATGGCTTCTACACTCATCTAGCACAGCCTAAACAAGCACATATACAAAGATGCAGGCAGTCCTGAGAAGAAGCTGAAATAAATTTACTAAGACTTAAGATTGTTTTTCACCTTCTGATAGGGAAGCAATGACTGAAGTCTTGTCTCCCTTAGTAGCATCACACGACAAATATAGTTATCCTCATACGCAAGAGAGCCTGAGCCCATTCCACTTCGGGCGTTGGAATCGAACCCCTGTCCAGAGTGCTGAAACGCACAGGCTTTGGAAACACGTCAGTGTGCTTCTAACTTACCAGTTACTTCTGGCTTGAATCTGCAGCTCTTAATAATTAAGGCAAATTTAAATCCCCAATAAAAAGGTGTAATTAAATTTTAGTTTCACAGTCGAATGATTTGGGGCAATTTCTTTCTCAGCTTTATTCCCTTCTATGTTCTCCCAGCTTGTCAAGATATTTTTCCTTCCTTAGATTTGATTCAGATTACTTACTACAGATTCTCTTCATATTCAGCTGCAGAACTATCCCCAAATACACCTAAAGGATCTTGGGATCCACGTACCCTTTATTCAATACACAGTGTACTGAATTAAGAACAAAATAGAATGCACTACACAAGTTGCATATTTCAAAAGCTGCCCAGGTTGGGAAAATCAAGAGTGACAGACACCTTGCTCTGAAGTAATCACGTTTTGGGTGGACTAACTACCAACAGGAACTGAAGATCCAAGCCTTCATTAACAGAATCCAGCATCTTTTGCTCATACTGCTTATAGCTGGAACAAGAAAAGTGCAAGAAACCTTTTTCTCACCCATGTTTTCAGCTAGCTGAGTACTTTGGGGTTTTAATGCAGAAGTAAAAATTGAGACTTAGTTCTGAAGATCTGTAACAAAATAAAACTTCTCTCATACATTCTCTTACTGTTAGGGATGAGTTAGTGTAACTATTAATGTGCTCTGTTATGATGGCTAATATTTTCAGTACATATTGCACACCTTTGAGAGAATTATTGGTACAAGTACCATAAGATCTATAACAGAAGATTTATAACACAAGAGCCAGTAGAATTTGCTGGTATAGCACCTCTAACAGTCCATTCCCTCACCTGGTTGGGTTGCACATTAACATGGAGATAAGGGAGAGGATTCATCTTCTATGCTCCGCTGTTTCTAACATAACACATTAATTTGCGCTTGTGTTAGCTTTTGTTTCTGTTAAGGTGGTGTTAAAGCTTCCTGGTCATGATTTGAGGCAGGGTTTTTTAATTTGTGCTGACACATCAAAGTAAGGTGAAAAATACAAACAAAAATAAAAATCACAGAATGCTTTATGTTGTCTTGAGATCGTCTAGTTCAACCTCCCTGCTCAGGCATGATCAGCTAGATCAGGTTGTCCAGGCCTGTGTCCAGCTGGGTTTTAAATACCTCCAGAAATTCCAAAAGCTCACACCCTAACTGTGTCCTACCCACTTGCTCATTTGCTTCACAATTCAATAGCCATCCATGCTAAAGAAAAGAGAAGAAAGCACTTGGCCTTTGTCTCCAACATCTAAAATTTAGTTTGGTTCCTTTTAGGCCCAAACTAGAAAGAAGTTTCTGGTTCTTTTGTTTCTTTATTTCTGAGGTTGTTTGTTCATTTCTTTGTTTTCTCTCTTTTTTGGGGAGGAGGGGGGATGGGAGAAGGGAGGGGAGGGAAAGGGTGAGCTCAGGGAGATGTTTGTGCCAGACTTAGGATGCTTCTTATGGAAACAAAACACTTTTAAAACAGCCAGAAAAAGCAGGCACCAACCATTCAGGTGCTTCTTCAAATCAGTTTCAACCATAAGTCTCATTTTTTTAAGAAATCTTAGGAAAAAACCCTATGTTATGATGAAATGCAAGGCTTAAATTTTAACCCCAAACCAGCTAAAAAACATTACTCAAGGTCATCAGTTTTGCTGCTCTCCTCCCTTACAGGCTTTCTGTACTTGATGAGACAGAAGTTATATCAAAATAAGACCCATGCCATTCCTATTGCCTATCCTAAAGGAAAATGACCACTTGGCTAGCTAAGCTTTGCTTTTTGGAATGTTTAATCTTGGACTTCTTGTGCTACCACAGAATGCTAATTAGAAATCATCCAAAAATACACATAAGAAATCTACATCCCAAACTCACCAATTACCTGCTGACAGCATTTCCATGTTCACACTCATAATGGAAAAATACTAAAGAAATCCAGTATTGCAGCATCTAAACTGTAGTTTAAAAAGTATGCAAAAGGAATTGACAACAAATGCCTGGTATTAGCTGGATAATGCAAGAGGTGATAATGACATTCCTGGAAAAAGGTCAGCTCATCTCAAACATCTGTTAGGAGTGAAACCATTAAAAACAAAGCAGTTTCATACTGTGGGGGTTTATGCAGACATTTACTTCTGGTTTGATCTGCCATGGTTTAGACCCCTCCAGCTTTATCCTTCAGTTGCTTTGAGTCCTATTCTTTCCTTTACTGAACTTTAGAGAGTGCCTAACAAACCCGCAGTGACTAGTGCTTTTGCAAATGTTGCCTAGTTTTCTTCCATTTAAAAGATGTGCTGAATTTGTCTAGTTATTGATTAAAGGCAAACCTGGGCTGTATTTCAAGACTGTAACAATATCCTACCAGAGTATGATGCTCTTTCCTATTTTGTGAGCTTTTTGCCCAGCTCAATTTACAATTCTCTCTTCCTGACTTTCCTTCCATTGCCTTGCTCATATCTCCCATAACATCAATTTCCAATTCACTTCAAGATGCACAATTAACCACCCAGAGGCAACTATCCCGCCCTCCAACCCTAACATTTAAAAGGAGGAAATAGAAGTAGTTTTGTAATTTAGTGAAACATTTTAGAAATATTTCAGGAAGAAACCTCATCAGATGATTTCTAGACTTCAAAATGCCTAAGGCTACCCTCTCATCAAAATCACATCATTTTTGTACAGGTTGCTAAATGTCCAGCACTGACGGGGTGCTTGGTACATAGGCTGGAAGTCAGCAGGAAAACAGTTCCTAGACTGAACCTTAGAATCCACTGCCTTCATTGATGCAATAGACACTGAAACTTGACTCTAGATATTCTCTGAAGCCAGATGAACAAAACTACATGCTACCAATCCTCTGAAAGGACTGAATTTAGCATCAAACCCAATAAGTGCTTTTATGCAACATGGTTATTGGTTACATTAATATCACTGGAAGCACAAATTATGGTAGAGAACTCCATCACAATCTTTGGCATTCACATATGTTGCAATTTTTTGCAGTAAGCTCAATTCAACTAAAGGGGCCGAGTCTGGGTCCACACCAGCCTAAACCTGTAGTCTGTTCATTGGAATACACAGGAATACTCCTGGGCTGGGAGTTCTAGGCGTGAATAGTCTCAGTGTGGTGGTGGGCAAGAACTCAGGTCTCCATCTAAATTAATATGATAATTATAAAAATGTAACCACTTTTTTTAAACACTTAAGCACTTTCAGCAGCAGATATTCACTCTGACTCCCTTCTGGCTGCAAGTGGCTAGCATTTAGCCATGATTTAAGCATCTGCATAGTCCAGACAGCATTGGATGTTCAGAATGCTCATTCTCAGTCACACAGAAACCTTTATCTTGTATGAAATCACAAAATCCAGCTCACACATCATTAAAACTGCTTTGTTTCCCCAACATGGCTTCTCTAGAAGTACAAATAGTCTGCAAATCAGCTGGAAGCAAAGGCAAATGACAGGAGCTAATTACTGTCCCAATCCATGCCTCCTCCAACTTATGCTGGACCTTTAGCATATCCCAGTGCTCATGGAATATGCTAAGCATGGTGGACTGAATCTGAATCTGTCTTGAAATTTTATTTATATAATATTCTTACTACCCAGTGCAGAGCTCCTTAATGGAAATTAATTCACTGAAGTAAGATGAATTGTTCTTACTGTTAATGCCCCAGTATTAAGGCCTTAAGAGTAAGGACAGCAGAAAAATGGAAGTCTTCTGTTTTGTCACCTCGTACTGCCTTTTGACATAGCCTAGACTTTCTGTATGAAAAACATGAAAATAATATTCCTTCTAGCAAAAGGTGGTTTGTACACAAACCTGCTCAAACCTTGCCCATGGCAGCAGGGTTGGAACTAGATGATCTTTAAGGTCGCTTCCAACCCAAACCATTCTGTGATTCTATGTATGGGCCTTTCAATCCTTAAGGTAGTCAGGTGCTAGCTAGTAGTAACTTACAAGAAATGCACTATACCAACCAAAAGAGGCAAATCTACAGAGCCAGAAGCCATCAGAAAAATGATGTAGATGAACTGTGGTTTTGAACAAAAGACCTTTTAGTAGCAAGCTGAAAAACTATTTTCCAGGTGTAACTTTCAGTAAGGGTCAGGAAAATTCATTCATTAGAATTACGGGAGGCAAGAGTTCCTTATAAATATTACAGGACCATTAAAAAGTGTCATCACTTTAAAATGGACTTAAATCATGGTCATTAATTATTAAGCATTACTCTCCTTCTTCTCTGATGTTTCTAATGGCATGAAGTTTCCTCAACTGCAGTAACGTCATGCTGCCTATTTATAGACAACTCTTTGGGTACAGAAGCGTCTTTTCAGGTCGGTAACAAAGCAGGTGTTCACTTTGTAGCAAGACTTCTCATCTTCAATGAAAGTAATCCATTACTTGGTGAATGAAAGAGACAGAACCAAGGATACCTATGAATTTAATATCATCCCAGGTGCTCATTCACAATACTATCTATCAATAAAACAAAGTCAGATTTACAGGTTCTTTTCTTTGAAAAGGCCTAAGAGATCTGAACAAATGATGTCAAAAAAGCAACCTTTTGCTCACTGCCAGTCTTTTCTCATGATTCCTTTAAGCTATAGATATTAGACATTTCCAAGGTCAAATACAGAGTCCAGCTTCATGAATTAATATTTTTACCTTAAAGAAAAAACCATACCACCTGCCAGTCTTTATTTACCTCATTACTAAGGGTTTGTCTTCACCTAAAATATTCCATCACATTTCTGATCCCCCCACAAACATGAAAACACTGACAAAGCAGCACCAAAATCAACATAAAACCAAAAAACCTTGCCTCTTTAAAAGTCTGCAACAATGACTACTAGGCAATCTGGAGATAGCTTATACCAATGGATATTAGATGCTAAAAAGAAGTGCCACCTGTCTGAGCACATTTTGAGTTCTGTATGTTACTATTCCAGTGCATGCAGGAGCAGGAGTGGCATCCTCGTCTACCCCACTGGTATGAATTCACAGCAGCTCAGGACGTAGCTTAGAACTACTACTCTTCAAAAGGATAGAAAGTCTCCAAAAGGAAATTATCATTCTGGCATTGCAGTTAAAACAGTGTTTGCTTAGAAGGATCTCAAAGGCACTGCATCATACTGCCTAAGGTTCTCCTCAAACCCTGAATTGTTACTACTTTCCAGAAAACTCTACCATTAGGAAAGTTGCCATGATAAAAGGAGATAAAATTTAAAATAGAGTCTCTAAGTTAATGCATTTAGCTAAAAACCCTAGCAGAATATATCTGTGGTCCAGGACTGACTAGCTCATTCTTCAGGGAGAAGGAATACTGAGGTGTTATGTAAGAAGGTACATTAGAACAATTCCTCTGGATTATGTGTGCATCCAGAGGCTGAACTCTTATTTTTCCTCAAGACAACACTACAAACAGGAACCTGAAAATGAAAAAAACACAGCCACTGCAACAGAAAAACACAACCACAGCTTCAAAAAAACTGCCAGAGGAAAAGTCTCAGTTCCTTCAGCTTTATGCCATCCTCAGACAAACCAGTTTTCATTCTGACCTCAGCATTTGTGTGCGTCAGCTCCTCCAGTCCTATTTTTGCCTCACTTCTCTCATCTAACAATATCTGTGTCCCAGAGAGTTCTGCCTGTTAAATGTAAGTGTACTCTCCTTAGTGCCCCAGCTTTCTGTAGTAAAGAATCCTCCTCTATGTTATATACAGATTACATACAGATCTGGGGTGTGAACATGACTGTTGAGTTGCCGTAGGAAAAGATTTTAATTGAATGTTTGGCTTTAATACTGTTATTCATACCAAAGAAAAATAAAATGATCATAGGATAAAAGGTTTTTTGTTTTTATGCAGAGCAGAACATAGCACTGCTCTGACAGCCAAACTAAGCATTATGTGCTTTTGTAAGTCTCAACCAGCTAGTTTGAGAGAGAGTTTTGTTATTAACTGAAGCAGACATTCAAAATTACAATCCAATATAAGACAAAAGCACAAAAGCTGGCAAGTGTTTAATTAAGTTAAAATAAAATACTAGTGGAAACTTATGCCCAGACTTAACAGTTATTACCAAAACCTGAACAGTACAACCCAATAGAAAGGCCAGCTTTTAACCCCCCAAAAATACACAGAACTATGCTGCCTGCTGTCAAACAATAAAATCTCCCTAGATGCCTAATTTATTAACACAGAAATTTATTAATACTCTAATTACAAGATCCCCCGTCTCTTCTGCTTCCAGTGGCTGTAGAAAGCCTCCTGCTTCCTCAGATCAGTGCTTGCACCAGTCAATGGAGCTTCCCAAAGGTCCCCTTCACAAGTACACCGTCTACTAGAGACCCTAATTCTTCCACTGATGAATATATACACACACACTCCCTTTTTAAGTCTTCTACTGCCAAAAGATCTTTCTGCTACTCACAGAGAAATATGCTTTGACAACAAAGTCTTAGGCAGAATGAGGACAGCGATATCCTCTCAGCTGCCTCTTAGCCACCACATTCTCTACTTAGACCATTGCTACCTTTTAGGCTAGAGAGTACAGCAGACTGTCAGTCTTGCAAAATGCTACAGATCTGACTGAATCCTCTCTTCTTTCAGATGAGGGAATGACTTCAACCAGCTTCTACACAATCCTAGAATGACTCCTCATCATACAGCTTCTGTGTTATTGCAGATGGTACTCAAACTGAAGCCCTACCACACAGACTCAGAGGCCAACATTTTCCAGTCTGCTACCAGGCTGATGAGATGAGGAGGCAGCCTGGGAATATTCTCCCATTACACATAGAGGAAGAGCGATTTTGAGGGCCAAAAAGGGACTTTCTGCCCTTAAGTGACCACTGTGGTGATGCAGCTGCACATTTCAGGGAAGAAAGTAGCCCTCAGCTTCAAGCCAAGCATTTCTCTCTTTCTTTTAATTCAGATTCCCTTTGGAATGGGAATTTCCCTGCCTGAATGGTCCAAGTACAGCACAACTGAGGATGGGCCTACGCCGCCTAATATTGAATGCACATTCCTGAAACTCTTAAATAAAGCAGAATTCGAGTCTGCAACATCATTTTTAATAACCTGTCACAGTATTGTTCTTTTTCTAAGATAACTCAGTTTCTTAATCAGCCAGAACCCAACTCTATTCTTAGTAGTTTTCTGTAGAAAATAAAAGCAGGCCTCTTAGCACACATCAGTGTGGAGTCACACCCGCACAGCAACATGGCGTGGCAATAAGAGAGGGAAAACATTCTGGAGAAATCTCTAGATGAATCATGCCTCCCTTTCCAACTGCAATGAACTCAGAGCTCACAAAACATTTTAAGCACTTGCTCTATAACCTTTGATAGGGCAAAAAACCAGCTCAGTTTCAAGTAAATTTTGGCTGTATCATCACAAAGTCACAAGAAACACTCAACTAAGCTAGTAACTTCTGAAGCCTGAAATCTTATTTCCTACTGAACTTCAGTATGAAACTCTGATTGAAAACATGGAGTTTTCAAAACCCCTGATTTTTGAGGAAATTCTTCGAAAAGAATACTCAGGTTATCACATAGGCTATCTTGGTAATATCTGGAATGATTATTCATACATAATGACACTCACCCCAAACTTTCCTCCTAAGAAGACACATAGAAAAAGGTGTTTGTGTCTTTGCCTACAGTTGCAAGTATGCTAGTGTCCTGGACTGAGCTCTTACTCTCTCTTCCAGTGCAGACAGATCACAAACACCGCACCACATTTGTTGTACTGTGCTTGCTTCTCTGATTGATGACATCTATTATGCTATTCTTCAGCTCCTCTATTGCCTCTCCACACTTTTTCAATTGTTTCTGCTCAGTCAGATTGAATATTTAGCTCTTTCAGGACATCAACTATTTTGCTTTTAGCTGCCTCTGCTGCCAGCCTACAAAGAATGGACTTCTGGCTGAATTCATCATTAAAACCATCACGCAAGAGAAGGGACACTTAAAAATGATACAAGCTGCCAGTGACTGGGATAGCTAACATTCCTGCTTTTAAACAATGCTATGCCTTTAGAAATACAGACCCCAAGAACACAGACTCTCCATTTACAGCTATTTCTAAATAAATTTAATCAAAGACACTCCAAGTTGATACACAGAAAATAAAACAATCCTATCCTTAGTTCTTCAAGTACAGACTCATTGTTTAGTCATTGCTAGCAGGCTAGCAGTTTCTTCTTTTAATACATTCAATTCTTTAGCCACTTTGTCATATTTTTCCAGGAATTCTACTCATCCACACAGTTCTCATCTCCTTATGTTGTGTTGACTAACCATAAGAATTCTATGAACTGCTGTGGAAAAGTGACAACAACTCTTGAACTGCTGAGGCTTGGGACGTTGAAAGGAATTAAAGTTGATAATAAACTTAATAACACAGTGAGCAAGAATAGGTATTCCAACAGCTTTCCAATACTCAGGGAAAATCAGTATTCTGAGATGTAGAACTATTTAAAACAGAATTAAAGTGGAAAAATCTTAAATTGGGAATTAAAGTTTACAGTTTTCTAAAAATTATTGGCAAGCAACTCTCCCTCTTCACACAGGACTAAAGCAGCTCCAATAGCACATGGTATTTTCTCCCACATGATTGTGGCAGTAATTGTATACTTTTATTTAGTATTTAGACTACAATGATTTTTGTTTACTAGGAGCCACTCAAATGAAGATACTCATTATTTTGTTGTGCATAAACACTGAAGACTCTTATTTCATCCACAAGATGCTGGGTACATAGGAGATCCTCCTCTCTCCATTAACAGTTAAATTGAACTGCCATAATTAATGCTTTTCTCCACAGCTAACAGCTAGTCAACCCTATTTTAAATCTTAACATTAGAAAGCAGCACCCACCTATGGCCACATTCCATAATGTAAAAACACAAACAGGCACTGCTTAACTTCCCATTTTTCAGATGTTTAGAATGATAAGGCATTGGGAACTCCTGGCCGGAGAACAAGCTGTGCATTCAGGCAGTGTAGCTAGCCTACCCCAGTACTCACTGCTACCCCAGTGCTTTGGACAACCAAAAGTCTTGTTTATCTTCACATTTAATTCAGAGTCTGATTTTCTGTTGCAGTGTGCTTAACAGAACCAGGCCTGAAGCTACAGGTTCAAGCCTCAGCCAGTGAAAAGGAGCCTTAAAAGAAAATTTGCCAATTCTTTTTTAATGAGATGAGGGGCTACACATCAAATATTGTCAGGTTTGTGGAGACCTTAAGGAACACACTGCACATTCTAATAGCTACCTCTGGTACCCGAAGGGATAACAGTTCTGATCGTGGAATTTGCAATCAGCTACTGTATACAGTATTTCAACTAATGATTCCTATAGGTTAGAAGTTTCTATAGACTTAAATGTTATAGTGGTTCAAAAAAATAACAACCTACATTTCAACATTTGGTTTAAATTCAGAAATAATGATTTTTAAAATATTTTTTCCATTTAATTTTTGAAAAAAAATTAGCTATTTCAGAAGCATTAACTTTGGAATTCTAAACTTCCAGCACAAAGTGAGATATTTCTTTTTAGAAGAGAAATATCCAACAGCTAGTTTTACCTGCTTAAGTTTTAAGAAATATGAAACAACTGCATAAATAGTAATGGGGAAAAAAAAACATTAAGTGTTTAAAAAGTGAAATGCAAAAGAAAGAACACCAAAGTTTCAAAAATAAGAAGCTTACCAAATATATTTTTATATATATACACACACACAAAAAAAGTCTGTTGAGTCATACACCAACTTCACTCAATGGCTACATAGCTATGCCTGATCTTGCTCTTATATTTTTGGCAGCTTAAATATAGACCTCTTTCCTAGACAGTGACATGACTTCAACAGTAGCAGATGAAGCATACAACATGCTACTTTCTCCCAAAGACATGGCCCTTTTATACCATCTACACTGTAGCAACAAAAGGGGGAAACTTTCCATAGCATATAGCACCACGCTAGCAGCTGTGTTCTGCCTTGTACATACCGGAGTGGAAAGTATCTCTGTGCCCACCCATCTTCAGCTGATCTCTAACCAAGCAAGATATTTTTTCCTGCAGTTTCATGGGAGTTTTGGATTAATTGCCAAGTTTTCCTTCAACAGTATAACAGTCACTATTTAGAAACCATTTTTTAATGCACAGAATCATGGGGAATATTTTCAAGTCTTACTACACAAACATAGAACATAAGCTAAGGAAATACACAGTGTTAAAAATAAATCCCAAGGAGAAAAAGAAATTGTCAACTTTACAAATCTGAGCTAAATCTGTTTTGGTTTGGAAACATGTTGTTGCTGAAGGCCAAAATTTAGAAGCACACTTCAGAATTCTCCCTTACTATAACCAAAAAGAAAAACCAGTCTTAGAAACCTGCTTAAATCTCAGCAAAGCAGAACCTTAACCAACAAGCCCTTCCTACTAAAAGGCACACTTTCTCACCCTCTGACAAAATGCAATGATTGTTATAACAGGCTTCATTTAAAAAACCCTTTTTAAGAAGTCCTAGAGTTTTTTCTTCTAGGTGAACCACTACAAAACTAAATTGCAGCTTTACTAGAAAATCCCTTTTCCAGCAACTCAACATTATTTAGAGAAAATCTACACCATAGCCTGTACCACAGCAGAGCTCTAAGAGACATACAAATACAGCTTCTTCACCATAAAAAAATGCAGACTACTTACTTTCCTCCATTTTGCTGTTTTTCTTTTGCAGTAAGCCACCTCCAGATGCACACAGAGATCTAGCAGCTTCTCTCTTCCACTGGAGATTCCAGCCAGGTGCAACAGATCAATGATGCCTCATTAGAAACATGTGTGTGCTGGAGATCACCAGTGGGACCTGCAGGGAACCAGAATCAAGTACAGAGTAGCCAAAAGAATCACATGTAAAATTAAAAGAAATCCTGTCCTCTTACAGTAGATTAATATAAACTCTCTGCATAAGAACAAGGTTTTATTATCACTGTCAAGATTTGTTTTCAATGTATTGTGAACAATACATAGAGTCACCATTAAAATACTAATCATCTTCAAATAAAAATATTTCTTGTGAAGTTGTCTAAATACACATATATACACACACAGAGTTCTAAAAACACACAGAAACTTCTATTTCACAAGAAAGTACCAAAACTAAAACAAAAAATGTGTTTGGAAAAAGGAATTTATAGCTTCTGCTTCATGTTTAATAAGGAGTTTGAAGGAACTCTATTACTGATTCTACAGATAAAAGTTCTTTTGTGTTAGCATATTTTTCTAGACTTGAACATTTCAAAGCAGACCAACTTGTGAATTAAGCTCTTGAAACAGATACTTTTCGTGTCTCAGAACAGAACAAAAGGGACAACTGAAGTAACCAACTCCAAAAGGTCTGTCAACAATTCTTTTGTAAAGCCCCATTCTCAAGAGGTTACAATTATCACAGCATCCCATTTTTTCAGGAGAATCATTCTGCCCAAGATGGCTTTCTGGCTTACAGGTTTGGGGTTGGTTCTTCCCCCCCCCGCCCTTAAATAAGTACTAACAGCTCCCATGTCTGTAACAGGGAAATTCCACCCTGCCTTACCACTCACACTTCTCTCAACAACCTGAAAAGAGAGGACCTTAGAATACATCTAGATTTCACTCTTTTCAGCTTCTCTGATACTTTAACTGAAAACTTTACACACTATTGGAAAACCTGAAATAAAAATGAGGGGTAGACTCTGATAGCATTCTCTGCTTTGAAGATTTCTCTGTGCTTTAGATCATTAAAAAAAGTACTCTGGCTTTAGGGTAACTCTTCTAAGCTAAGTAAATGAACCTATTTCTTCCATGAATGCATATAAACTCTAAATATAAATGCCAATAATGTAAAACATCCACTGTTAGGGGAAGGAAATAAATGCCGGTTCACCCTCTATTTCATGGCTTCAATCAAAATTCCTTCAAGACAAAGGCAAGTCACTTGCACATTAGCATTCTAAATCACCAGGGAGAGCATGGCAAGGCTTTCCTGTTGCATGTTGTGAAAACTAGTTCTGTAGAATTCTGCAAAGGGCAGAAATAATAAAAACTGATTTTAAGTTGCTTTCTGGTTTTGGAAACTTGAAATGAAATTATGTATTAATGTGAATATGCAACATTTTCCATGTTTCTGAAAGTTCCTATTTTCTAATTTTACTTGATCCTGTTGTACCTCAGAGATTTGTCACAATTCTTTAAAGAAAATGGAGAGGCACATAGCAAATGTTAGAAATGCTCTTACTCAGTTATGTTTTCTTCACATTAGAAAGAAAAAAGGATCACAAGTACTAATGGTTCACAGTACTGGAATGCTGTACTTCTTGCAAACACAGCTTTTAGGAAAACCTGGGGCTGGAGCACACGACAAGTTTAAAGAACTAGCATCTCTAGTAACTTCCTTAAGTTCCTCTTTTCTGTTCACTGCAGAGAGCTTAATCCTTCCCATACCAAGTTCTCCATTCTTTTTAATATGCAACAGCCATGAAGCCCTTTTTCCTTGCTATTTTCTCATGAATCACAAGTGCACTTGGCAAGAACTCAAGCATACATGGCTGCTGACGTTTCGTACACTGCCAGAGAAGGTGAAGGTTGAATCACTCTAACACTTCAGAATGGATTTGGAATAGCTCTTACAGGTTTGGAAAAAGCTACTTGTTCTCCCAGCTACAGAAATATACTACACAGCTACAGACTGAAAGAGATACAGACATACAATTTACAAAGCAAGCAGTTGTGCTTCATGGCACGTTCTATTCCATGAGCCTTTGCCACAAACAAGGGGTTGAACCTCCTTTGTGGGAGGATGATTATTGAATTGTGCTCCTGGTATGCACAAGGGCTTTCTGTCCTTCATTGATTGCTGTGAGCATCAGAAATGAATGAAGGGGAAGGCAGATTGTTCTAATACTATTTTCAAGCAGACGAATACCAAGCTAGGGCACTCTTTCTTGGTTTCAGTTAGACCTTCACGTATCTTTTGAATTCTAGAAGCAGTTTGTTTATACTCAAAACCCTTCAGATAAATACTGTCTTACTTTCAACTGTCTCAGAGTGGCTACCTCTCTCTTTCTGCAAAAAAGCACTGTCCTGCCAACATCCATAAACTCCCTCTAGCTCAGGGGCTTTGCAAAGCTCCTGCTTTAATACTATCTTGAATGACTTCTTCCTCCCGCCCTCCTCAGAGCTACAGCAAGCTGGTCTGCAACCCCCTGCTGAGCCCCTACCTCCCCCTTCGTGCACTGCTCATACCTTTCATCCTTCCCAGGGGCATCTCCTAACACCAAACACCTGTGTCTCAGCCAGCTGGGAGAAGAGCCCTGCCTCACCCACTCCTTAGGGCTCTTACTCACAGGCCTGAAAGAAACAAGCAGTTCAGAAGGTTTCCAATGACCTATGGCAATATTCATCAGCTGTATCTAAAGATTAAGCAGCTGAGAAACAAAAAGCTCTGGGGATTCACAAGCAGTTCAGAATACTAAAAAAGGGCTTCAGTCGTAGAGAAAAGAAGCTCAGCAAGTAAACAGAGAATTTATAAATGTATTTTCACAGACTATAGGAAAATACTTAGCTCTTGGTAGATACTGCACAGAACTGGCTGGTACAGATTGAGGGTTTTGTTTTATTACTGATTTTTAAAACAGCCTTAATTCAGAAAAGAAACTGTTGGGAGGAAAAAGTTATTATCTTTGAGGATTTTCCCTTTTTTATATAGAATAAATTTTAAAATGCTTTTCAGATTTATTTTCACCAGGTAACCACTTTTTCCTTTGACTCCTTCCGTCTAGCTGCATGTCAGTAATTTTGCCCCTGAATATAACGTGGAAAAGAAACACTTTTCAGGTGTTGCATTTTTCTTTCAATCTACAGATTTGGACATCAAATCCTGGGGAGGATTTCCCACCCCCCAAGCCACAGAGTATTCCATGCCAGTTTTACTAACTTATGTCTAGCAACATTGAGCTGACCAAAGCACCAAAGATGACTGTCTCCAGACCATCTAGTTCCATCACATTCATTTATGAGTCAGGCCCTTACCTGCCATTATTTAAAAAGGGAGGATGAACAAGCCTAAATTCCAGAGAGTTAGGGAAGTATACTGTGAGAGTCTTGAAACTATAATACGTTGAACTGAGACGATACTAAGTTTTAACAAGTATATCAGGTGTTCCCCAGCCCTGTACTCAAAACATGAACTTCATCCAAACCTTACAAAAACTTCATCTGTGATCATTTCCAGCATTTGAGTTGATCATTCTGCAACAGCATATAAAAAGAATCAGACTGGTGAATAATTCTAGCAACAAAAGAGTAGAAAAAGCCTTTTAAGTATTATTACAACATTTGACTAATCATGTTTCCATATGGAAAGTGTCTCTGCACTGAGAAAATCTTTGAAGACAAATACTGTCAGATAAACAGTGCTTGAGAAAGGAACCCTGACATCTTCCATAGCAGCCCACAGATAAGTCCTGAAAAGCTCGTTCCTGACAACCATTACAAGAGAGCACAAACCTGATACTGACACCAGTTTAGCAAAGACAGCACAAAGAACAAAAACCTGGGTTACTGAAAGAGCTTTGTGAACCTGTACAACTCTGCAGATTTAACAGAATCCTCCTGAAAAGGTGACGAATAGTGAGCCTGTCAGCATGCAAGCTCTCTGACATATGGCCAGTAGATTGTTGGTAAATATTTAATCAAATGAAACATTAGGCTCTGATGTAAAGCCTTGACCACTACAAAGGTACAGCAACAAAGCACGTGCTCTTTGCTGACAATGGTGCTGTTTCAGGTTGCCCACATCTACAGACTAAAATTAAAACTCAGTCTGTTACCACAGTAATACAACTCAGCAGAAGAGGCCTCTGTAGATTTCCTTTTTAGTTAAACCTGGCTTCTATGGTTCAACAGCTTATCAGCAGTGCAAAAGTATCTTGTTTTTGCTGGAACGTGTCTTTCAAGTCATTGCAGTTCTTACTGTAAAGTCTTTACTGTAAAAGTCAGTAGAGCTTGCTAGTCCCAATTGCTTATGGGATAGAAGACTGGATTTTATAGAGGATCAATTAACTTTTCCTTTGGATCTTTCCATATCAGCATTACTAGTAAAAATAGTTTGGCAGCTTCAATTCCAGGGAGACTCCAGAGAACAATATATTCAGCAGCTCCATTCACACCTGCTAGGAATTGTCAGAAGGCAAACTGCCCACATTCAGCACTACCACACCAGAGTGAGGTGCAATATTGCCAGTCCAAACCCTAAAAACATGGATGGTTTTAAAAATCTTTACTTCTCAGAATAATGAATGCTGAGGGGGTTTCTTGGCTTTGTTGAGTTTTTTCTCCAGTTTTCCTACTTTTGCACACTTAGGGACACATTTATTTCAACGTATTCTGATTTTGAACTAAAAGACAATAAATGTAATTTCTTCAGTGAAAACAAATCCACAAATGTAATTTCCTGACTTCTGCAGCTGAGTTTTTAAGATACTAAGTTGCCTGACAAGAAGCTAAAAAGTCATACAAGACAAAAAGATCCACAATACAAGATTCATTATGAAGACTGACAACTGACAACCTCGTAGATGGAAATATAAAGAGTACTTGCCAAATTTCTCTGATGGAATTAATCGGCCATTAGAAATGTTTGCCTCAGCCCATTTGATGCAACTTACTGCTCTACAGACCTGCTACAGACAGTTCAGCACTTGAATGGGTAAATAGGTGAATGGATGTGCTGGATAAATTGCAGGGTTAGTGTGTCTGTCTCCAAAGATGTTATCCAATAACACTTTCTTTTTGTCCCTCAGAAATTAATCAAGGAACCTCACATTTAACTATGAACATTACAAATTTAAACATTTCTGGAATGTTAGAATTCTCCTTGTCCAGCAAAGAATGGGCAACTTTTTTTTTTCTTCCATTAAAAAAAGCCAACAGCCTTTTTAAAAATAAACTCACTCTGCAGGGCAACAACATCTCTTCAGGACAGTCAGATCCCCAAACTGCAGTGGTGCCTCTTTGGATAGTACTGCAATCCTTAAACACTCCCCATGGTGCTATCTTGCTGTAAGTTATTTTCTGGTCAGCTTACTTATTTCAGTGCCTCATTATTCATAGCCAAAATTTCAGCCAGACTAAGAACAAACACATATGTAACACTGAAAAAAAAAATCCTGGCATCAGTTCAAATTAGTAATAACTGTTTGAACATTTGTTATTTAAGTTTGTTTAATTCCTTCCATCTTAAAGTGTGTAACAAGGCAACTTGTCTTATGCATCATCAAGAGATCTTCCATTATCATGTATCATGTATCAAGAAAACATGAAAAAGCCATATTAGAATAGCATCTGTTAATGTGTTTAAAGTTCTGCAGTTACTGAAGCTGATACTGAATGGAGACTCCACTAGATGGCACATAGCAATAAATATAATGATAAAAAACGTAATGAACATAATAGATTTAAAGAAGCCCTTCACATCCTCACCAGATTTAATTCCATGTGATCTTTGGCTTTCCTAAGTATGCTCCTGCACACTCAGGGGAATGAGGAAAAGAAAACCAGTTCTTAATGTAACTAGATTAAACATTGGGTAGTGTCTTGGGTTTTTTCATTTTGTTTATTTTGTAGTTTCTTATGAACTTGTGACTTTTTTTATTCTGAATGTTATGTTTTATGTGCACTTAATCTGATCGAGGCTCAGTCTAATGTGATCTAAGATAGCTACGTAACAGCATCCCTCACCTCAGGTCATGACAAGTCTGTAAAGCAAGACCCTGGGGCACTTGACCAGCAGCCCCAGCTCCCCAGCCCATCCTCCACTGTTTCCAAAAGGTAGGTATACAGCTGAGCTGCTGAGGCCAAGGAGAGAAGAGTCACTGCAGGAGTCAGGAGAGGCAGAAGGTGTGAATACCCTTTACGCTGAAGTCTTTGGAATCCATGGGACACTGCAGTAATCACAGGTATTAGGTGGATATTCCACACTTGTGAGATATAGTCTTTGGCCTCACTGAAATTTGATTTCTATTGTTACACACGGCCTTGATTCAGCACTTCTATGCCTATTACTATTTTTTTCTATGCTATCTGTAATAGTGGTAGAGCCAATACAGGGTCTGTTCCAGAAACAGGGACCAGGATGCTCACGAAAATGTTTGCTAACCAGACTGGTGCTAAGTGAGAATTTCACAACATTAGATGATGCTTTTTTCAGAGTGGGAAGCTTCACTTCTACTTTCAAACAGTTTCTGTAGCTGAATTTGACAGTTATAAAGCCACGGACTTCCAAAGACAAATTCATTTCAAGGAAGCTAGGACAGCTTTTTGACCAAAACTAAATGATCCTTTTCTCTCTACATATATATCTACTCCATATATACATATATACACACACAGACACGCACTCCCTACGTGCTCTCTCTATATTATTCAAGTAGATATATGTATTCAAGTGTGGATGTGTATGTGGGTACATAGACGTTTATGTATATATGTATTTTCACATCCTGGTGTACAGGAGGAATCAAAGACCAGGAAATATATTTAAAATCCAAGCAAATGTCCTTTGCAGACAGTGAGAAAATGCCTTTTGCATAGAAGCATAATGTGAAGCAGATCACTTCTCCTCAGCACAGTGTTTCCTGGTAGTTGTAAGTTCTCTCCCGCTCTCCAGCTATGCTGTTCCACAAGTGGGAAACTCTCCGTGGGTGGGAACCAACAGACCTCAGCACCAGACATTCATCACTGGCTGAAACGAAATTGTGACAGGATTCCCAGCAGAAAGTGGAACACTTTTCCATATCTTCCATGTCTTTGTTTATTTTGCTGTCATGTTTCTAGCTGTGTACACGCTCCAAGCTTGTGGATGTCACCTTTCACTGGTGTTTTATCAGCTATTCTAGGTGCTCTGCAAAGCCATTCTCTGCATGCTTCCTTGTATGCATTCCCTTCCCTGGATGTATACATTGCTGCATGCTTTTTCTGTGTGTTTTCACACTGACCTTACTAACCTTACACTGATATTTTTTCCATGTGCTACTTAAAACTTTTCAGCAAAGAGACACTGAGGATGTGGCACCAGCATGACTTCTCTTGTGAAGAATGAGTCAGATTTGGTACCTTTGTTAGTTTTTCAGGTTTAGTTTTTATAATGCCCCAACCACTGTGGCAGATTACTTTTTTCAATACTTTCTTGCTCTCCAACTTCAAAATTAAGTTTATGAGAAGTGTCAATCTCTTTGACAATTACATTAAAGCCTTTTCAAAACGTATTTTTGGGCCATAAACTTTTCTTTTAAATTGTTATTATTAAAAAAAATAACAAATGCCTGGACTGTCATTGATCTGCCTTTAACATGCTGCCCTCAAAGATTATGCTTATAGAAGCAAATCATTACCCAGTGAAACATGCCTGCTCACAATGGTCACGAGCAGCTGTGACATATTCATATATTCATATTCATATCTTAGTGTGTATATTTTTTTCCTTCTAATATAGTTTTAAAACCAAAGCTGCTTCACAGCTAATTGAATGTAAAGGAAAAAGCAGATGTTACTGTATTTAATTACCTGTTTTAATCTTTACTGTGAAATATGTTATCTTATTAAAATCTTACTGGAATAGTAGATGATTCCCACCTTGTCTGTACTGGTATCCCACAATAGCCTGAGGTTGTTTCAAGGGTTTGTTTTGAGTTGATTGCATATTTTAATGCTTAAGCAGCAGGTTCATTTGTTAGCAGGAAAAAATGTTTGGCATTTCAACTTAAAAATTAAAAGTCACCGTGATACAACTTGAATGCTGAGTTTGCAGCACAAGAAGGCTGAAAATGATTTTTAAATGTTTCTATAAAGACAGGGCCCATAGGAAAGCCAACACATAAATACCTTCAGTCATTTGTACGCTATGCTAACTGGGAACATGTGAACACAAGGCTGAGAGTGTCAGAGAAAGCCATCTTTCTGTGGCTCTTTATAAAAACAAGAACCAATACAATCAAAAGCACCCCTAGAAAAGTCACTTGTCCACTATGTGGACAGGCCTACTATTACAGAAAAGGTTTTGTTCTCTGCCAAAGTGGAATACCTTTAAACATATGCTCATGGGCTTTGATAAATGAGGCTAACACTAAGTTGCTACAGAAGCTGAAGATGCTCATGAGTGCCGAGTCATTACAACACCAAAACTCAAACAATCCATTCATGTCTATGGCAAAAAATATTCTGTGCTGAACAACAATACACCAGAGATTTCATTTTCAGGGTGCCCTTGTTGAAACCTCGCTCCTTTCAGTACCCATCACTTGGGGCTGAAATATGCCACTATATAAGTATGTACAAAGTTCTTGGGGTAGACAACTGCTTCCTAAAATGAGGAATTGTGCAGAGGCATCAGAGAATAGCAGTATTTGTTTACACTTGCTACAAACCATTTTGTTAATCTTGAGCAAACATTGTTCCTAACGTGATCACAGCCTGCCAAATGAAGCACTACATCCAACCTCATTAGGTAAAACCCAGTTTCTTCTTCAGGCAGTACAATGAACAACTTCATTTGTTGCCAGGTTACTCCATCTCTAATTTCTTTTGCCAAATGAAGTTGGAATTGTCATACATGTGAAGATGCTACAATGAAAATGGGTTGGCACAATTTTGCTGAGAAATTTCTCCTCTTTTATGATGAATTTACAAGTCAAGGCAGTGAGTAGTGGCTTGAAACTGTCATGTTTATGAAATGTTTATGCCTATAACTGACATGTGCTTCTCAGGGTACTCCAAGAACATCCTAGCCCCACTGAAGTGCATGCCTCAAGAATGGAGGGGAATGCAGGCAATCTTCTGAGATTTTAATTAAATCCCTTCTACTGAATTGACAAGATTAATTAAGAGCACTAATTCTGAATGGCCACAGTTCCCATCAGAACAGTATTCTGGTAAAGTCACACAAGATCCAGTCCATTCCAGTGGCCTTACTGGTACCAGGACAGCACCTTTGAAAACTGTTACTTTCAAAAACTCTTGTAACTCTAGAAAAGCATGTAAAACTCTGGACTGAGAGACAATCTTTGGCAAAATGTTACATTTTATTCTGACTCTATTTTTCTACTGACACTATTTTTGGTACAAAGAATTCTTTCTGTTGCAGAAGATGTATTTCAGATCCTTTGTCCTTGCCAGACATGAGTAGGGAAAACAGCCACCCCTCCACTCCCCATCCCCTGTTTAGAGGATTTTTTGTGTGGTTTTTTTTTGTCTTCTGTTTAAATTTAATTTTTTAAAAAAAACAACAAACCCAAACAAACAATGAAACAAACAAACCAACCAACCCAAACCCAAACTGAACAAACTGGGAGCATACATCAGGGATATGAGTAAGCAGGCAACAAAGGTATGTTTTCAACTTCCTAAAGATACAGCAACTAAATCTACTTCATTAAAAGTGAGCTGTTCCTTTATATTCTTCCTCCCTATCCTGGCCACTGGCAAAGTTGCATTATTATCCCATGAGTCATTCTTCAAAATATCTCTCTGGGTAGTACTTGTTAATTAAACTTTCTCATCCTCTCTTTCTGTCTCTCTTTCTCTCTTACAGTTGTTGGCAACAGTCTTGTATCCTCTCGTTTGAATAGACATCTATATGCAATCTCCCATTCTTAGAGTGGTAGGAAGGAACTGACTATCTTTTACCATGTGTGCCTGTTGAGCATACAATTACTAATTATATCAAGTATGCCTTGTGACTGCTACTGGTGATTTAAATAGTACGTTTTCTTCATCTCTTCAGGACAATGTCATCTATTGTTCAATGTTTCAGTCTGATTCTTTGGTGGCATTTTAGCTGGTGAACTTGAAAAGTTCTTCAGTTTCATAAAGAAAAATATGGAACATCTGTCCCTTTTCTGTGGATGTGACTCTGCAGTAGCTAAACCAGCCTGCTGTTCAGAAATGCAGAGTAGGAAAAAAATGTCATGTGTGGTAATAATAGCCTGGTGGCAGTGCCACAGCCAAAACCACTACTCATCAGAGCTGTATCTGGTAAAATTACATGTACCAACTTCTTAATTTCATTTTTGATGAAATGATAGGAAAATATTTTCCACAAAAACTAGGATTCACTCCAGCCATACAAACATACATCCATATTTCATGATGAGTTTCTCCCATAAAAGGTACAGAGCAGTAACTGAGCACAAATGAACCACCTGAGGATAACAGAATTGTTATTTATGCTTAGTGAAATAAATTCCCAGGGTAGTTCCACAGATGGCCAAGAAGTCAAAGCTTATGTCTTCTTCCATAGTCACTTAGTGCATAGCTCTGCACACAGCAATAGCTCTAGCTGGAAGCATATGGCAGGACGGGAAAGGTAAAATATGAGTGAAGAGCAGTTGATGCATTGGAAGAGTGAGGTAAGCAGAGAAAAATCCTGAGCAGAGTAACACCTAAAGATTTTCAAGTGAAAGCAGACTTCAACAGTGGAGACTACTGTAGAAATGAATAATAAGAAAGAATGAGAAGTCTACAATTAGGATTGAATGGGAAAGTGTAAAAATTCAGCAACTGATTTAACCTAGGCTAAGGAAATCCTGCAGCAAAACCAGGAAAAGAATCTACCTCTTAGAAAATCAATCCAAACCTCATCCAGAAAACCAGCCCTTCAGTAAGCAGAGACAAAACAACAGGAATATACAGCAGCCCAAGAGGGTTATAATGGAATACTGAAATTTATGCTCTTTTTGGGTGAAAAAAAGACTCTGCCTTAAAGCTGATCTGGTAAATCCCTCAAAGTTCCTTCAAGACCTATGCTTCTGTGGATTCAACAGTAAGATAAAGATAAAGAGAGCAGGCTATTATATGTCTGATGTTTGATCTTTCTGTTTTTGTCATGTATGAACATCAAAAGCATTTGTTGGGACTGCAGTTGTCAAACTGCAAGCCAGCATGTGAAAACAGCTGTCTATCCTCAGCACCAACAAACATGAATAGATCTGTCATCATCATTACAGCTCAGAGCTGGATTGCCTTCAAATACCAACAGCAGTCTGCACTGTGAGTGATGTCAAATAATCCTGACTCAACGGGTTTAGGATCCACTCTAGAATTCTAGAGAGCATAATGACAGCCTCTCTCTTCTAGGAAAGGTTGCAAATGTTTCAGTGTGAGGAAGTCTGTTACCTCTCACATTAAATATTTCATGACTTGCTAAAAGAAATCATTCTAGAAATCAAAAAATGATTTACACATTTAATAAAATAATTAGGCAGTTTATTTATGTGCAGACAATTTTAACTTGATTACACTCCAGCAGTCTTGTTTCCTTATTACAGCACTAACTGTCTTCTGATGTTGCTTCATGGATCTCTCACAAATGGTTATTTAGAAATATACAGCAGCTCAAGAGGGTTCTAATGGAATACCAAAATTTTCACCCAAAAAGAGCTGTACGTTGTCAAGAAGAAAGTGAGATCTGTCTGAAAGTATCTCCTGATTTAGCAGTGGCCTAGACAAAACTGATTTGGGAATCTTATTAAGAAGGAAACTCTACAATGTAAGTATCACACTTTCAGCATAGCTGGTCAGGAGATTCAGCATGAGTATTACACCTCTCTGAGCATCACTGACAACAGGAAAAGGAAACTGGCATCTAGGGGGAAAGGAGCTAGAGACAGTCATTTCCCCTGGAACACAGAAAGAGCAGGAAGCAAAAATGTGACTATTTGGATCAATTCCCAGTCCCTTCTGAACTAAACCTGTGCAGCTGACCTGTGGACTGGCTTTCCTCAGGAAAGCAGATTACAGTCTTCAGATGTGCAGATTATAACCTGCTATTTTGAAATTACAGCTTCTAATGTTTGTTCTCTAAAAATGTAGTTTCTCTTGAGTCTGGATATTGTTACACAGTCAATGCTCAATAACAGACAAGCCAGCATACTCTGCTTTCCTATCCTGCACTACTCCTTCATTCATTAAATTCAGCTGAGCACTAAAGATCCAAGTGAACAGAAAGGGGAGAAGTAAATCTAAGCAGCTCATTGGTGCTCTTTAGGGTTACTGTCACAGTGTATAGATACCTGCCCCATGTATCAGAGAATTAACTGGAGCTTCTAACCACTGAAAAAACCGTGCAATAACCATATACAAAAAAAAAAAGAGGAGTGCAGGAATGTGCTTATTAGTTGGCAATTTGAATAATGAAATAATTCATTGTTATTAATTGCACTAATTCTTGTTTAAGATGTCATCATTCCACTTCACATTAAAGATCAGTGAGATGACAGGAGTTAATTCACATTTCTAAAGGCCATTTTTTTGTTTCTGGAAATCTGGGATCTCAGAAATATAAACCAAGATATAACCTCAGCATGGTTTACACACTTCCTTTTTTGAGGTTTCTCTATAATTTACAGGTTAGAAGCTGAGAATCAACCTGTACCAGTTCAGGATCTACCTCCAGCTGCTGATGCAAATCGTGGGAAGGGAAAAATGATGTTCTCTATGAAATATTAAGTCCCTGTGTATCTTTAGGGTACTCTAAAACCATGGTGATTGAGGGAAAGTAACTATTTTTTAGGCTTGTTTTCCAGAAGAGAGAACTTGCATTTCAAAGAGGCATTCTTGTACATCACAGTATTGTTCTCCATGGCTCTGGTCTGCAGAATCTCCTTCTGATTTCACACAGGGACACGTGAGAAATGTGCAAGGAACAGAGAATAAACTGCACTATCACAGATCTACCAGTGATGATCCCAAAGTCAAGAAGTATCATGCTATCTGTAGGCATGAAGCTGAACCAAGGGAAGACCTCTGAGAATCAAAAAAGCTATTATTTGAGATACAATAGGGCACAATCTCCACTTCTGGTTATACAACCCAGCAAGAATGGATATCCTCAAGAAAGAGCCTCCAAAATCCACTCATCTTTTGTGTCAGCCTGTAGAAAGAAAAGAAGGGAAAGGATATGCTTCAATTGCTTCCTGACTAGATGGTGAATACATCTGTTAACAGTCACTAAAATTCCTTAGATATTTTCTTTAATCACATGCACAATAATGTAATTAAAGGTGCAAAACCACCAAAAAATTCAAGGCTTGCCTAAAGAAGTGGTGATTCACAAAGAATTGGACACACAAAACCCAGTTTAAGTCTGAGCTGTGTGGAGCTCAGTGTACTACTGATTTTTGCCAAAGGCAATTGTAATAATGTAGAAAAAGATTAAAACTTTAAATATGATTAAAGTCATTAAGAACTTGTTTTGGAGCTTAAGTGGATGTGGCAGTAGAGAAGAGGCTTGGATGCAACTGTGAATCATCCCAGTTTCACCTTGAAAAACTGCTCTCCAAACACTGGAGTGGTACTCTGTGCTTAGGAAAATGAGCTGAACTGGTTTCCCAATGCAGTGTGCCTGTAAGAGTCAGAAAGTTCACTGGCCCATAGATGCTCTTTGCTACAGTGCCTTTGCAAGTCCTATCTCCAGCCACCTGTGTAATAACCTGAGGCTATATTTGAAACTGATAGGGAATGAAACAGAAGGAGGAATGGTTGGACAAATTAAACACGAAGCTTTTCAGTTAAAAGAGTTGTCAGAACCTTGTCAATAGGGATTCAGATATGTGGGATGAGCCACATTCTGGAAACCTCGTTTTCTCATCACTTCCTATACAGCTTACTTAGATTATACAACAGCTTCTAGGGTTTTATATATAGATGTGAGGATTCCCACATACAGAAAATAGAAGAGAATTAGAAAATGAGAGAAAGGGATCACTTCTTACATGTTAGAAACACTACTGTGAGTCTCCATTAGAGTTTCAACTTCCCCTGAAGCTTATGAGCTCTGCTCTTCCACTGAACAATTCTAGTTTTCCTGCTTTTTGGTACAAAGCTTGTGAACTAGTCAGAATTATTCTTTTCCCCACTGCTGCTGAAGGAGCAACAAGTTGTCCTTTACTAAAATAGTCTGCACTTGCCTTTAATATTTACATCTGCATTTGAGGCTTCCACCAATGATGCTGCTCACTATCATTTATTTCCAAAAAGATTTAAAATAAGATATGTATTTCCTCACATGATTGACAAAGGAAACCTTTTCCAAACAGTTACCTTCCCAAGCCAAACACAGGGAAAGCAGTAGCATTGTAAAACAACTCAATCACTTTTTCTCCATATAAAGTCCATGAACGTGTCTTTTAACAAGGAATCATTGTTTTTTGTAGGGCTTTGTTTTCCCAGCATTTCAGCAGTGTCAGCAATTTCTCTGCAATGCTCATTATTTTTTCCTTACTTATAAATGAAGGAAAATACATAGATCAGCAAATTGCATCAAATCATCAAAAAGATCAGCATGTTGTTTTGACAACACGAAGAGAATTTCTTCTTGGACCAAATCAGAAGATATGCAGTAGCCCTCATATTTCATACTTTGAATTCAATATACCTCTAAATTTGTTACTGTGACCTGTCAAGTCTGACCCTAATAATACTGACCTTAATAATTTTACTAGGGGGTAGCCTTTGTTTTCACCAAGTGTGCCAGCAAATATCTCGGCAGGTGAAACATCCCTTTTCAGAGGCCCAGGCCCAGTTATATGAACCATTTAAACACTACAGTCACAGGGTTGTTATTTTTTTTAATGAACTCTAAATCAATAGAACAGCTCACAACATACTTAGAGAGCCAAAACTTTGGGCTGCTATTGAACCTAAACCCACAATTTCACGTCTCCCTTTTTTTAAGGCAAAATAGATTTGAATTTCTAGCCCTGTGACTTCTTAAACTCTAAAAATTTTATACCCATAAATTCTTAGCTAGGGATTATTATACCATTCCTAAAAAGTCATGACTTAAAGTGTGGTGAAAAAATATAGTTAACAATTAAATGTTTTGTATAACACTGGGGAAACTTTTTGCATGAAGTTGAGTAGGTTTTGATCTAATTAATGGCTACCTTCCTGTGGCTTTCACTGGAAATCAGATAAACTCTATATCTACCTCTATTTATACCTAAATATTAGGGGCTGCAGTCTTCAAATGCTTAAATACTTCTCTATTTTGGTTGTCCTTCTGTGAATAATTCTGTCTTTCTTTTACTCTCTGTCTTTTCTGAGTCCAGCTACATAATTTCTATTGGACTGGTGTTGACCATTACTACATCTTCACAGCAATGCATTTGTAGGCACTGCTTCAACACAGACAATAACATAACAAATCATAAACAGTTGCCAGTGAATGAACAATGTGCTGTAATGATGCCAAAGCCTATCTGGTCAGGCACAAAGCCTGAATTATCTTCATATTAAATCTGACAGCCTCTTGCTCATTGTTGTGAGGGATTCATTTTCCTGCTCTCCAGTCCAACAGAGAGCTTAGGAAGGGTATGCAGTACACAATACCCTGATAAGAATAAGAAGGCAGAATACATCAATGGAATCAGAAGTAAAAGTAACTCATGGTGCTGGTTTCCATCGTAGATGCCAACAATTCAAAAAGTTGCAGTTCATGAGTTTGTTTAAAAAATAAAAAAAAGTTGTCTATTCCACAAGCTGTTTTGGCCCCTGCCTCATGGCTGGATGACAGTAATTTAGTAATTCTTGATGTGAAAGTTTGTCAGATACATATTCCAGGCAATACCTCCTCCCCCTCGTTGAATCATACAGGCTGTGTCCTAATCAAATTATATTTTTGAAGTGTTTCCTCACTGAATACCACAAGATTGTTTCTCATATTTTCCCACACACCTGCTTCTCAAACTAACTATCCTGAGGCTGCCAGCAGAGCCTTCTTTCTTCTCTCTCTCCCCTTACTCCTCACTTTCCTTTTTTGGAGAGAGGGAGGCAGAGAGGAAGAGCGTCACGGAGTCATGTTCGTCATTTTTCAGTCCTTCACAATCTGCCCTCTCAGCTGATAATATCAAACATGTCAGCAAGACCAATGCTTATTTCTGTCATGTCAGAAATATTTTCTGTCACATAGCTGAGAAGGAAGAGGTGTCATCTCTTAATGGCAGGAAACTGCTTGTGCTCAGATCTATCATGTCCTGTCAGTTGGATTGTCACTGACCTTCCCTAACTGAAGAAGTGGTGGTCTAGTGGTTAGGATTCGGCCCTCTCACCACCGGGACCCGGGTTCGACTCCTGGTCAGGGAAGAATCAGGCTCTGGCAGGGGGGTTGGACTAGATGACCCTTCCAGGTCCCTTCCAACCCCTGACATTCTGTGGTTCTGTGATTCTAGTATTTATGAGGATGCTCATTGATCTCTTCCAGCAAATACAGTTGGATGCTTCCCCCTTACAGGCCAGGGACAGAAGTCTTGCCGGAGAACAGCACAGCAATGACCCGGAATCTTTCACCTAAGCTGCTGCCATTTGCTTCTTCACCATTACTCAGTGGTTAGACACAAGAGCAAAACATTATGTCCTTGGCTGCCCCTGCTTATCACAAACCAGCTACATTATACCCTGGGTTTTATTTACGATGGACTCACTGTTGTCTTCTGAATTCCTTCCAGTTGTATTACAAGAGCTGTTGTCTGTGGATTGTAATGACCATGGACCAGCTGTTTCCTCATAAACTGACTTACAAGGTGACATTTATTTCGCTTCTGCCCAATCATTTCCTAAACCAGGCCTGACTTCTGGGCTACAGCCTAGTGCTTTTCAGAACTTTCTGATGTTCTTGCAATAGAAAGCAGCTGATAACAGCTGGTTGCCCAGATCTGCATCCTCAGTCCTCCTGGCTCAAAAGTACAAGCAGACAGAGAGTCACAGGAAGTGAAGATGAGGGAAGGCTGAAATGCAGCTGTAGGGATAACAGCCTTGTGAGATTCAATACTCAAACACATGTGCATAATTTGATTAGGACACATCCATCATACTGAATATAGCAGGGAGAAGGTATTGTCTAGCCTCTGGAGCCATGCAGCAGAGGGAAGAGGTGAGCCACATATAAGCTAAGGCAAAGTTAAGATTGCTTTTATTAAAACTGAGGTGTGAACTATTTTCCAGCAGGACTCATGCCCTAGGAAAATCAAAGACAATCTCCACGGACTACTTCCCCAGCATAGCACTAATCACAACCAACCTCTCAGTAAACATGTCCAAAATCCCCTGTTACTACTGAGGGCTGGTTTGCAGCTGCTGCTTCAGCTCAAGCTGGTTCCAATTCCTCCCCTTTCTCATGACAAATTGGTATAGTTTAGTAAAGACACACATACAAATGATAGATCACATTATCTCAAGGAAGCATGAAGCCCTAGCTCTTGTACTTACACTCTTAGCCATTATAGGGTGTCAGACATGAGCTAAATAACATTTATTTCCCAAGCACAAACACCAACACGTTATCTGAAAACCCTAGTAGTCATAGATCACATGAAAACAATCTCATTCTGTTGATACAAGTAAACTACCTCTTTGAGACAAAGACAATGCAAATAAAGGAACAAAGATATGCATTGCTGGAAGATACTGAAGATGGACTGGCAGCAAATTGAAACCTTTGCATATTTTTTATCAGTTACTTAAAAACAAGCTGTGCAAAAACTGAAGCAGCCTGAGGGTTTAATTGTCATCTTTATTTTTAAAAGAATCTCTATCTAAGATGACATAGGAGACACAACACAATGTCAATCATTATTTCCAGCCAAAGGAACCAGAGTTTAACAGGAATTGGCTGAGGGAAAGATAGAAAGGGCTCTGAAGTGGTTTTGCAATATATGCATGGCAAAAGGTACATGATAAATCTGAAATAATTTGGTATATACATTCCTATTCTAATATTGACTAGGAGTCAAAATCTGCAGTGGCCTTCATTCAATGTGCTCTACATCTCCAGTACACTTTTCCCTTATGTTATACAAGTGTAGGGTCTGAGTTTAGGCCTGAGTATACTATACAGGGACTATAAAACCTGTTTCACCAGGGGACAGGAATCATTTGGGGCATGGCCTGATTCTGGACAGCAGTTTCTTTGATTAAGAAGCCCTTAATGAGGCTGGTCTCTTGTAAGGATAATGCAAGTGTCAAGAAGAAGCAAAGTGTGCATGTTTCATGTAAGTTTTTTAGCTTTTGCACCTTCAGAGCAAGGCACATTGCTAGAGCTCATTTGAAAGTTACACTTGTGAGAAAAAGACTTGTGGGCTTTCAGAGTTTTCAAGTTTTGTTGCTAGAACTTCTACAGACTCTATTTTCTGATCTAGCAGTCAGTATGCTGTCCTGCCTGATTGCTGGTAAGAAAATAAAGAGGTTAAAGAAGATTTGTCAAACCAAATGTTTGTCTGGACGTGATGGATAGTGCTTGGGAAAGCTCAGCTAGATTTGTGGGCTGCCATATAGCCTTGTCAAGAAATGAAGTCTTATCCAGGGCACAATCTGAATCTACCTGTACAAGAGAATAATATCATTTTTCTCTTTCTCTGGAGCTTTTTAGGGATAAAATCCAAGAGCAATACCAAGGTGATACCTATGACAAGGCGACAGTTACCAAACATATATATATGTTTGTATACAACAGCAATAGATACATATCAACTGGACTTTTACCCTAGCTCAGCAGCCTAAAATGAGCTTAAATGACTGATCATTTTTCCTTCTAATCCACCACATCCTTAGAATCCACCACGTATCTCAGTTTGGTAGGCACTGAAAATTACAGTGCATGGAAGTAAGTGGAACATTAGCTTGACCAAAAGAATAGGAAAAAACCCTAAGATAAGGCAAATTGTATAAAATTCTTATATAGAGGGTTTTTCCTCCACTGCTACTGGCCACCTCCCTACACCACTAGACATTAGATATATCTTCATTTCTTTCTTAACAATGCCACATTAAACCGCAATTATCCATGGAATGTACTACATACCCCCAAACTGAGCAGGGATGTCCACCCAACACTATTAGACAACACATGGGGATGAGCAGATAACACAGGTACTACTGCCTAGAAATCAGGATTAAAAAAATGTATGTTCTTGTCTCTCAGTTGCCATGCTCAGTCCACTTTACTATGCTGCCTCACTCTGAGTTATGACATCATTCTATCTACTCTTGAGGCAAGCTCTCTCATTGAATTAGCATTTGCATATTTATATCTCATCTAAAATAACCTGTAAACATATGTATATAAGTACTGTAACCCACCTGTCCATCAGCCCCAGTCACCTCCCACCTCCTGCTCACTAATAGCACAGTCCTGCATCACCTCCCACTCAGCTAAGCGATCCTGTGCTAGCTGCTTTCGACATACTCACAGCTATATATATTTATGAGCATGACAAAACCCTTCTGCAAAGATAACATCTTTTTTTGCAAGACTTACAATGCATTTTAGAGTCATTGTGATGCTCTGGGGTTTTCACACTGTATTACGTGCTACATTCACATCTACATGTATGTCTTTGCAGTTCATCTAGTTTGAAAAAGTATATAACCCTAAGAATAAAAAAAACCCCAAAGAACCAAACATGTTTATGTAGGCAAAGATGGTTTTTCTGGCATAATAATTAAATCTTAATAATTCTGAATTACTACTAGATCTTACAAAAAAGTAAACACAATTATGTCTTCTTATAGAGAGGTTGCTTTCTTAGAGCAACTACAGTGTGGAAAGACAGCCTTTTGATTATTTGTATTCTATGGATTCTGTGTCAGTGGCTAAATAGAGCCCTGGTTAGGAATTCCTAGTGTTACTATGCCATCTATCCATTCCTAGTAAAGTACAGATACATTCCAAATCTATCACAAAACAATTTTCACATGGAAATTTTCAGTCTTCTCTTGCTTTTCTTGTGAAGCCACCTTCACTGAGAGCAGCAGCTTCTGAGAACACAGCACCCTGGCTGGCACCTGATGCCCCCAAGGCCTCTTTCAGACTACATTCAAAGAGGGGAAACCTGTGGCATTCCAGCTGCTTCTGAAACCCACATCCCTCCTGTGGGCCCGTCTGTTAGACATATCTGAGCCTTGCCTCACTGTGGAAACACCAGAAGCCAAGGGCAAACCCTGGCCAGTGCTGACAACGCTTGGAGGATAAGGCAGAGCTTCTGCCAAGAGCAGTAACACCAGAAACTACAATAAACCTGGAGAAAAGCTTCTCAATCAGTACTACAGATGAGACAGATACATAAAATGTTGATATTAACAGTCAATAAATTGGAAAGGTTCTGTTAAATTATTAAATATCTACAGAAACTCACTCACTCTAACACCATTCCTGTCATGGTGCACAGCTGCAGCTCCCCACAGCAATAAGCCTTTCCAAAGGAAAAAAAAAAGAAAAAAGAAAAGAGAAAAAAAATCTAACAAAATAATTAAAAAATGATACCTTGAATTATCCTGTAAAGTTATCTCCAAGGCGTTGTAATAGCTCCTCGGGACAAACCCTGCTCAGAGGCAGTGGCACTGCCCTTCACTGTTTGCAGCCACAGCCAGGAGATGAAGCAAAACAAGATGGCGCCCAGCTGCACAAGATGGCCCAGGCACACAAGATGGTGCCCAGCTGCACAAAATGGCGCCCATTGACACAAAATGGCGCCCAGCCACACGAGATGGTGCCCAGCTGCACAAGATGGCGCCCATTGACACAAAATGGCGCCCAGCCAGCCAAGATGGCCCAGGCACACAAGATGGTGCCCAGCTGCACAAAACGGCGCCCATTGACACAAAATGGCGCCCAGCCACACGAGATGGTGCTCATTGGCCCAACTAATCTTCAATTACACATCTTCAGTTGTGTAGTATTAGATCTCACTGCAAAGAGTATTTCATAACTGAAGCTGATATTCATTCCTTAATTTCATCCAATCAATCTAAAGTAAAACTTCCCCTACCTTGGTATTTGCCCTTTTCAAGTGCATGCTAACAAATATCATAACCTTTTTTTTCCATACTTTTTATTTGGCCAAGTTACACCTAGCAAACTCTCTTCATGGTCAGTGAATCGCCTTAATCTCTAACTTGCCTCTAGTGGGCTGAATTAGGGCTTAACTGAGGTCTAGGGGCTTAAATTCCAAGAGCTAAGCACTCCTATTCTTGTGGATTTAGAAGATGCTCATGGCTTGTGCGGTATAGCTGCAAATATGAAAATGTTCCTAGAACTCTCAGGGCAATTTAGACTTGAGATCCTTTGAAAAGTTCACAAATGCATGTGGGCTCTGTATTGCTGGAGTTACTTGGTGCAAAACTGTGCTGTTTATAAGGAATTTAACAAAGTCCCTATGATTGATGGAATAGCAATCGCTGCTTGCCTGATTGACTGCCACATGAACCCTATCATTAAGAGGTGGTCTCACCCTCACTCAGGTCTAGAATACCTTTTCTGTATCCTCACAGAACACAAGGAGTAGCCAGAATATGTCTGGAGGGTCAAAATCCAAGCTCTGGACTGAAATTTTCAGAGAATTAGACATTGATGTATACCTACTTAGTGGCATTTTTTGGGTTTTGGCTGGGGCAGGGAGGAACTTTTTCCTCCTGTGGCCATTCCCCTGCAGCACTCTTACTGACAGCTTATGATGTGACACACAGTATATTCTAGGCAGGAATGACTCCTTAAAAGAGAAACTTCTCTTGGCAAGCAAAAGAAAAACTTGAACTTTTAACACTCTATATCTAATAACTTTAAGTTATCTAAATTTTTCTTAGAGAAAGCCTGGGGTTGTGCCATTATCTCTCCACTCCCGAGGAGTCAAGTGTTCTGCTGACCACTAGACAGCTAGATTTTAAAAATACCAATTAGTTGTGTTATCATATTACTTATCACAAACTTGTTTCCAACCAGAGTCTCTAATATGAAGGTTTTGTTTCATTGTGATTTTTAAGTGTCAAGCTTCTCAGCATCAGAAATTGCCAAGAAAGTAAACAAAAATATAACATGACTCCAAAAATATCATAAGTATCTACAGTAAAAGAAGAAAAAAAAAATCCATTCAGGTCCTTATTTTAATCCCTGCTTCTCCTTAGAGCTTAATTATCTGTCATGTGTAGGGGTCCAAGTATAGGTTTACAGGATACCAAACCTGATAAACCCAATGTATTTTCTGAAGATCTGAGCCTGAACCTTAAGACAGGTTGTCTTACGAAGTTGCATGGGAACAAAGGACAAAGAATTTCGATGTAGGAGGCAAAAAAATGTCCAGGAAAGCATTTTAATTATGTTTATGCTTTCAGGGAGCATAATAATAAGTACAGACAAGCAAGTAGGCAGCAACTAAACTCGTGGGTATTATTTGTAAACTACTGTAAAGTTAAACTAATTAATTAAATGCAATTCATATTCAGTTGCATTATCCTCAATAGGGTAGAAGCAGGATTTAGTTAACATGGACATTTGTTTGAACTGTATTTCTGCATCAAAGGATCAAGACCTGCCTTAAAAATTTAAAGAAGTAGTTTCTCCAAACCAAGGAATTATTGCCAAGTGGACAGTAAATAATGACACTTTGCTAATTTTCAGGCAAAAAATATTTGTTTAGTTTTAGGCAAAGCATTCACTCTAATTTAAACACATTTCCATATTTCACTGGCTATAATTGTCAAAGGCAGAAAAGGTAAGATTCATGAATTATAGGTGAAGACATAACCAAGGAATTCATTCTGTTAAAGTGGAGACTTACTTCTACCACACTGCAAAACAGACAGTTTTATGTTTAAAGTATTTTGCCCTTTCTCTTGGCATCACAAAGTTCTCATATGTCCCAGAACTTTCTGCTGCTTAGAAACAATAAGAGCAAAGGACCAGAAAAGCTGATTGCGTTACACAGTGGCCCCTTCCCTAAAACTATTGCAGAATGTTGTAGACCACAGTGTACCAGACTACTAGAAGAACACACACAATCCTTGAGTTCTCTCAAGTCAATGTTAACATTAATGCCCCTAGCTCAGGAAAAGAACCACAATTACCATTGAACTTGGCAGGAAACAAAGGTGCAATGCTAGCACCCAGAAGTCAGACACTGAAAATTAATGGAAGCCTATGGGTACCAATTTAGAACAAATCTGCAGCCATTCTCATTTCTTCTTTATATTATACCTGCAGTTCTGAACTCCACACCATGCCTACTTTTGCATTTCTCTACTGCCACCCTTTCAAAGACACGCTGAATGCCAAGCTGAAGCTTACCCATATCGAGAAGTTCTGTCCGTAAAGGCAGTGGGAGTTCCATCTGCAAGGCTTTGCAAGAGACTGTGGTAATCATTGCTAATCAGCCATGTTTCCAATGGAGTCAATACAAATAATTCCACAAACAACATTTGCAAAGTTCTGACATGTGGCAAATGTTCAGTAGCTATGTTTAGCACATGCTGGATAATCCAAGTTCTTCATACACATTAAATTAGCAATTTTGACTCATAATAAAAAGGAAAAGAAAAAAAGGATTTTTAGAATCTGTTCCAACTCTAAGAGGAAAACTGTGTCATGCAAGAGTGGTAACTTCCAGGAAGAAGTGCTTCCTTAATAGAACAAGCAAGGTACTCCTAGTTTTGTACTAGCAGTGTTATTACTAAAGCTTTTCTGTTGTTCAGCACAGAGGAATCCTTGGGTAGTGTATAGCTGCTACAGTTGTTCCTACATCACCCTCTCAGCCAATATTCTGAGTACTGAAGCTGTAGAAAGGGAACACATTACTTGACAGCCAACTATCAAAATAGTCCCTTAGGGAAAGAGCAGACCTGCTTATTACTATTCCTTATGAAGACTTCCATACTTTCTCCAAAGTTCTGCAGCTTTTATTAGTAGAAATTCTGGTATTCAGGCCTTTTGGGAAGGAAATGCTTATTTGGTTCTCATAGAAAAAGTATCATGGTTATATTTATCTTCTTTGGAGAAAGCAGAGTGACTGGAAAATGGAATATCTTCCTACTAAAAACTCAGCTATTTGTTGCACAAATTTGGATCTTTTATTTGCTAATGTTACTACAGAGCCTTCTGCTTCCCACCTCAGCTGTTCTCTCCTCTTCTGCAACACAGCCACTCTCAAACATCAGAAGACCAGTCTGCCAGGAGAATGTTCATCTGCCACAGACCATGGGAACTGTAGTCCAAGGAAAACTTAGCTAAATGCAGCAATCTTCTACAGCAGAATACGCAAGAGAATGAGAAGTGGTCACAACTAAAGTACTTGGCTGAAATGCTGTGGGTGTTTGTTCATTTTCTTGGAAAGACAACTAAAAGTTGCAGATGGAAGTCTCAAACTTTCTGTAAAAAGCTAAGAGGTGAAAACAGCCTCAGTATTTTAAAATCCAGGTGAATACCTGTCATGTTATTACCATGATTACTAGCATGGCATTTGACAAAAGAAGAAACCAATTCATTAAGGAGAGTATTTGCTCAGGGTCAACTACTGAAGTGGTGATTCAATGGAAGGTTGAACCAAGCAGTCAGAAGCACTGTCAAGGGATGCAAGGTTGAGGAGAGGAAAGAACTGCATGGGACACAGTTCTGATTGACCCTAACAGCCATGGAACTACATCATAATCTTCACCACCTGAACCAGTCACCTCTGCTTACTGTGGCAACTTTTGTTTCGGTGTTGTCACATACCCCTTCTCCCCCAATCAAATTTCTGAATGAGAAAGAAGCATTATCCCAGAAGGAAGTCTGCCTTTATTCCTCTGAAAAACCTCCAGGTTTCATCTTACCTCTGTCCAGCTTCTAGATAGCTATTTTGATGAACATAAAAGATCGGCAGAGATGCAAAACACACAGGATTAGCATTCCTCATCAGTAACACGCATACATATTATCACAAGATTCTTACTGGATGACAAGCAGGCAGAAGCATAGCTAGGTAATACTACATCAAGGTAAACCAAGGTTCTACATTTTTGTTCTGCAGGATGTCAACTTAAACGTTCTGTAAAAGACTTGCTTTCATTTGCATGTTTATTTGGATATCCTTTCCATTCCTTGTGTCTAATGTAAAACACAGATTCATTCCAGGGGTGTTCAGCTGTGGCAGAAATCCCACAGATTCCCCTCTCTTGCAGGATCTCAGAGTGTTGGTAAACATAAGAGACAACCAATCAGTCAGGCTACAGTAGCACACACATATCTCCAGAAGGCAGCAAGAAAGCCTTAAATAAAACATAGTACCAGGCTTCAGTAGAGTGCATTGAGACAAATGCCAGGGATGTGAAAGGTGTCGCTGGGATTACCAATGACGTGCTAATGGTTGTTGAAGCAATCTCTGTGCCTCCTTCTCTCTGACTCACTGTCTCCCTTTGGAGGCTCCTCTCACGTCATTAAGGGACCGAGGGTTATTCACAGATCACTGACTAAACGCGAGCTTTAGCTTCCCGCCTGCATTCCCCTGGTCATATGAACAGGACTGAGGTCACTGCCAAGCAGCCTTTGAGCTTTTTATCAATAGACCTCATGAAAAAAAAAGCACAAAACAAGCAACAAAAACTTGAGTACCTTCTGCTCTCCTGCTGCTCTCTCCCACCACCACCAGTCCCCAAAATCAGGACTTTTTTTGCTGGTTTGTGCTGTTTTCCCCAACAGCAGAGGTTGGTTTATGGTTTCCAACATTTTCCAGAGGCTTCTGACTAATAACACAAGATGAAATATGTACATATAAATAAAGCTCCCAAGTTTTATAGCAGAATCTAGCCTCAGGATAATTACTGGAGAAACCTTCTGTTACTAGAAACAAAGAAGCCACAAGTCAACATAACATTTACTTATACACCTGTTTCTAATTACATTTTACAGTGTTCTGTGATGCTCTCTCACATGCTTTTTGTACCATCACTTGAGCAGAAGCACTGCAGGCACTGCCAGTGCAATGTCTTTGACTCAAGCCCCTTCCAAGATGTTATAATCACTCATTCAAGAGCTGTACTGTTGTTGGTTTTGTAAATTGGATTACACGTGTTAGTCATCCTTTTCAGTGCAACTGCTAGGTTAAGGCATTACATCCCCAAATGAGACAGGCACAAAATAGCACAGCCCCAATACAGATACTATTGAATTGCTTTAATGGTGCCTTTGACTAATCACAATGGGGTTTTTTCCCCTGTTCCACGTGGAAATAACCTGTAGAGCAAAAAGTGTATTTATACTAAGATACCTGCAACAATACCATGGGAAGGTAATGAGTACACTTAGAATCCATACAGCAAGGTAGCAGTTATTTGTGTGCAGAAACAACTCAGAAAATTATTTTATAAAGCATGTAAAAAAATGAAGGACTCAAATCCTATGTCTTCAATGAACACAACAAGCTATCAAACTGGTTTCAGCAAATACAAGCAAACACATTAGAGGTGCAAACGGTGCAACTCATTTACAGAGCTTTTAGACATCATCTTCCTCACAGCCTTATGTGCAGTTGTCCCTATGTTGCCTTCTCCCCATCTGACTTATTCCTCTTCTATTGCTTTTATCCAGGTACCAATTCTTCCCCTGTACTCCTCACTGTACGTTGCAATACTCCAACAGTCAGGATGGCACCTTCTTCCACTTACAGCCTTTCTAAACAGAAGTGAAGCAGCAGATTCACTTTATCACCTCTGGTATTCCCAGATTGCTCAGCTAATTCACACAAAAGCCTATTCCATCACACTTGATATCACAAATCAAGATTATTATTATTTTTCTCCAGAAATAACGATTTCTGTTGCTTGCAAAGAACCTTTGTTTCAGGAGGCTCAAGCCTCTATTGTGCACAAGCACTTCACCTGATAAAAGTAATAAAGGTTAGAATGAGGTTATATAGACTCAAAAATCAGGGAGAGCCTGGAAAATAGGAAAGGTAAAGTTAATAACAGACATAATGGGCTTAAGCCTTTTTGTCTGCTGACACTGAAATGGAGATGGTAACCTAGAGATAAGATAGGCAGCAGAAAAAAACACTCGGGACTTTAACATGTTAAAACCACCAGAGGAAAATTTTCCAGATTGTATTTCTTAGCAGCCCAGCAGAGTCCATTAAATGTAGATGTGGCAATGAAGCAGACTGGGGAGGATTCTATTTTTCATCTCCTCCCAAGCACCCCGCGGAAGGAAAATACTGTGCCAAGTTCTCAGTTTACATTTTGTGACAGGGTGATGCTCTTAAAAATTAGCTGTACCCTCCACTGAAAGTATAGTTTTCTGCTGTCATGACTAAATCTCCTGAAATAACAAGTCAGTTTATTTTCACACTGCACAGCTCTCTGTGATGAAGAAATTCCAATTTATTTTTGTCTCTCCTTCCTATTTTCAACATTTGTGACACTTCTACTTTATAAGATAAACATTTGAGAAGGAAGATGTCTCTGCACTACAGAAATGCACTTTTATCACACTGGCTTTTAAAAGAAAAGTTCAGTTCTGAAAGGGGGGAAAAAACCCACATCCTCAGAAAATGACTTTGGATAGTCCGGTAGATGAATTATTCATGTTCTGTTTTATAGTCCCTTTTATTCCAAGAAATATCAAATGATTCAGCAAGCCTATGATTTTCTGTGTTAATCAGATGTCTGACACTATATTCAGGCCTGATGATGGGCCAAAACAGAAAGATCTTTATGTGAGCTAACTGCAAAGACTCCTGACGAATCCCACTCGGTTGCTTGTCTCCATGTAATAAGATGTGCAAATGCAACTTAATTATATTAGTGAGAACGGCAAACTCCATCTAACGATTTATCACTCCACCACGAAGGCATCAGGAAAGGAGCCTGGCTGATATTTCCACCACAATTATGATGTACAAAATGAACTATAGCTTTCTCCTGATTTTCTGGGTATGGAAGTGCTGGAGCAAGTCCAGAGAAGGGGCAGGAGAATGATCGGAGGACTGGAGCACCTCTCCTACGAGGACAGACTGAGGGAGTTGGGGTTGTTCAGTCTGGAGAAGAGAAGGCTCCGAGGAGACCTTCTTGTGGCCTTCCAGTATCTGAAGAGGCCTACAAGAAAGCTGGGGAGGGACTCTTTAGGAGGTCAGACAGTGATAGAACCACGGGAAATGGATGCAAGCTAGAGGAGGGGAGATTTAGATTAGACATTAGAAGGAAGTTCTTCACTGTTAGGGTAGGGTGACACTGGAACAGGTTGCCCAGAGAGGTCGTGGAAGCCTCATCCCTGGAAGCTTTTAAGACAAGGCTGGATGGGGACCTGGGTAACCTGATCTAGTGGGAGGTGTCCCTGTCAGGCAGGGGGGTTGGAACTAGATGATCTTTAAGGTCCCTTCCAACTCTGAGGATTCTATGATTCTTTCTCTCTTTCAAATCTATTGATACAGCTATCATAGCCTGTGGTTTCTTTTTCTAATACATTTCACACATCATCCCTGTTTGCAGTTAAAGACAAAGATATACACACATGCCTAATATAGACACATTTAAATATATAATAGTTTATCTTTCTAACAATTCAGAAGAACAATCTGGACATCTTTCTGGTTTGTTTGATTATGATCATCTCACCTGCTGAGGGTCTTATTATGTGATGTTTTACAGTCAAAGCAATCAGTTCCTTCCTTAACTTGCACAGTTGGTACAACAGTTGCATTGTGTTAGTTACTGATTCAGTGTTGGCTGGAGGGCATCGTGGTCTTGGATAAAGCTGACTGAACAATGAAGTGTGCTGTAGAACAAAAGTTTGCATCAGAGTCTGGTGAGTGTGCCTGACAGCACTAATTGCCTTTCAGTAGTTTGTTATAGATGAAAAGGATGCACAGCACAGCATCAGCACAGCATCATCAGTACTGAGCAAAACAAACAAATGATTAACTAAGTGAGTAGTGGCAATTGGGAAGAAGAATAATAAAACTTAGCAGTGTATAAGAAAACAAAATATACATACAAAATGCATTTTCTTTAATCTTTTCAAACAATCACTTCCACACTAGCTATATTATGCTAATTAATGATACTAGAGCTCACAGCTATGGCATTTCTTGGCAAATTGTATGAAACAGATGTCTGAGCCTGAAGACACTGGCTTCTATTTTTCCCCCAAATACTGAGCTGTTAGCATGCTTTTTACTGCTAACATATTGAAATCTGCTGCCGTTTTTTCTCCTGTTGTCTCAATGATAAATCAGAAAATACATTGCTGGTTGGGTGAGATGGGGTAGATGCATTAGTCCAAACAGAGAAAAGGGAAAAAAATGAATAGAGACATGAATAGAGCCCCTTTCATAGCTCTGTACCCACCCCCACCTCCCCATACCCTCTCTCCTAAGGAATATTATACTGGGAGAGAGGTTGCTGGAAGTATTTTCAGTAACTGAGGAGGAAAAGTGGATAGTGTGTGGACAGTGTGTGTAACAGCATTAGGAATCCCTCAGAAGGGATGTTCTGTTCCATGCTTTGCTGGTTTCTTTTGTCACTGCTAAAGCTACTTGGAAACTGAAAGCCTGTATTCCAAAATCTTGATATGGCAAAGATTTCACTCAGAAATATCCTAAAGCACTCCTTGGAGATTCTTTCCAAATAATTCTGATTTCCTCCTCACATTTTATTGTGAAAATATTTAAGAAAATTGTGTTTTCTAGAAATTGATTCTGTTTATTAAGACTTGGTAAGTGTGAAGAAGCAAAGCATGACAATTGTAATTTGCATATCAGATCTAACAATGGTAAGTCCTTGATTGTATTCTGCAGGCCTAGGATCTGTGAAGAAAGGATTTGCAAAATGCTTTGACAGAAAGGTCAGAGGAAGCATAGATGGCTTGAAGATAAAAAACAGGTCATACATATTAAAGCCTTTTTACTATAATGTTGAAAAAATGCCCATAAATCATTGTTTAGGAGAACAAAAAATGATTTCATTTACTAATTACATTTTTCCAAACAAAAAGAACAATCAACAATGAAGTGTCTGTTCTCCCACAGAGTATTGGCAGCTACTCTGCTCTCTATAGCTGCTTCCATACTATATCTGTAAATGGCAAGCTATATGTCCTCGATCAGAAGCATGTTCAACAGCATCACACAATGGTCAACTGAAGGGGTCAATCACAACATGAAACAGCCATGAAATCACTGTAAAAAGCCAAATCTCAAGGGACACTCCTCAACATTTTCCTACTTCAGGTCTGAGAACGTTCAACACACAACCTGGGCTCTCAGTATATACTCCAAATTCATTTTTTATCCTGCTTTTGCAGACAGAATAAGGAGCATGAGGTTGGTAGACCTCTGCCTCCCCATCAGTCACCACAAAAGGAACATGCATAATGTGGCACATAAGGGCATGGACCTTGGTTGCTGATAGCAATCAGAATCAACTTTACTGTTCCAGAAGCTGGAATTCATACTCTCACAGAGAAAGGATAATGACCAACTACCTTCATACAGAAAGCAGTGACCAATTAGCAAGTAACACTTAATAGATAAAAACAACCACTATCAATGTGATAAAAACAGTAGACAACAAAGACATGTCAATATGGTAAGACTGGCACTGTGAGCTGTGGGGAGGATAGCATGCTAAGGCTGGGTAGGGTGTCAAGGCCTCTGTGTGCAGCTGCAAAGCTCCTGCTAGCTGAGTTATCTGAGAGGTTTCTTCAGATACTTGAGTGGTACAGTTGATAAGCAGGACTATTTATCATTGGAAATTGCATAATGTATAGTAATCTAGTGAACTTTATAAATCCTCAGAAAGGTAAGAGATTAGAGAAGAAAATACCCAATCTAGTAGTCAAATCCTCCAAGGACAGCTGACTTCAACTGCAAAGAAGCTGGTGGTAGGTAATGCAGAAGTCTAGAATGCAGCAGTGCTGGACTCGCTTCTCAGGTCTGTTCCACATATTATCAGCAAGGCCAGAAACAGCTCATCTCTCTCTGCTTCAGCTGTGCTTTACTAAAAGGAGGATGTTGGTATGGCCACTTTATCAATCTTCATTTTATCTATTTAAACTGTAAACCCTTCAGGGGAAAAATTACTTCATGCTCTGTGTTCAGAGAGTACCTTGCACAGCAGGATCCTAATTTCAGCTGAGCTCTCCAATTGCTGCCATAACACAAATAATAAATGATAATGTATTAAGACCACCAAAGAAGAGCTCTCCAGTTTAATCCTCACTTGAGATAGTTAAATCTACTCCAGACTTAGAAACAGAAAATATATTTCAGGGAATAATCCTGCCCCAGTAGGGGCATAGCTGACCTATTTTTATCTCCAGTTCCATGAATCACAGAAGTAAAAATGGATGTATTGCAGTATCAAATGGCTATTTTGAATGATATAATAGAAGGAGAAATCTTTTGAAGTCCTGTTTCTTTCAGGCACAGCACTCTACATATTAAGCCCAATGTAAGGTGCTTATCTTTGAAATATGGAATAAAAGCTGTTGACCTTTTAAACATAAAATCTTGGTGAGCTTTGGTATGGCTTGGTCTAATTATATTATAATGGATAGAAGGTAATCTCTTCTGTATGCTGTCTAGACACATCATCTCTTATCAGAAATCTCAGGGAAAAAAAACTGGACCCATAGCAAAGCAGAGATGTAGCAATCTTTGTTGAAAGACCAGGATAGCATGGCTTCACAACAGACAACAAGAGATGCATGACATTGCTAAGCAACGCTATGAGCTAGTGAGCTTTTCTCTGGCTTCATCTGGTGTGGTAGTTAAGCAAGTAAGAGCGAGAAAAGAAAGACAAAAACACCCAAATGAACTGAAGAGTGCAAGAGAGCAAGCAAGGGAACAAATGGGAAAGCAGGAAAAATAAGTGTAAATTAGGAAAGCAGCTGTAGCATGGCCAAAGTGCTGCTCCAGGAAAGCCACAATATTACCATTTTCTCATTCAAAAGTAATAAAAATCAACATGCTTACCAATGGATTTCTCCAGCTAAACTTTCATCATCCTATTTGCCTTTAAAGTTTATAACCACATATGGCTTTGAAAATGCTTCTTAAAATATGCTTCAAAGGAAATCACCATTTGTTAAAGCTCTTCTGCAGGTAGGCTAGGGAAGGTTTGAAAAACTCAACAAGTGGGCTTAAAAGTGATTGACAGAAAGTTTAAGCATTTCAAAGAACAGAACAAATTGATAAGTGGTAAAAACATTCTCTTTGACAGCTTGACAAATTATTTGCAATCTAGAGAGCAGAGCTGTTCATTTTTCTCCACCTTTTCTCTTCATAAGGTTAATTCTCAGATGATGATGAAAGGTTTGTCTCTATAATTGGACACTCCCATGTTTTCTTCTTTGTAATGGAAATATTCACTACTGCTCATTGAATCACCATGCAGCCAATGCTGTTAAGTTTTGCCACCAAAAATACCCAGCAGGTAACTTCTGAAAGTATGGCTTGAACTTCTCCCTGAATACAATCAAATCCATGCTCATATGCAAGAGAGCCTAGTCTAGAACTGAGCTCTCTTACCACCATGCTTTCAGTCTAGTCATAAAAGGGCATAAGTGATATTTTCTGAATAAATTCTTCAGATTCCAGCCCCCACTCAGGTGACTCTTTAGTTCTTTCTAAGGTGTCTAACTCTCTTGTGCAACTTTTGCCTTCTGCCAAAGAAATGACATTTGGTGAAAGGTTGATGAACAATCCCAATCCATCTCTCATTCAAGACTGAGGAGGTGTATTGTCACTTGCCTACATATAGCTCCTTTCAGGGAAATACCTTCTGACCTTGTTTTTCCTGGAGTACTTCCCAGATAAACTGAAGCTGTAACACAGATGACAACAGAACTGCTATGTCTTAACGCCTCACGGGGAGCAGGAGAAATCACTTGCAACACCTTGATCATATGATGCCAAGGCTGATGGTTGCTATTTCTCACTGTGATCTAAAATAGTTTGAAGGACCATCAAAAAGAAAACATTTAAGATGTCATTATAATAACCATCAGTGTCCATAATCATTGCACCAGCCAAAACAGAAGGAGGTCTCCCTTTCCACTGGTCCCCCAGCTGACAAACACTCTTCTCTAAACAAACAATTCAGCTAGTTAAAATAACAGGTTAGAAAACAGAGTGTCTATTTGACACAGATAGGAGCCTCTCACTTTGTATGCTATTTTCATCCAAGTAAGTCCAAGTTTCTAGTTTCCTACTGTTCTGTACACCCAGGGCAGATCCACATGACATTAACTTCCTCAAGGAAGACTATCAAGTACAGGCTAAATAAGCCATAATTCCAGTAGCATTATACCGTTTTCTATCTGACTCCTTAACAGGAGCAAAAGTACTCTTGGTAAGCAAGCAACAATTACAAGCAGCTTGTGGGCTGAAAACATGTACAATAATACTACTGGTGTAGTTGTCACTTCTTGCCTACTATTTTTTGTGTGAGAAGACTTTCTCCACAGTTTTCTAAGAATCTTTGGTCTTTAGGTACCTACAGTAAGTAGCTTATTTTGCAGTGTGCCAGCCCAGAAGTTGTTTATTCTTTCCATCTTAATGAAAACAGGCTTCTTACCTGATGTGAATGGCTGAAAAATACCTTCTGTCAGACTAAGAACTCTCCACTTGCATATTTGGCATGGTTATTCAGGATTCTAAAGAAGATGTATTCACTGAAGCAATTGTTTTCTGCTTAGAACAACCTCAGTCCTATGCTTTTCTGTGCCATGCTTTTAAACCTCATCTCTCACTAATACTGAAGGACATCAGGGAGTTATCCTTAGTGAATTCCAGGAATGACACTTTTCAGAAGGAACTTTTGAAATCTTTTAGCTGCTTTGTTAAAGGTAGTCTCGATTCAGTTTGGGGGAGGAAAAGTGCTTTTCGACCACAAGAGGGAGCTCATATTGTTCGATTACGTGCAACACCAATGTCTGGAGGCACTCAGGATAGTTTGCTTTAAATCCATTTGGTATAGAAAAGAGAAAGGTCATCAGGTGTATTTTCACAAGCAAGACAAGTACAGATGCAAGTCTGAATTCAAATCCATCCTAATTAAAGATTTTTTTCAATTAAACCAGAACTGTTCTGGATTTTGTAAAACAAAATGCCATATTTTTAACTGGATTTAGAGTAAAAGTTTAAAGATTTATGAGTTCTACTCTTCTATGAGTAACCCTGTAGCTTCAGTGAGACTTTCTATGGGATGGCAGATCTCTGCCATGATGAATGATGGCTGCAAAGTTCATCCTAGATCTATACATAACAAGTGCTAATGTTTCTAGAACAAACCTCAGATTCAGCTCCACCACGCATAAGCTGCAACAGTAGTAACAGAGTTCTTTGAAAGCTTAGCATACTCTTGTGACTCTTACTATCAAAATGGAACAATTGCCAAAAAGAGGAATGTGAAGACAGAAAATGAGCTTGGTCTGAAGACAGCAAGCATCAGTTGCTGTGTCTGCAGCCAGGGAAGACCTGTTCCAAAGAAGGATGCTCCAGAGAGCTGTGAAAGATGCTGGAAACATATGAGAAACAAACTACATAACCAAAATGTGTCTGTCTCCATGGAAGGACTTGTTATGATGACCAGCTCCTAATCTTTAGGCCTTCTGAGTTCTAAATGTCTTGAACCATGAGGCTTTTATCAGATCCCCTGTTCTCCAGACTCCATAGTTAATTTGTTTTGAGCTATTTTCTGGCAGTCAGTCTTATTTTTGTTACTATTTTCATCCCATTACTTACAGACCTACACACCTTGACACACAATCCTGCTCCTCTCATATTACTTATCTCTCTGAAATAGTTGGGTCTTGTTCATCCATCCATACAGAGCCACACACAAATACCTCCACACACTTGAAAGGCCTGAAGTTGAGGATGACATAAGCTGGATATTATCAGTGGGAAGCATCCAGAAACTGATTCAAGCACAAAATTAAGTAGGGGAAGTTTGGTTTGTGTTTCATGAGTTTGGTCTGGGGTGTGTTTTTTTGGTGAAAGAAGGTATTTCATGGAAGGTTTGAGATGAAAACTTCAACATATTATCTGAGATCTCAAGCACTGGCAATATTTTCTCAGGCATCTAAGCAATTCCATACATGTCCAGAACAAAAATGCAAATGTGCCTCCCTAAGATCAGTGTATTTTAAACATTTGCCTGTAAGTGCTTCTTTTCACAGCCCTTTCAGTCATTATTTCAACTCTTCTAGTTTTCAACAGGAGTTATTTATGAAGAAGACTAAAGTCTGAGAGGTGTTTTCTGCACAGATCTGTTTCAATCTGATTTAAACATTTCTATATTGGTGCATGCTCTACTTGGAAACCAGAACATAACCAGGCTGTAGTCTGCTGTGCTGCCAGACTGAGCCACAACTTGTTCCAATAGCTCACCAAAACACAACAAACTTCTGATTTCCAAAACAAGGGTGCAGATCACTAGTGGTTTAAACTGATGGAACTGATTTTTACAGAGCACTCCCTCCTGCACATAGCCCTTGGCATGTTCTACCCCCAGGAAACTCCCCTGAAGAGATGTGTCCCACCTCCAAACTGATACAGCTAGTACTGAGTTACAAACATTACTAAAGGCTGGCAGATATGCAGCTCCATGCAGATGGCACTGAATGCATTTTACTTGTGCAGAATGTTTTGCTACACTGCACTGCACACCTGTAAGAGACCCTGCTTTTACTGGGATATAAATGCCACCAAACTCCTCAGCATGTTTCTGAGTGTTGTGTGCTCATTTACATGTCAATTCTATTCAAGAGGCTTCTCACCACAGTGCCTAAGATCAGATTTGCCTTTGTTTTATTACAATCTAAAATAATGTTTGTAGCTTAATAAAAGTGACATATACATTAAAAAATAGCAGAAAAGTTTCTAGTCTCTCCTCACTGCAAATTAAAACAGCAGTTGAGAAGGAAAAAGAGAAGAGAAAAAAATGATTAAGGGTAATGCTGTACACATTTATGTAATAAAACTGTGTCTGACCTTTTTGCTGTCCCCAAAATTGCCAGCTACTGTAAAGCTTTCCATAAACTGCCTGCCAAATGGACCAAAAAACTGGCCACTTTCCTACAGTTCACATCTGTGTTCCAAAAGAATGGAAGACATCAAGAATATTTATTTGTGACAATCTGCAACATTATTTCCAAGAAGAAAGACACTTGATCATGGGGAAGCAATGAAACAGGTGAGCAGTACTCCTGATAAGGAGCATTTTACTGGTAACAGATCACCTGAATACACATCTATCTTCTCCATATTTTAAGGCAGTGCAGGCACTTCCCAGTGTCTGAGAGACAGCCCCATCTCTGCTTTTGTGCAAGTGTGGGAAACATTTGCAAGGCCTGGCTTCACTATTAACCAGCATTTCATGACACCAGCAAACCACAACAGGAGCTGGCAAAAGCAGCAGCCTTTCCTAAGGAGAGAAACAGCAGTGCAGTAGTACACTTTGGGGCATGAACTTTGCAGTTTGTGTAGGTGTGAGATCTTCATTACAAGACATGATGTTGCAGAAATCCTGCTTCTTTAAGGAATCATGTGTTAGCTCCCAGACCCCTTTCTGTAGCCACGCAGCAGCAAAGCAGCAACTCAGCTCATCTTCTGAAGATACCACCATGTTCCTTACCTTCTCTGGGACACAACTGCTTAAAACAGCTACCACCACCAGCACATCCTTTTATGTCCTCCCAGAGCTCTCCATTCAAATCTCACTACTTGAGCAGTCTCATGACTCCCTAATTCTCAGTACATCTAGAAACAAACATGAGCTCATGACCTTGCTGAACTGAGGTGGCTGCTCACTCAGAGCTAAGAAGTCATGTCATGGGTGTTACAAAGATCTATTACTCTACACACGATTCAAAAACCTTCATGTAGCCAAAAGAGACATGCAAAAATATTCAAAACACTCCTTTCATGTTTTACCTCATGACCTTAGCCATTGCTATCTCTACAAACACCATATTCACTCTAGAACTTTCCCAACTCTAACACAGTGCTCAGAGCTTGGCCCAGAGTAACACAAGCCTAGTGTAGAGCTGCACTCCAAATTCCTGGCTCCTGATGGTCTTGCACAGCAAACTGCAACCTGATGCTCACTAAGGTCAAAACTGCCAAAGAATTGGCAATTACTTTTAAGATATAAAGAAAAAAACCAGTTGGGAAGAACACCCAGTACATGAAGCCCTTACCTTTACCATGTGTAATGTTAACCTCCTGTGCCCAGATCTCTTAGGCAAAGCTAAAAAGAAGAAACAACAGCAACGTCAGTGAAAGAGACATTTGTCTTTCCCATTTCATTTGTCAGTTTATCTTTGGGGACTCATAATTAGGCAGAGGATAGAATCAAAGCATGGCAGTGACAGCAAACTTGATGCCAGACATGGAGAGTCTGTCACACATCTGAAGAAAAGGAAGAGAGCAATCCCTTATCTTGCCACTTAAGCAAATACAGTATTTCCTAACTGGTATTTCTCCAACAGTAAGGTCCTGTTCCCACAATAAACCTAATTAACTGTCCAGGAAATACAAATCAGCTCCCATTTTCTGTGAGTCTCAAATAGATTGCAGCTTGACACTCCTTGAGGGTCAGCTTCTCTCCTCTCAGTAGCATGTGTCTCTACATAGCCTTGTTCTGTTCCTTGCTGAAGTACCAGTGGTGTGAAAACAAACAACATGAGGTCACTCTTGGCTCTGTAGTTTTAGCCTGAGCTTGGGAGAAGTTGGAGGCTTTTTGCTTTGTCTGGCTGGAGGAGCCTACCCTCTACAACAAAAAAGCTCCTGCCAATGAACAGCCAGGACAAAACTTCCCAAAAGCAGATGGCTCAAAGAAAAAATTTTCATTAAAAGTCAATTATTCTCACCTCCTTCAGCTAACTCTAAGATCTTACAGGTCACCTCCAGACTCAAATATGTGGCATGGCAGGACAAAGAAAGAATTAACTTGACCCAGCAGCATTTTCCAAACTTGCCCTTGACTCACTGCTCCCTCCCCCTGTCTTACAGTACTCTCATCTAGCTTTCACATAAACCACTGCACATAGCTGCACCTGCAAGCTGGTCAGCAAGGAGCTTAGAAAGCCACAGAAAGCCACTACTGCCAACACTTGTGGCAGGTTTTAAATGCTGTAACAGTGTGAGACAGGAGGGGCAGATTGCCACGTTAGCTAGGAAAGCAAGTGAGTCTCAGGGGAACATTTGACAGATATTAACCTTGCTGAACTGGACTACTGAAATGTACTTTTTAAGATGCTGTCAGTTGTTTCACTGGAGATTTGCATTTATAATATGGATACTGTACTACACATCACTTAGCATAAATAGCTAAAGAGTAATTACCAAGATTATAACCAATTTTTCTTTAGTATGGGACAAAAAGGTGCAGTGCCACCAAGATGGCTAAATCAACACTCTAATTATTTTTAAAAGGACATTTTAGCATGAACATTTATCAGGAAAAAAAATCAACCTATAATTTGAAAAAGACTGGAATATAATTTGCAAGCTTAGTGTAACAGCTACTGACAGAAGTCACATGGAAGGTGGCTTAAGAGAAGCCATCTTAGGTCCAAGACTAAATTTTGGCCAAAAGCCTTTGTAAAAGTTGTTGTCTATGACTACATGTGAAGCACTAGGAGGTTCCTAGGAGATTTCAAACACTTTCTCTTTGGGGGGAGTCACCATCAGTTTCAAGCCAGGTGAAAGTGGATGTTGCACAGCAGGTTTGAACTGTGACTCCCTGCTCTACTTCTGCTCAGCATAAGCAGTGCACTGCCCGACTCCTGAGCCCCTGCTCACCTCCAGGGCATCCATTCCTTTTGGTCACTCTCACCCTTTAGAAATACTCTTGGCATAAACATTACTGAGAGGGAGAGGAAGAATTACTGAAGTGCAGTTCATTGCAGTTGGCCTGTCTGCACTTTCAGAAGGGGTCTGCACCTAAATAGTCTGTAGTGTTAGGGCCTGTACCAGAAGCACCTATCTAATTACTATTGCTTCACAAACACAGCAGAGCAAGCACTGTCTCTGGTCTATTACTCTGCCAGTTACCATAACATGCTTCTGCAATACACTGAGGTAGATTTTCTGGCTACAGATGGGTCTGCCCCCTCCTAATTTTAGGATTTAGTGTTCCAGATACCTGTCAGAAGAGCTGCTGCCTGGCCAGTGAAGTATAGCCTAACTATGAGGTGTACTGGCCAGAGGAGCCTTTGCCATTCTTTGCATTCTTTTTTCTTTTAATTCAAATAGTTCTTTTCACTGGATATGCAGGATGCACCCAAAGGAGTACAAACAGAAGCCAGACATAGAAGATTATTTTCTTGATAAGCCACTGACTGTTTTGTTAGGTCCTTGGCTCTGTCTTGCTCCCCTGTGTAACCCTAGATGCAGAGCCTGAGTAACTGGTGTGTAAAATGGAACAATGGTTCCCTGTCTCAGCACGCAGTGTCTGCACCTTCACTTCAAAGAAGGAACTGTCTTCTGTTCAAAGCCCTCTTCTCCCTGCATTCATACTGAACTAGCAGTCTTTAAGAAGTATGTCAACAGCACTGGCTAGGCATATTGCATTACACAGCACCAAAGTGAGGTTCAAACCTCAATCACTAGTGCATATATGGCTTTAATGAGCTTTTCTTCAGCAGGCCAGAATTGTTGTTCTCATATCACAGATGGAAAACCAAGATAAGGAAAGGGAATATCATCTCCTTTATAAGGTCACTCAATGTGTCACTGTCAAATTTGGGTACAAACTGGGGAGCTTTTTGGGCAGCACTCACTACTCCATTGTAGGCAGCACTGATTCTGATCACATGAAGAATAGCCTTAACCAAGCCCAGCAAGAGTCAGCACTTCCCCAAGACAGAAGGGGCAAGGGGCACTCATGTCACAGGATAGGAGTGACCAATAATGAAAATACTGACAGGACAAAAGAAGGCTTTGTAGTAGTAGAGAAAGTCAATCTATATTTTAACATTCACACATTCTACTTGAGATGTTTCTAAGAATAATCTCACTGTTTTCCCTGCTTTCCTTGACTCATGGAATGCCAAGATGGAAATGAAGATAACTAACTAGCTGTGACAATGCCTTTAATTATTGAGGCACAGTTGCTGCTTCTCAAAGCTCACAGCCAAAATTAACCACCACAGGATAGATCTTTAGGAACAGACAGAGTACAGGAATGGCACTGGCACATTGATTGCTTCATCACTAGAAAAGTCAAACTCACAATGCTTAAAATGAAGGACTTCACAGCCACAATATTTGCTTGTTTCCTGGTATTTCTCTTACCCAGGTACAAACATGAGAACATTCATGATTCCCCAGTGCTGCCACCAAATGCTTTGCGGAGACCTTTGACTCAAAGCTTGCGTAGGAGTCAGCTGAAAAGTTACTTAAATAGCAAACCCCAACTTAACAGCTCAGCAAGGTGTGAACATTCCTTCATCTTGATCCAATAGTCAAATCACAGCCAAGAGAAGAGCCCAGTACTGGAACAAAGCCACTTACAGTACTCTACCACTAACACATTCTTTCTCTCTTAATCACAATGTTCACCTCTTCCAGCTCTCCAAATTTCCAGAAAGGCAGAATTTTCATTGGATGCCAAGGATAAGGCCCCATTAATCTCCATCTTGTCCACTATGAAAGATCTAGAGATGTTGTGGTTTTAAACAACAATGCTGAAAGAGCTGATCCACAGAAAATAATGTATCGAGAAGGAAAGCAATGAAAAAGGAAGGTGGGGGGAGGGGGGAGGAAAGAGAATCATAAAACAAAGAAAATAAAAGAAAAAAGGAAAGCAAACTGCTTGTCTTTACTCAGGTTCCTGAGTGCCCACTAGCTTGCTGTGCAATGACAGCCTTCCTTTGAAGTTAATCCGGCCACTTCACGGTGGCTGAATTGTCATTTCACAAAAGGGTTCCAGGCACATAACCACTAAACAGGTCAGGTGGTAAACTATAAACACATATTTCTATAGGGCACAGATAGGAATTTGGAGCACAGCATCATCACATATGTTGAGCTAAATACTGATAGTCTACTTCTGCCAGTTCTTAAAAGGAGCCTGTAGGAAAGATGAGGACAGTCTTTTTAGCAAGGCCCACTGCGATGGAACAAGTCAGAGGCTTTAAACTAATGAAGAGGAGATCTAGACCAGACATAGGGAAGAAACTTTCCACAGTCAGGGAGGGGAGGCACTGGAACAGGTTGCTCAAAGAGATAGTGCATGCCCCATCCCTGGCAACGTTCAAGGTCAGCTGGGCTCTGAACAACCTGATCTAGTTATAGGTGTCCCTGCACACGGCAGGGGCCTTGGACTAGATGACCTCTAAAGGTCCCTTCCAACTCTAACCTTTCTATGATACCTGGAAAAAAAATAAGACATTTTTATATAGTTCCTGAGAAAATTATTTGCCAAACATCAGCATTCATGTGACTCAATTATCTTATCCCACTGATATGATAGAAAAGGCAAAATACTTTTTCTCACTCTACTTACAAATATGACATATAGTAACAAGTTAATTACATTTCTCATGAGAAAATGCTGAAAAAAATCAGGCTAAAAAAAAGTTCAAATTTGTGTCACTTTTTTGCATTCCTAACCCAGCACATTTCTGTACTATGCTATTACATAACAGCTTCCTCTAACAGTCTGAGTGTGTCCAGCCTTACAAAACAGAGTGCACTGCTTTATAGCACAATGGAATGCCAGTGAGCACTTTATACAAACAACCAAAAGACACTCTGCTAGACAAAAGCAACTCTTTTTGTACTGCATATACACACAATTATAACAGATTACAAAAAAGGTCTTCATTTGTTGAGAATGTACTGCTCCAGCTCTATGTAATGAATTAGTAACTCCAAATCCTTAACAAAAGTGCACTGCTATGTTTTGCTTTTGCAGACTGGGTAACCAATATTTCAGAGTCTGCACAAGACACAACACAAAATTACAACATAAACATCTTCAATACATGTGAATATTAAATATGAAATACACATTCAGGTTGACATTATACACTCCCCTCATGCTTTTCTCCACATTACTGGAATAGGATCAGATCTACATTCAAGTTTTTCTCTACACAGAATATATTCATTTATTGATCACAATTCTTTCCATGGCAACCAGTCTGAGGGATTTAGGATGTGTGAGCTTAATGACAGGTGAATAGGCACAGAAAATATTAGAGATATTGAGATAGAGAACATCGTACAGATCTGTCTAGTCCTCTGACTGAAAACTGCCATGAACTCTGTAAAACAGTGGCTTTGGTAAAGTGAGAAATAAAAGACGCTTCTCTCATACTCATTACTCACAAGTCAAAGCATGATACACGAGAACAGAAAACATTGTCCAGTTCATGTAAAGAATTAATACACAGAAATATAAATTAATATAAAGAATATAAAGAAACTTGGCATCTCACATGCTTTTGAAATCAGGCCTCTTGTAAGAGCACTTTATGCTGGTGGAAAAAGTCACAGGAGCATTTTGGGTGAAGCCACCTTCACTGAGCGCAGCAGCTTCTGAGAACACAGCACCCTGGCTGGCACCTGATGCCCACAAGGCCTCTTTCAGACTACATTCAAAGAGGGGAAAACTCTGGTATTCCAGCTGCTTCTGAAACCCACATCCCTCCTGTGGGCCCTTCTGTTAGACATATCTGAGCCCTGCCTCACTGTGGAAACACCAGAAGCCAAGGGCAAACCCTGGCCAGTGCTGACAACGCTTGGAGGATAAGGCAGAGCTTCTGCCAAGAGCAGTAACACCAGAAACTACAATGAACCTGGAGAAAAGCTTCTCAATCAGTACTACAGATGAGACAGATACATAAAATGTTGATATTAACAGTCAATAAATTGGAAAGGTTCTGTTAAATTATTAAATATCTACAGAAACTCACTCACTCTAACACCATGCCTGTCATGGTGCACAGCTGCAGCTCCACACAGCAATAAGCCTTTCCAAAGGAAAAAAAAAAAGGAAAAAAAAATCTAACAAAATAATTAAAAAATGATACCTTGAATTATCCTGTAAAGTTATCTCCAAGGCGTTGTAATAGCTCCTCGGGACAAACCCTGCTCAGAGGCAGTGGCACTGCCCTTCACTATTTGCAGACACAGCCAGGAGATGAAACAAAACAAGATGGCGCCCAGCTCCACAAGATGGAGCCCATTGACACAAAATGGCACCCAGGCACACAAGATGGCCCAGGCACACAAGACGGTGTCCAGCTCCACAAGATGGCGCCCAGGGGCCCAAGATGGCGCCCATTGACACAAAATGGCGCCCACCACACAAGATGGCCCAGCCGCACAAGATGGCGCCCATTGACACAAAATGGCGCCCACCACACAAGATAGCATCCATCGACACAAAATGGCGCCCAGCCACAGAAGATGGCCCAAGCACACAAGATGGCGCCCACTGACACAAAATGGCGCCCACCACACAAGATGGCACCCACTGACACAAAATGGCGCCCATTGACACAAGATGAGGCAGGCACACAAGATAGCACCCACTGACACGAGGTGGCGCTCAGCCACACTAGATGGTGCCCAGCTGCACTAGGTGGCCCAGGCACACAAGATAGCACCGAGCCACACAAGATGGTGCCCGTGGACACAAAATGGCGCCCAGCCATCCACCCCTCGGCACTGGGTCCTGCTTCAGCACCAGCCTGAGTTGACCTAACCCTAGTCTTAAACTGGACAGTATCAATTGTTAGGAAGTTGTGCCATGAAACTGTTGCCAAACATTCAGTTTTCCCAAACAGAAACACACCGTCTTCATTCAAGTGGCATAAACCAAACTCATTCACTTTCCTTACTACAAGAACGGGTAAAAATCCTCGAAATCATTCCCTTTAAAGAAGCAGCTAAACTCCACAGTGAAATCACTGTATAAGAAAGCAGCAGCTAGCATCCTCCCCAACAATATGGGGAAATTACATGTTTCTCCTGGAAGAGGTAATTTAGCACAGTAGGATGTTCTTATGTTGTGACAAGATAATGTGTGTGTAAAGCACTCCTATAATTTAGCTGTCACACAGATGCACTTACTGGAGTGCGTGTGTGTCAGGGGAGAATTAGCTTTGATCTGTAAGATCCATCAGGTAGTTTCCATTCCTTACACCGAATCAACTCAGTTTGATAAGCAATTAATCTGACCATCCTTCTTATAGCCATTGTCAAAGTGTTTAATCTCTGCAACTGATACTGTGACTGCATGGAGCAGGGTACAAACCCATTGTCAACAGGAATAAAAATCACATTTTAATGGTTTTTATCTTAGCATTTCCCCTTTAGACCATCCCTGACATTTAAGGGCCATCAGGGAAGCACACCATCCAGCATTTTTTTTGGGGGGGTGGGGAGGGGGTGGGAGGGGAAGCAAGCAGTATTTAATTCTGAATAGACACTCAACTTGGGAACTTGAGAAATAAAGTTTCTGTAGTTTTTGTGATTTCTACATTAAAGATCCAGATGTGAAAATAGAATTATTTTTACAACTATGCCTGACAACACAATAAAACTGACTTCATCTTGCAGCAGTTTAATACCACAGCAGGTACTAAGTTTTTTCACTATAATAATTCTTCCAAATGCAACCTAACTTCAGCCTGGACTCTACTGCTAAGTTCTTCAGCATGTACTTTTTCAAACAAACAAATGGAGAGCAAAAGTGACTTCAATTTCCAGGAATCAGATCATGAAGAAAGGAAAATAATATGTGCACACTGTAAATCAAGGGTGAAAAATTTAATCTCTTTTGAGGAGTCAGCATGCTTTGAATTCATGATGCTTGCTTTGAGGGCTGGAATCTGAGAGCTGTCTCCCACTTACCTCATTTACCTTCTGCACATGCTCACTTGGATGCACAAAATACTTATAGTATTAAACTTATTATTTACTTATTTAGTACTAAACTAAATTATCAAACTTTATATGAGTAAACTATTCCTCCTTTGCTCAAAGATTTGGGCTTTTTTGTGATTTTGGTGCTGCTGGTTGATTATTTATGTTTCAATATCATCATGCTTCAGTGGTCTTCATTGCCTTCTCAAATGATTCTTCTGAGATCTTGGATTTCAGACACATACTGTGACTTTACTAAACACATTTAAAATACAGTAGATGGGATTTCATGTTGATCTGTATTCTTGGCTGCAGTTGCTGGGCTGCAAAAGGACTAGCAGCAACAGGTGTGCATAGAACTGAAAGTCAAATAGGATGAGAGTTGTGAGGAAGAACATATCAAGCACAGGGTGGGGTTGGTTGGTTGGTTGTTTTTCACTTAACTCTGAAGAAAAGAATAAATGTCCTTCTGGCATTTATGTCTGCAAAGGTTTATTATATACAAGTGGTAGGGCTGGGCTTTTTTCTGGCTTGAAAAATAGACATTTGCCAAGTCAGAATGTGAGCAGGCAATAAAACTTAACAGATCTGTCCTCAGAATACATTCAGAAACAAACTTGCATACCTCATTCTACAGAGATTGGAATGGCTTCCAGATACACAGAGCTGTCCAATACTTAAACAGAATTGAAGTGCAATTGGTAACACAGCTTGAAATGAATATATTAGTTACCTGATGGTGCCATTTCTATCCCTGACAGACCTTAAGTTGTACAACCCAAATAGAAACTGTAACCACAGCACTGCACAACTTGCTATATGCACAGATAATGTACAGTGGACATTAACTGCCTTTAACAGTTTGCACACCAAGAAAGGGCTACAAGTAGCCAAAGAATAAACTGCAGTGAAGTTGAAAAGAGGCATTCTTCATGCCCTGACGGACAGGTAACTTCAGGAGTTGAAGAAATAATAAGTCATAGGGCAAGAAAACCAGAACTAGCAAAGCACAGAAAACATCAAACAACTAGTGTTTATTTGATGAACATTTGAGTGACCAACCACAACAGTGAACAGCCATTATTTTGCTCCAGAATGCAAAGTTTGTTGATTCATTTTTATTAAGCAAAACAACAGAAAGACACAAGGCTGCTTTAGAGTCACTAGGGAGTAAAGAATTGTGCTGAAATTTTCAGCTGTTTCACAGTGTCTGAAGTGCAGAGAAATGACAGTGTCTTGCTCTGTCTCTCTTAAAGAAACACATACAGATGACACACAGAAGCTCTGCAGGACAAGGGAAAGGAATGAACTTCTGACCACCACTGGAAAGCCTTTCAACAGGCAGCCACTTCCATGCAATCAGGAAGCAACATTCTGTTACTCATCACAAAATTTATTACTCTCATAAAACAGGATTCAAAGGGTTTAGGATTTGATGGAGACACATGCCACAAATCTTGTATAAGCAGCAACATGGTCTATAAATTAGCTTTATTTATACAGCTTTTCTAAAAATAACCCACAAACACCACTTCAATATAAGGTTTTGAGCTTGCCACTTGTGTTTGCCTTCAAAACAAAAGTTTTGTGGATGATAAGTGGATTAGAAATACTAATTCACTGTCTTAGAAAAAGGGTAGAGCTGTATACAAGGAACAAAAATGTGAATCAACTACAGCAGAAGAAAACAAGAGCAAAACAGAGATAATAGTCACTCCCCCTTACCATCTTAAGATTCAGTCAGCACCTGAAGTCAGAAACAACTTGTCCTTGAATTCCAGTTGACATCAATAGGTTCTTTGCAACTTCCTGACATGGCTCCCAGCTGATGACTGTTAATTTTTAATAAAACATTAAGATATAACAAAAGGAATCAGAGTGTCAGTGAGCTGCAAGCAGCAAGTGGCTCCCCAGTTCCAATGTATGATGAAAGCAGTGGAACAGAGATTTACAAAACGTGCTACTACCAAACTTTTGTTGTTAGCAGCAACAGGCTTTCAGAGTTGGAAATATTTGGTTTATTTATTGCCTCATTTTAAATTGTTTTTACCTTCCCTGAGGTACCTGGACATCAGAAGGTCCATGTTTTACCAATGCCTTTGTTGTTAGTCAGTGAATACAGGATTCCTAGCTGGTCTCTTGCTTCTGCTCTTCAGCTGGATTGGCTCTGACTGGAATGAGCTCAGCCTTGCATCATTCACCAAAATTATTCAAGTAACTCCAGCCTCAGAATTGTTCATTGAGAAGTTGTTTTCCCCTCTCTTTACAGAGTGTTCAGCCAGCTTCCCACCCCCCCTTTTAAATTCAGAGCCAAGGTAATTTGTCCATTATCTGCTGCAGACAGATTTTAAACACACAAGGCAGATGTTAGCTCCATTTGAAAAACAGAGCTATGGAAAGACTTCTGAAGCCATAGCAAAAGAAAACTCAGGATTCTGGAACAGCTCTGAAGTGACTCAAACTAGAAAGGGAGTCCAGATGATGTTCCAAAGAAGCAGTTAACAATATGTCATGTTGAAATTACAGAGCACTGGAGAGATCAGCAACCCTGAAAATTCTGTAAAAGTATATGAAACTCTTGGGAATAAAAGACATACACCAGCACATCTGTCAGTAACATCATTCATGACACTCTAAAATGTCTGCCCCAACAACAGCTGCAGGAGCAGCATCCACATTTACTTGCAAGAAATGCTACTACAGGCTTGTAGCAAAACCTGTCTCAGCACAGGGAAAATCCTCTATTGCTTGGGACATCAGCTATGCATGCTATGTATTTACAGCTCACTTCAGCTATCCTAGGGGATTCTGGGAAGCTAATCCCATTCACCATCTCATACTTACTTAACCAATTACCTAAATGAGGAATTGAGTTCACTTTTTAATCTTCTGGTGATCTGGTGAAACCACCTATATGTCAGTCTAGCACAGGAACAGTTCTTGCTTTCTTGCACCAGGCAGATGCAACCTCACATAAATCCTTTCTTAATCTCACAGCTTTTGGCCTTAAAAAGCCCACCTCTAAAGAATCATCAGGCTGTGGCTGGGATATAGCTACCCAAAGTATGAAGGACCAGAGAATTTGCAGTGGTTTTTTCCTTCTCCTCTTCCCAGAGGCTCCCAAAATGCTCAAGCTAATACTGCAAATTGAAACCTCAGCATCTTGGAAAGCTTTGGTGTTCTCTCCATGCTAAGAGGAGCAATTTTCTCATTTCTTCCTTTCTACTGCTTACCCTCCCTCCTCATTTGATACAACTATATTTCAGTGTGTATATATACATATTTACACACTCAAAATGTAATCTTAGTATCTTTTCCATGGTGTAGTGTGGAAACCTTTGCAGCTCTGCACTCTTTCAATGTGCAGAGTACTTTTAGTGCACCTGCATTTCCTATTTGACAAAATTGCCCAATCCTAAGAAGTGCTGACAGCATTTAACTCCACTTAAAAAGGAGGCTAACAAAAAGGGACTTCCACAACTAAACTAAATATTACAAGGGCTTGTTCTCTGTCCCCATGGCCACTGAGAAAGCCCTTCTGGTTCTGTAAGATTAAATTATCTTTCTCTACAAAATGGATTGCTTCCAGCTGTTGGTTGGGAATGATCCCTGGCCCATGTCAGCTACTTTGTGTCCAAGAAATTATCAGGGAAAACACTGTCTGACCAGACAAACAAAAGAGGCAAAGAGATTCTAACAGGAATCAGCACAGGCAATCAAGTTTCAGGGCTGGGAAATATTCCCTGTTACTGTTGGACAGGATTTACATCTTGGCACTGCCTAAAGCCTTACTTTGTGCAATGCTAGCTATACACTAAATAGTTGAGGCACAGATAAAAGCTCCTGCAGAAAGGCTACATGTAATGCTCTCTCCTTTCATTAACATGACAAGAAACAAATAGACAGGAAAAATATTACTCCCCTTTTTTAAACTGAATTTTCTCTTGAGTTTAGCACTCATGAGAAATCTGCAATCACTTCCATTGTGCTTTTGGCAGCCTGACATTATTCTCTGAGATGATAGTGCAGGGTTGGTTGGTCCAGCTCATTCTTCAGTTCCAAGCTCTTCAAGACTGACAACACTGGGTTCCACCAGGGAGCCCCTGGGGACCAAATGGCAACTCTACCAGATCCTCAGGACAGCAACAATGTTAGTTCTTCTCACTGAAGAAACAGAAGATGTATACAGAGAGACACATTTATCCATACACACATATATAATATATATAAAATGCAGCATGCAAAGCTATCTGAGCACCAGGGAGATGTTTTTTTAACATATCAAGCAGGCATGCACCTGGTAGTGAGGCCCACATTATACACTCCACACCTGGGATCTCCACTGCAAGCAGCATATAGCCTAAGCACCTTTTCATTTATGAAAGCCCTAATAAGAAGTCAGGAGGCTGCTCTTCTGAGTCAGCTGTTCTACCATTTATCCTTTCATCTTTCCTTTCACTGTAACCCAAATAAAGAGCCATGATTCCATACATTGCTGCCCCTGGTGGGTTACCACCTGTTTTGCAGCTGGTGGGTGTCTTCACAGAAAGCAGTTTTCAAACCAAACCAAACCTGCATTCTGGCACCACTGGGCAAATTTTAGTCCCACTAACACTTACTGTCCAATTGCCTTCACATAATCATTGCCACAACCCCAAAGCACTGCTGTAATGATTCCAAAAAGACAAAGATCTGTAGCAGTTTGAAAGCATGCTTTATTCATCCAAGACTTAATGGTCTGTTTGCTTCTTCCAGAAGACTACATATTGTGACATGTTGCTCAGTCTAACAGATACTACCAGCCACTCCTAAAGATGTTACCCTTCTATTTTCTGCTGGTTGTGCATAATGTGGCCAGAGATCCTACCAGGCTCTCCAGCAGCACTGACAATCACTGAAAGATCTTTTTCTTTGCTAAGTGTCTTTTCCACATACTTAAATTTCCAGTGAAACTCAGCTCTGTTTAAATGAAACCTCAGACTTATGCCCTCATATTCCCCCTGATGGCTGTCTGATTTCACTTTTATTTTCATTCCTGTCCTCTAACAGCAAATGTATTTAACTTAAGAACTTGAGAAGGAAGCAAGTGTCTTTTCAGGACAATTGGATAAGGGTGTTTCAAAGACTCTTTTTGTGCAGTAACTGTTGTTCACATGATTTGACTTTCATTTAACAATGAGCTGGTATGCCAGCAGGACACCTTGAGATACAATGACATATACTGAGACACCAATTTCACTGTACTAAGGAAATGTACATAAGGTAGGTTTGCAGGACTGTTGTTCAGATAAGTAGGGAGAGCATTTATTTATGTTTTTATACATGATTTCTAAAGCTTGCTGTTAAGTGTTTCTTCTTTGAAACAAAGCACAGTGTCAGCACCTTTTGGATTTCCCCACTGAAGACATTTTTGACTAGGATGGCAAATACTGATCCTTACACAAACACAATAACATATTGTGACAGGGGAGTTGTACTTGCTAAGTGTTTTGGAGAATTACATATTCTCCCATGTTCATCATACTTAATACTTCTCTCAACTTAAGCACTTTAACAGGTGTCTTCAGAGCTTTGTTTCCACAGCACACTGATAAATGTGTGGCTGAAGGTGCCTGGTCACCTTGCTCTCCTCTGCAACCTACAGGCACCATGCAGCAATCCACTACCTGTGAGCACTGTTATGTGACAAGAAACAGCAAAACCCAACACTACTGCTTCTCCCAAAGATGTGTGTTCCCTCCACAGCTATAAATGTTCCCCTGTCCCTCTTAATCCCTCAGTTTGTTTCTTCTGATGCTATTTCTCAAGAGCCTGATCTGGAGTGCAGTTTGTATGGAAGGTTGCATCATGCTGAGAGGAAGAGATCTCTGCCCCCCTAAAGCTCTTGTATGGTAACCAAACTGCCTTCTGAGCATTCTGAGGAACCCTCCAAAGTTATCTAGGCTAAGAAATCTTACCAGAGTCTTATGTATTGTACCAGCTTCAGAAGCTTCATGGGGAATTTTATGCTAATGATTCTCTTTAATCTCCATATAATTCAGGCCAACTAAAAATAGATCTTTTACAAACAATGAATCATCATGACTTTAAATGGATGCAGTTCTGCCACAAAGTTGCAATCTCTGTTCCACAGCACCTTTCTTTCCTCTCTTCACATAACCACCCAACAAGCCACTGACAAAAATGAATGCAATTGATTTGTCTTCTCCCCTTCTCAGCTATCAGTTGTCTGACCAAAGCCAAATAAAGAAACAATTCTGAGTACCATATTCATTTGAGGGATAATTCCAGAAGAGAAACAGAATTTAAAGTTTTGGGTTTTTTTTAAATTAAGAAAATTAGACACAAGACTGTCAAATTTCAGATTGACAGCAGCAAAAGCCAAGCTACTTTCTCTTTTGAAAGAAAAAAAGCAGCACCTAGTCCCAGAGCAGGCTGTAGACCTACTTTTACTGCAGTTCCATCCCCTTGGAAAGTGTGAGCAAGAAATACACACAAAGACTGAAGTGATTTGAATGATGAATTAGCAAACCCATTACCTTGCAGGTCAGCTCTGCCTCCTAAGATTCACACAGTGGCATTCTACATGCAATGACTTCTGCTGCATGGCACTGCCAGGAGACAAACAGCTTTGCAAATGTAGCTGGAAGATAAAGCAGGTCTGGGCAGTAAGGAGGCAGTTTTGGTAGCACTGAGGAGAAGCAGAAACAGTCATGTTGAAATCCTAAACAGTAACTCATCTGGCACCTGAAAAACTATGCACCTCTCAGTGACAATGTAATTAGTTTCCTAACACAAATCCTGCAGATTCCTTGACTCTCACCAAGAGCCTTCTGGAGTTCCCTTAGTACTAGTACATAAGATAAAGGTTTGTATGCATTTTTCTTAGACAGCAGGTGGAATAAATGAACAACTAGAGAGCAAAGGCCAAATATTAATATCATGGAGATTTAGGGCTAAGGGAGATCCAGGTGTTGGCTGATGAAAAGTAACCATAAGATAAGCTGAAAGGCAGTTTCCTGGACTTTGAAAAGCCTTCAGGCTTGAACTTCTCTGACATTTGCTTTGGGATCTCATTACATTTGATTTTACACTTTTTCAATGGAAGTTAACAGTATGATCCCAGGCCTAAGTTATGTATATTACTGACAATGAGACATATCTCTTAATTTACACCAATTTCCAAGGGAATTCATGGGTCTGATGTTGTAGGGTCTTCTAAGTGAATGTGGATGTCAGTATTTGGTAGCATAATGGAAGCAAAACTCCAGAAGAAGCAAAGCTCCAGCTGCTATACAGCTCTTACACAGTCCAGAGTGAGGAATTATAGACATTTTTAAGCCTACTCCACTTTAAAAAGTGTTTAAAATAATTGCAATATGTATCAATAAAACCAATAGGCACAGACCTTAGAATCACAGAATATCCCGAGCTGGAATGGACCCAGAAGGATCAGAGTCCAACTCCTGTTTATGCACAGGACAACCCTGAAGTCACAATACTCTAATCTATGCTTTGTCCTGCAGTATGGATACACAGAGGGGGGAAAAAAGAGAAAGGACCTGAAAGTACTCAGTGCTGCTCAGCATTGATACTTGGGGAAATTACCACACAGTAAGTAAAAGATCCAGTTTCTACATCACATATCTGAAAGCTGTTTTCTTCCTCTGCCCTTTAGATTTACTGTGCCTTTTATCCTTATTTTTTTCCTCTTTAAACAACTTCCAGCTTTCCCTTTCTGCTTACAGTAGCCACCTTCTTCCTGCTAAGCCCTTGATCTCTTGCTCTCGCTCTGTGCTTGTAATTACAAACCTGCTACAGTCACAGCAAAAAGAACATTAAAGTTTGCCTCTGCTGTTCAGTTACCCCCAGCAATTCCTGCAGAGGATAGCCAAGGAAGCACACTTACATAACATGCCCTTAAGGCAATTAATAGACATGAAGTAAACTGGTCTAGAGAAGCTTCACTGAGGAGTAATTACTGGAGCTTACCAAGCCTTGGAACAGCCTGTTCAGAAGCTGGTACACATGTGTACACACTCTTTAGGGTAAAATTGCAACTGCAGGCAAAGAAGGGTGCCAGTGAGTTCCTTCCCTGTTTCCAAAGGAGCCCTTAATGAGTGCAAACACATCTGAGGTTCACTCTGCTCTGCAGCAATTCAAATACATTCTTTCCCATTTCACAGAGCACATAAGGGGCAGCTAATGCATTAGACCTCCCTGCTTACAACCTGCTCTGTAATTTCTGAGGATCAAGAAATCCTCAGAAGGGTGGAAATTTTGATAGCTTGCTACTGTGTAGGAAATCAGAATAACAGCTTCCAGAGCATGGCCATATGAGTTATTCTTTAGATGCTCTTGCCTCAGACTAAGCATGAGAGTTCTGAATCTTTCAGCTCTTATTGTCCAAAGGAGCCCAAAATAGCCTGTGTCAGGTGGGTTCTTACCTTGCACATCAGGCACAGCAGCAGGAGGAGCTAGCACAGAAAACTCCAGTAAGCTGTCAGGTGACTTTATTTCACCTTCCTCCTGCATACATACTGCTACTGCTTGGAGTTTTCTTCCCCAACAATACAACATGCAAATTACTCCCATACATTACTTAAACTTATGCCAGGAAAGTCTTTCCTTAGAGCTTGCCAAAACCTGTCCAGATTAGTGTATTTCCTTGTATCCATAGCATGAGATCTGTGCTGACTGCCCAGGGAGTGTGTTTGGAAAGGCCAGGGATGCAACACTTGGCCATTTGGTCTGCACTGTTACTCCCTAGCAAAGGAACTCTCCTCAGTGTAGCCCTTCAGTAAATGTGGTCCATGGTTTTTGCAGCAGCGTGCCTACCCTGGACAAATACTACAACACAAAAGTTGTTTATTCCTTTCTCTCCTTCCTTCCTTTTCTTAATCTTTTTTTTTTCTTTTCATGCAGAAAATAGATGTATTTTCTGGAGTAAAACCTGTTTTCCAGGTTTTGTCTTCACAGAGTGCCCCACACAATCTTACTGCTATGCCAGGGGAGACAGTGAGGGAAACACTCCTGCAGTACCTTTGTCTTCTAACCAGATCTTTTATAACTGCAGGAAATCTGTGAATAAACTCCCTTAGGAAATATTAAAAATTCATCCACTTTGGTACACTACTACTCATGTTTTCACCTAAATGAAAGAGTCCTGTGTTTCTGCTGCTAGCACTGGTGTGCTATACTACCACACTGCTTGTGGAGGTGAAGTTACCGAGTTCTGAGTTTATCTTTTCCCCTCAAAAGCACATTCCCTATTTTTCATTAGTGAAGAATAACAGATTTTTCAACCATCAGATAGCAACATTTAAAACTGTAGGCTTCAGAAAACTGCAGTATAAAACCAACTTACATAACACTGATAAAGTTTTTAAACATCTGACCAAAATTTAATACCTTGATTCTCTTTTGGAGGTGATCTTGCTACGTTGACAACAGTGCACAAATTAATATCACTGTTCTGATTAAAAATCAGAATTATTCCTTTTCTTCAGAGCATTCAGATCCTGGCAACCCAGGGTGTGTGAAGCAGTATTTTCCTTGAGAAGATGGTCAAAAAGCCATCTCCTTCTTTGATTTTCCACTCACAGAACAGTAAATTTACCCTGTCCAGTGTAAGTTGACATTAGTGATGCAGCAACAACACACTGCTGTGGGGATCAAAGGCACATCAGTTGTTAGCATTATTTCATACCAAGACACCACATTTGGATGTCTCAGATGGTCCTGTTGCAAAGAGCTCTACAGATCAGTGTAACTATCTCACTGGCCTGCTAGAACAATGCTTTTTTCAGGAACAAGAAAAAAGCAATCTAATGCTCAAGTAACAGATGGATAAGCAGATGGGTGGAGAAGTCCACTGAATAGTGTGTTGGCTGCCTGTCACTGCCTGTGTGACAGCCAATAAATATCATATGGATTAAACCTGGACACTAACATGTCCCTGTCTAATGAATCCTTTCAGAAGGGTACATGTCTGCTTGCCAACAGCCAAAGAAATGAAATGCCACTTTGGGTAAGGTAAATTGTTTGATTTTATGATACCAACCACCCAAGCACAGCTTGCTCTATGATTAATAGCCAAAAGCAAAGGGGGCAGGAACCCCCATGGTAAAGTGTGTGTACTTTTACAGCCTGTCTGGGGGAAGGTATCTTTTGGACACCTGGAACAAATTCCTGGAAAGAACTTCACCTTTAGTGTGCTTCTCCTTAGGGTAAAGGTTTCACACTGCTTGGTGAGAATTTAATATGTTTGGTTTTCAGGATAGCATAAGGGAAAAGTGCTTAAAATCAGTAGCCACAGCACACAGCAGACCCAACAGGAGAGTATCCAGATTCAGCCTCTTTTGGAAATCCTCTCTACTTTGGGCTAGTACAAAGTTAGTGAAAAAAAATCCTGACATGCCATGAAATTCCACAGTTAGTGGCACTTCAGCCTTTGTGTCACATGCATCTTGCATTACAAATGATGACAGTTTGCCTGGCTGCCAAAGCCAGCATGATTGTGAGGAATGGAAAGCTCCTCCTCACCTCAGGGTGTTCAACAGCACCAGATCACTCTGTGTAAAAGGGATTCCTTCAGCCTCCTGTCTAATCCTCTCTGTATAATTCCTAGCTCCTCCACTGCAACAGAGTAGGTCATTTTTTCCTTATTCAACAAACCATTAGTGATTTCACAGGCAGAGGTAAAACTCTTACAGACTCAGTCCCACAGGCTGCAAAATGAGATGGAGAGAGATTAAATAATTTTCCCATGCTGCACTGAAAATCTGCCTTGAAAAGGACTTCATTCCTCCAGAGCAAGGCTCCAATGCCTGCACCACATGAGAAGCTTACTCCTGAAGGAAATACAAAAGCAAGTATTCAGGTTAAATAATGACATGTGAATTATTAAAATTGTTCCAGTTTTAATATGTCTTCACAGGTAGCAGAAACAGACCTGTTGATTTTCCAAGAATTCCTTAGCAACAGAATTCCTGGAAAGAAATTGTTGATGTCATAAAGCATAAAATATTTAGTTCTACCAAGATGGAAAATAGAAAAAGAAAACATTTCATTACAAAAATAGACTCTATTAGCTCAATACCAACTGATGGGGTAAATTTCAGTGAGTTTCTGAAAACACAAAGACAGTTGCAAAACGCTGAGTACAATATTTTGCAACACATTATGAGACACATATAACATACCCAGCAGAATGGGGTGTGATGACATGAAATTGATCACTTGAAAAGGAAATAAATAGTGAGTAAAAAACTCCTGTGAGGAAAAAGACTTGAGCTAAGGAAGACAGTGACTTTGAAATCTGAAAATAAACTCTGCCATGTGGAAGTATTAATACAAAGAGATCTTTGCCTTTACATAACACCCTTTCCCTAAGGAGCTCCAAATCCTCTGAAGAGGTTAACAGCTTCATGACATTAATTAATTATTGTTGCATTTCTATGAAATGTGGTTAATGTGACATAACAGGAAAGAAACTAGCTAAGATAGTCTCTTTAACAAAAAATTAAAAATGAGTAAAAGCACTTTAGTGCCCAAAGCATCTGGAGAAGAGAACTGCAAAGTGTTCAGAGAAAGATCCAGGCTGCAGGGCCTGTCCTGGTTGCTGCACTGGAGAGCCCAGGCACAGGCAGACTCTCAGGAGTACAGGAGCAGGCTAAAGGTATCAACCACTTGGAGGACAGCAAATTCCTGTTATCTACAGGAAAAGATGATGTGATGTAATGAGAACACATGCCCAGATGTCTGATGATCAAGGCTCCTCTGCTACAGCAGTTGGTCCTAAGCAGAGACAAGGGACAAGAGAAAATTGAGCAATCCCTTGGTGCAGGATTACACAAACACATGTAGTGCTGAGGCCTTAGTGTAATACAACTATGTTTTCTTTAAGAACACCACAGAAGCCTGCAAATACCCTTTTCATCTTCAGAATCTTTCTTGACCATAAGACTGAGCAGCTCTCTCCCCATGCTGACACTGCTCCTACTCAGTGTACAACAGGGAACTCGAGACTTTTAAAATCAGTTCTTTTTCCACCCTCTTTGGCCATATGAGGCATGTGCTTGTAAAGACATGACCTGGATCCAGTCTCACCCAGGGCTGGAGAGCCCCTGAATGGTTGGCTCAGCTGCCTTATGCACTACAGCAGCCTTTTGAGTGACTGCATAGCTCTAGATCTGACTGAGGGGGTGAATTAAAAGTGGAGTATTCTCTTTTAGTGTAAAATTACATGTCTGTGCACCTTTCTGTACACTCAGGCATCCCTCCATGCCTGAATGAGCCCTTCTGGGAAAGAGCTGCTCTGCTCTGGGCATATTACTATGATTGACAGAATCTGTCAGAAACCAGAGTGACATTTTTGCCCTCGTTTACTCTCTGCTCTATGTAAGTTAAGGACAATTGTTAAAGTAGTAGAAAAGTTAATAAAACCACTAGAAATATAACTGGCATACAGAAACCCAGGCATTTTATTTTTACTCCTCAAAACTGAAGAGTTTCAAACTTTGCCAAATGAATTTTTGTCCAACATTTTTTTTTTTTATAAACACAGAAGTCTCACATCCCCAAAATAACTAAATCATTCCAAAGAAGCTTAGATTAAAATTAAATGAGGCTTAAATGTGTATCTGAACTAATTGTACTCCTTGGCTGGTTAGTCTCTGGAGACTTGGGAATGCCTATGTCCCAGTTATTTAAGGCAACTCAAACTCCCCAAAATCTAACAGGATCCAAGATTTCAAAATGCCATCAGAGTACAAATGTACTGAATCTGAGCAACACAAATCAACCAAGTGTTCTCAGCCTTCTGGGTACCTACAGATTTAAAGCTACTGCTGTCTTAATATTTTTGCATCCCAGCAGGGATGGGTTATTCCATGGGACAACAGCCAAAGCAATGCATGAAATCATTGTTCACACAAAGTGAAGACAACCACTGCAGATTATTTGCAGCCTTTTCATACCTTTCTCCTCCTATTCTCCTTTTTGACTGATTTGTTCTCAATATCAATGTCACTATCAGACTTTGTGTTTTCCATCATCTAGTCACTACAGACTTGACTGCTTCAGTATTGTTTTTTCACCATACATTGCAGTTGGCTGCATCAATTTTCTTCATCCCTTCAGTCTTCTGCCTTATGCACCTACCTCCAGCAGGTTCAGCTGAGATCCCTACCAACTCCAGATACATTCTGCTGCCAGCTGATATTAGATTATCAGACAGGTTGATGCCACCTTCAGCTGAGTTGACCTGTGAAATGATTTAACCAGACATGTGGGGAGTCCCCCTGAAACACAGCCAAATACAACACAGCTAAAACACAGTTTCCCCCCCTTCTGCCAACAGAGGATCATCTCCAAGGGTTCCACATGCATTATTACTCCCCAGATGGATGTTCTATTTATATACATTTATCACCAGACTACAGGATGTTCTATTTATATACATTTATCACCAGACTACAGCTGACTAGTTCTGGAAGGAGTCTTGAGGACACCCAGGATGATTTATATCTCTGTGGCCATATTGCTCCCAGACAACTTCAACTTCAAACTGCCCACGGTGTCTAGGAAGGACTCTGGGCCAACCTGACTGTGGAGACAAGCACAGGCAGCACCTAGATGATGTATGGCCTCATCACAGACATACTCTTGCTTCCAAATATGCAGTCTGCCTGTGTTTGACCCTGAATCATCAAAGCTGAGTTGCTTCAGGGATGGTCTTGAGAGTAAGCTAGGAGGCAAAGCCTGGAAACCTGGCAAATGTGGCTTTTAAGGTCTGCTTAAATAGAATACGATGTTAGCTCTCATTTCTTTGCAGAGACCTAAGGGGCTCTTATGATTTGAATGATCACAACAAATCCTCATTGCAAGTGTGTGATATCATCTGGAAAAAAAACATAAAGAAAAGACATAAGAATGAGGCATGAGAATGATCTAGTGGAAGGTGTCCCTGCCAGGCAGGGTGGTGGGAACTAGATGACCTTTAAGGTCCCTTCCACCTCTGGGTGTGTGCATTTTATTGCTAAAGTTCCAACACTAGGGTTGGTTTTAGACACTGAAGCTTTCAGTCTCCTGATGGCAATAGTCACAACTGGATAAAATAAAAACCCTGGTCAGTATCCTTCTGTGTAAACCCCTTTGATAATGGTTCAACTAAACTAACAGTAACACCCAATATTGCTGGGGGTTTCTTGGTAGTTTTTTGGGGTTTGGTCTTTTTTTCTGTTCTCTTTTCCTCCTTCTGTTAAGCCATTAAGACAAGAACCTGCAGGAAAATAGTTTGTAACATATGAGCAATGTCAGCTGACACAAGTGTCATATCTCTTATTTAAAAGTCTTGATGATTCACATTAACTTACTTGCTATATTTATTTGTTGATAGAAGAAAAACAAAAGCAAAAAACCCCAAAACTCCAGAAAAGCATCTGCTATTCAAACACCTAAAAATGAAGATAAGAGCATGTGGGGATTTTCTTTATGTTTAATCCCCACTATTTTTGTTCAACTTCTGTAAATAGTAATAGTAATTAAAAAAAAAGAGCTAACTTCAAAAATCCAGCTCTTCCTTCATTTCTCTTCAACTTTTTTTTTGTTCTAACTACATGAATGGAAGACTCAATACACAGTGATTCTGGCCTCATTCAAATTAACTAATGAGGAAAAGGCCTCATATTTCTCTAATTTGTTTTGGAGTTCCAAGAGGCTCAGCAAACTCTGAACTTTGGTGGGTTTTTTAAGCTGAACCTCTCAAACTTCTCGGATTAACCTTTCAGTGTATTAATAACAAAGCCGTTTAAACCAAACTGCCAGTTTAAGAATTGAACCTAATATTACAAGTACTGTACAATTTGGTCTTCCCAAACATCTTCTCTAACAAACCCCCTCCCAAGCCTCCAAGTTGTGATTCAGAAAGAGAAGAATAGTTCAGGGGTAAGAGCACAGTGAAGCCTTGAGTCATGCACACTTTGTGGAAAGAGTTGGTGTATCATTAAGTAATGCAGGAGGAAAAAATAATTGATAGGAGCCTAGTCAGCCAAGAGAGGACAAAGCCTGCCTTTGTGATGTGTGAGTCAACCTTCTCTTCAGCAGCAGTCTTAGAGACAAACAGCTCTCTGCAGGTCCAAAAGAAGCAGGAACTTTTGAGAGGAGAACATGGACCTTTTCTTTGGCAATTTGCTACAGCCCAGAATGTCTCTGCAGTGTCACACGGAAATACGAACGACAAGAGAGAGCTCAAAGCCAACCAAGGCCTCTGCTACTTCTGCTACGCCATATACACTACAGAAATAGCACTCCATAAACCAAAACACCTTCACAAAGATAAAAGAAACACACCTGAAGCATCACAGATGAAGAAAATGGAGTTCAGTAAGGTCATTTGCCATCTCAATTGTCATTTGAGTTGCAGAAGTCCATCCCTGTTCACACACGACTCTTTCAAACAATGGCCACGTCACCCACAGACAGAAATACTGACATTAACTAATGTTGGGTTTAATTAAACAGTAACCTAGATGGGAAATACTTCTTGGCTGTCTGAGAAGAAAGTGGTTATGGTGGTTATCATCATCACCAGAAAAAAAGAAACAACCCCAACAGACCAGAGCAGGGCAAACGTAGGTGACCCTACCAACATTTTCCATCTCCAACTACTTATACATCAAACACAAGTACCAGAGCTCAGGCACGTAGCACCCACACAACACAGTGGCCTAAAAAGAGAAATGGACTTCTTTCAGTTCATTCCCCTGCCAGTACAGAATAACTCCTTACATGAGAGTTGGCATTTCTTCATCAAGTCTGATTGGCAAAGCCACCTCCATATTTTCTTTGGAAGAATCTGCGTGCTGACAAAGTTTTCCCTTAAATACACCCTTATTTTAAAATCAATTAATTCATTTTTTTTCCCTTTCAAATCATTCCAAATTCTCCTCTCTCATGCTCTTTCCATGTTCCAAGTATCTGCAATAAATATCACAATTCTTTGCAACACTCACTTGTGAGCCAAGAACTCGGATGTCAGATGTGTACAGATGCAAGAGAGTATTGCAGTAAATGGATTAGCAAGTGCAGTCTAAGAGTTTAAACCTTGGCATCTGGTGACTGAACCTACAGAACTGGCTCTTACACCAATATACTTCACCTCTGTACTAGCTTTTGCAGGTATTTTTGGACCCTCTTTTGGGCTATGCTTTCAAAACTGGGAATTTTGTAGAATTTAGTAGCTTAAGGCAGCAGGAGATAAAGAAGAGATTTTGGTGAGACACAGAAGAAGAAAACCTAATGGGAAAATGTGCAATACATGGTAGGGATAAGACTGCACTGCATCTATGCTAGCATCTGGATGACACACATAGGAAACATATGATCTGTTCACCAGCTACTGAACTTACCTATGCATGAACTTAATTCTGTTCACCTTCCTTCTTCCTCTTGAAGTAACAGCCTTTGTTTTCTCAAATACCCTAAGGATGTACAATTTAATGAAGCACCATTTCTTTGTCAGTATACATAATGTACACACACATGTCTATATATGTTCATACCTAGATATACACTTGCATACACACAATTAATTTGGTTAAAACAGTGAGGTAAATGAGCATGTGTAGAATTCACCCAGAATCCTACACTGTAAGACCTTGGATGCAAACAAACTCACAGCCTTCAAGAGTAAGTTGCTGTCACAGTGCTCTTTATATTGTCATTAATACCACTGTAAAATGGAAATTAGATCTAACTTCCAGCAGAGCTGCTCCAAATTTTGAAGGGAAGTCAAACTGAAATGAAAAAAATCATTTGTTCTTTTCTTTATCTTCATTCTGTGGTAAAGAAAGAGAAGAGGAATTTTCTTTGCTTCTACTTGAAATCTGAAAAAAGCATGGTGGTTTTCAAAGACACAAGCTATTCTATTTCCTTCAGCATTCTGACTTCAAATGCTTTGCATTTTCCAATGGCCAGCATTTTGAAGAGGTGTAATATTCTCACCAGCAGCAAGGAAGTTTCCAACAAGGTGTACATTATTTCAGTAACATGAAGAGAAGGGAGGGATAGGATTTACATAGGGGAAAGAGAGAATCTGAGAAGAAATACTTTGGCTCTTGGTAAGCAGCAGCTGAAAGATGCTACCATGTGAAAGCTGATCTGTGTAACATGAGGTATTTATCCCTTCAGTCTACATCTAAAGACTTCAGCATCAATAAAGACCTTACAGTGGTAATTAGCACCATTTTGAACAAATTACATGAGTTGGCAATTCACTGCTTAATTGATACTTCACTCAACAGAAGGTATTTAATACTCACACATAAACCAGAATTTTATTAGAATTGTGGTGACTGTTTCACTTTATAGACAAAGTACCATGCTAATAAAGACCAAGTCAGAACTGTGATCCCATTTTGATAATTTTGCAGCAGGAGCTATATTGCAATTATACTAATTACACAAATTGAAGCTGTGTTGTCAGCCAGCTCCCTACAAGCTTGCCTTTCAGATGATGGTAAGTATTTACACAGCCATAAACAGCTAAAGAAATATGAAAATCTACACACATTTATGATCCATTTTTCCTGGTCAGAACTAACTGAAAACTATTGCTACCATTTAATTGAGACAACAAAGTGCAACACAAACTTCCTCTTCCCCCTACCAAACACTGGAAGCTGAGGGAATTTAAGAATACTCTAGCTGCTGTTTCAGATTAGTTGAAGTTTTGATGTGCAGCATTTCCAAAAAGCCAAGCAAGTTCTGAAACACAGATTTAGGCATCTGACAGAACATCCCTGTCTAACTGACATGCTGCTGGCCAGCCAAGGAGGCAGGAACCCAGAGCCCTGCCCAGTCACCATCCTACCCTCTGACCACTGCAGTCTGGTCAGCACTACACCTGCTTTCATATTAACCAACAGACAAGTTAGCAACACTTTCACATTACTCTACAACACTTGTACTCCCAATTTTGGTCTTCTGGAATGTTAAGTAACCAGTGATCTGGGTAGCATGGCAAACCACATAACCTCTCTGCTAACATCACCTCTGTGGAATAAACTGTAGCACTGCTAGCAGTGGTTTGCTTTTCCATAAGTTCTTCCCCTGTTTGAGGACTGCACTTCCCTCCAGGTAAGAGGAAGAGCCTCATTACAGTGCCCTGGAAAGGGCCACAGCAGATGGAGCATTAGTAATGGGAAGATAAGGATATGTTTACATAGGCAGGGAAACCACAACTCTATTTTTAAATGCAGACTTAATTATCTTAAATCAGGGTATCTGGAACTTTAAGAAAGCAGACTGCTGAAACAGGTGATAACAGTCTTGGAAAAGCTTAAATAAAGAAAATAAGGTATAATTAATGAAACTCTAACCAAGATTATAAAAGAAAACAATAATATGTTTCTGCAAGAACATATTAAACCCACTCATGAACTAATCTGCAAGGAAAGGAATGTTTCCCAAAACAGCCACTTAGGTTAAATGGAAGGAAATTACAAACTGAATCACAAAGCTGTAGGGCTTATGTTCATATTAAAAAGAAAAATAATAGGAACCCATCACCTACTCTGTCTTCTGTGGTTGCTACTGCTTTTGTTTGTTCCTTTTAAAGAAACTAAGTAAGTAAAATTAAACTCTTGCAAAAAGACCAGTGGCAAGCTCCCCACAGCTGCTCACTAGCCATTTTTCAGTTATTGCATATGCTTAAACATCATGAATGACCAACTGGATGTCCAAGGACAACATTCAATCCAAAAATACCTTAAGCACTTTTAATTCTTAGGCAAGTGAAACACACATCCTTCCCTTTCCTAATGGATTGTTCACAGAAGGTATTTCTGTGGCTTGTGAGAATCTCTGCAGCCAGCCACATCCAGCCAGCAGAGTTCATTTCACTGTGGCCACCCACAGTGCTGGGCTGCACTTTGATATAGGCACCCACTTATCTACCCCTCTGGCTCTACCCAGCACTGAACACAAACTATTTAACTTCATTTTTAACTTGTGCAGAGAGAAAGAAAAATGAAGACTTTTTCACAAGCCCCTTTCAGATTTCTGTGCTGGCTGTGACCAAGTTTTCTCTGTGTTTCTCTGCAGACAAGTCCAACAAGGAGCAACCGTGAACAAAATGTCCACCAGAGTCTGACCTGCATTTTGTAAGCAAAGCAGCAGAATTAGTTGTTTCCACTAGAATGTTGTTTCTTTGGAACACAAAGGTGCCCCTTCACAGAAAATATTTCTTCCCCTTCGTTTTTAGCTGAGGAAACAGAATGGGGTTAGTGCCCCTCATTGTCTGCTCACCTGGGCTTGCCTTGCAGAGCCCTCTCCTGCTACAGGCTCTGGAGAGCTGCAAGCCCTTCAAGCACAACTCACCTCCTGCATTATTCAGCCTCTGACCACTTACTCTCCAACACAGAAGACAATCCACATCAACCTCCTGAAAGGAGCACTTAGCACCAGTACACCTGCTTGCACAGAAACATGAACTGCTGCAGAAAGCTCAGATTAGCAGCTCCCTCCACAGCCACTTCAGCAAAGGAGGTCGGTGGTGACAGACGAGGAGAACGATGTCTGGGTGAGCACTGCAGTCACAAGCAGCCTGCAATGCACAGAAGAGGTCATGAAACAAAACTGCACATGGCAAAATGCAGGAAGCAATTGATTAAAATATTAAATAATATGCTGATGTCTGCATGGAGACACCCACATTTCCCAGCTTCTGGGTCAACACCTGAAAGAATTTCCTATGTTCATTGAATTAGAATGTGAATATTTTTTCATACACAACCTGATGATTTCAAACATTTCCAAACTATTAGGATTATGATTAAATATATACATGAGGTTCTGGACATTTTTGTACCTAGGATTTTCATCTGACCTCTTTTGCATCGTGAGCCTTGTCATGGCCCACTGGCCAAACAGCTCCTGGGGGGAGTTGTACCATTTGCTTATCACTGCAACTTGTGGAGCTCATTAGACTGATAAAAACCATCAAAGCTGAGGGCTTTCAGCCATCCATAACCCTAAGTATATTTTTAAGCCAGTGGCTAAATCTTTTGCTGTGATTTGGATAGCTCTTAAGGATCTGTACTTTTTAATTCACTTGCCTGTTTATTGCTGAGTGTGTATGAGAGGGAAGAGGCCAGAGCAATAAGGAAAGCATGCTTTCCCAGCTTAGTAACCTCTGCTAGTCCACAATGCTCCCAAAGCCCTTTCACTTTTTCTCTCTCTAGATAGATAAGGCAACATGGCTTACATTCAGTATGGAGGAGAAATAAACTTTCTTGCCAGCTACATTTCTGCAGAAAATGAGCCCCAGATCAACAGATTCATGTATTTACAGACACCTGCCACAGATGAGGAATCCTCCAGTAGATTAAACTGAAGAAATGACAAATAGTTGTTGGCATATTGCTGGAGATTGGCTACAGTGCCATTTCCCATTAAAGAGTACAGGCTTCTAACAGGCTTTAACCTCACTGGACAGAAAAAAACAACCCCAAAACTATGCCATTTGCCAAGACTTGTCAACCTTGCTCTGAATTAGTTTAATACTACTTTACTGGTGTGCTCCACTGCTGCTATCACATACTACTTTAAATAATTGTGAGAAAGAAGGATAGGGTACACAAAAGTGCTTTAAAAGATAATTGCAGACATTGAAAAGAAAACAGCTGAAGATATAACATGAACTGGCATTTAATGACATGAGTTTAACATGCTTTCAAGCCAGCTGACATGCTGTTAAATAGAATACCAACAATAAAAAACTAAGCTGCTATGGCCTCAGGTCAGGAGGTTGAAGAAAAGGATAGTGTGATAAGACATGATTGCTCTGCCCCATTTTAACACACTGACAAGCTAACACATTTTGCTCAACAAGGCTTAATAGCTCTGATTCAACTCAACTTCTCTTTCTGGACTAACACATCACCTGCACAGGTTTTACTAAGTCAGTTATTAAAACAAATTCATATCAAGTAATTACAGATCACATACATTTCATTCTTTTAACTATTATCACAGCAAAGTTACAACTTCCCTTTCAATGCAATTCATGTGCTCTTCTCCATGCATCTAACAACTAACTCTTCATACACCTTACCTAAGCACTTTGCTGAGATAAGGAAAATGACTTTTTTATGCTGTTGTCCCTTGTTGTCACAGAAAGCTGTTACAACATGAATTGTCAAGGAGCACTCAGCTACAACTGCCTTCTTGGGCTTTGGAAAGGAACCAGTGCCTATGGTGTATGCAAATAGAGCTAATAATAACTATTAAAGGCAGCTACTAGGTACTACTGACACATTCTAATGTTTCTTGGGTTTCCTCATAACAACACTTTAAAGCCTTAGAGCATGTCAAGCTACTGGATTTAACACTGGCTCAGACCCCACAGAATTGCATAATTAGAGGGGAAAAAATAGAAGCATAACTCAGGCAATGGGAATTATATCTCAACTTTAATCATTTAATTTAAAAGTTTAATTTGATATTCCCAAAGATCTATCTCTCAAATTAAACACTTCTCCCCACTGCAAAAGATGCATCCCTCCAATTTAACCTGCCCAAGGAAAGTCATGTGCACTATTACTTCTTAGAATGATAACGTGACTCTTTCTATGATGATAAACTTCAGTCCTCATCAGTACTGAAGGCAACTTTAAATTACACAGCCACCAATTACCCTGCCCACTGCCAGAGACATTCCTTAGTCTCTTAACATCACTAACAACCCTTGCAGGCTTCAGTTGACAGCCAGACCCAGCCACATCCAAACATCCTCCTGCTTTGTCACAGAGGATTGCTTTAGGGACTGGGTAAGGAGGCAGCAAGCCATTGCCCCCAAACCTTCAGCTCCCCAAACCACTGGCAGTCTCACTCCAGCAAGGTGCCTCCCACCACTCAGGAAGCCCTTCTGGCAATCTCTTGACTCTGCCTATCAAGACTAAGGGAATTGCTCACTGGGAAAGACTGTGTTTACAAAGCTCTAGTCATAAATACTTTCATCACAAATTTAATTCACCAATCTGTCACCTTTCTGGGATGTGAAGCATAAGAAATACTTTTAAGGATTCATTTGTAATGGTTCAAGTTTAAGAGAGATCTTTATGATTCAGAGTGAAACTCTGTATTGAGATGACCTGATAGGCCAATAAATCACACACAAGCAGGAAGCAGCAAGAAGCTTCCTTTTCCTCTTCTTCAAACCAGTGCCACCACAAGTTCCTAACTGGTTATGACTTGGATTCACAGATACTAAAGATATAAGCCAATTAATACAAACAATTTGGCTCAGATTTCAGTTTGGAAGACATTTAGGAGAAGTCTTAAATATTCTGTTCTCAAATTCTGTGCCTTATTTTAAAACTGAAGACACTTGATCCCTGTCTATTGTACTCCTAAGACAGGAGCCAGAACTGTAGCTTTTCAGCAGGCAGGGCTCAACAAAAGAGAATTGGGTGAAGAAATTAAAAACCAAGAGCATCTCAAATGGACTAGAGGCAGTAACCTCTGCAGAAAGATGTATTTCCACAGCAGTGAGGTGTGTAATGGCATACTCAGATGTGTTCTATGCATTAGCTTCATTAACATAACTCCCTGTAAACTGACAATTAACAGTGTCCCACAGTAACTGAGATGGTATACAATGGTACCCTGAAAGAAGGATGGCATGCAAGCAAGGTAACAAGTACAGAGTCAGTCCTGTAGGCTCTTCCAGGCTCCTGCATGTACACACTTTGTATAGAGGCAAATGGAGTGAAGGGGGAAAAGAGAAAGGGCTGAAACTGAATTACTTCAAAGGAGAACTGATGGCAGAAGTGATTAGACTTGCTGAACAAAGTTAAAAACTTCAAAAAAAACTAAAAAAGGGGGGGCAAAAAAAATGCACTTTCTTCTTAGCACAAGACTATATTTGAAGAAAAGAATCAATTGCCTTCTCTCAGGAAAACTAGGTATTTTATAACTTCTTCTGTACAAAGCCTGCTCAAGTGAAACAGAATCCTGACAGCTAAGCTACAACTTGGATAGGCTGAGGAAAATATCTGCCAACTACAGCTATGGAAGTGGCTAAACTGCAGAAGAGGATTTTCAATCTGCTGCTGAATTATTGGGAAATACAGCATTTACAAAGGACTGTGGTCGCACTGGGATACAATTGGATCTGATGGTCATTGCAATTAAAGTCATTATTATTTTTTGTCTCAAAAGGAAAATGTTGACTGCTGTTGTTGCTGATTCCAAGAAAGTTTCACCTAAAAGAACAGCAGCCAGCTTGGCCTGAGAGGAAAAAAAAAAAAAGTTATCAAGGTCAAGCAACAACCAGGAAATATCTCCTATGCTCAGCCTGTGAGATGTTGTTTTCCACAAAAACTAGAGTTCTATTAATAGAGTATTAGCTATGACATTAGAGCTCTAAAAAGTAAGATATTCTCATATTTTAAGGGGAGGCTCAGATCTGAATCTCCAAATCAGTCATCACACCACCAGCTAGAGCAATGCTCCTGCCCAGGTGTGCAGGGTGCACCCAGCACCACTGTGTTTACTCTAGATGTACACAAGACAAATTGGCAGGGTCCTGGTGTGAAGACTAGGGTGACACATCCCTAATCATCTCTTAATTAACTTAGTTTGAGATTACTATTAAGTAGAGTGCAACTATATCTTAGACTATTTGCCAAGCTCCTTTAATTAATCTGGTTTATAATTTCACATCACCTGCTGCTTTTCAGTAGACTGATGTCTATTGATAACCACAGTATGGGTGCCACTCAGACCTTTAGCCCACATGTTTTAAACCACTGCAAGCTATTTGTTACCTCCAATAGGGGCAGCAACAGTAGAGAGTAAGAGCCTTTTCCTCTCTCAAATAATATGTTGTCACCCTTGTGCCCTTACCAAGTGAGACAGTAAAAAAATGACATATGAGCTTCAGTTCCAACAATTTTTTCATTCTTTCCTCACTTGAGTATTTGGAAGCCCTCTGCCAGCACTGCTGTATCCCTGTGCCACACACACCACTGGGCCTGCCTCCACATCTACAACTGGGTTATTGTATGAGTAGCCTGGACTGCCCCATACCCAGTGGAGCTTGTCTTGCAGAGAGTCAAATCCTTTCTGCTCCCACAGAGATCTACCTCTACCAGCCCATTGGACTCACCTCTGCTCTCTCTGTCAGCTCATGCTGCCTACCAAGATTTCAAGTCCCATTTTTATCACCACTTTGAGAAACAGGACATTTTAGAAAGAAAGTGTGCATAGAGCAAAGCTGTAGCCATGAGGAAAGCCTGCAAGATGAGGCTGTCAGATTGTGCATGTGTTAACAGGCAGGCATGTGTCATTGCTCCTGAGCACACAAGTTTTGCATGGATTACAACACAGTTTTTTCTGCTATCTTCATTTTCAGATCTGTAGCAGCCAGGACTGCCAATACTTCTGATTTCACTTCTCTGCAAAGCCTGAGATATGTTCTTAAGCATGAAACTACCTCTGATTACAAAATAAATACATACAATTTACAGGGAAAGTGTTTAGAAATGAGCTTAAAATAGTGTGAATTAAAAAGAATTTCTCTAGCCTGAATTGCTGGTGACTAAGTTATTACTAAGCTTTCACACCTTTTAGTCTACAAGTTATATCACAATGCTTCAAGATATTTTTTAGTTACTAACCTGGGACATAACCTGGCTCATGTTGTTAGTACAATTATAGCTAGTAGAAAATGCTGACAACATCACAAGCCTAGCAGAGAATCATTCTGGGCTTTTGTACACTTTCAGTGCAAACACAAACCACAGAACCTAAAGTTGAAGTTCTTTGGTTTTGGGGTTGTTTATTTGTTTTTGGTCAGAATCACATCCTCAGACCCAATCAAATGTGTCATGGGAACAAATGACAATGGAGTACACTAAATCCCAAGATTTTGCTCAGGTATTCTGGTATGGATGAACTCCATCTACACAGTGTCATTTATTTTCATTCCAGTACCTGTCACACCCCCTAATGTGTTACTGTTTATGCAGATTTTTCCACCAGCACAGAATTTCTTTTTCCATGAATATCAACAAAAACATGAAGTACATTTGCCACTGTTATGCCTGTAAAAATTGTATGGGCACTAGAGAACAGCTAGAATTGTTCTACTTATTTTATTCTAATCATAAATTGTGTTTGAGAAACTTATTGTGCAGGTTTGTTTTTCTGTCTTTTGAAGTAAGTATCTTGACTGAAGCACTTTCAGATAAGAAAATGACTCACCCTTTGCTCTTTTAATATTCCAGTTAGTATCATTTGAAACAAACATTGACCTGTAACAGAAGTTATGCACGTGTTTTTATCTTGTATCTTCATGTTGACAATAAACATGTTGTTACTATCATCATTTGCAGGTGCACTCCAAAAGGAACAAAGCTCAGGTATTCCCAGGGCAGACAGAGGGAGCTGTATCTCCAGTTTTACTCTTTAAAGAGGCAGCTATAAACAAGGTGTTAAGTTCAAACCTGCAAACATAAAAATAAGTTTTAAAAAACCTCCAAGCTTCTTTTGAACTATTCTAACCAACCAAATTAGCCTTAAAGAGTATCAGGGAAAAAAGGTTGCCTAAGATCAAGGTACAATGAAAAAGTTTTATTGTTTATAAAGACAGCTATGTCAGGACAGCAAGACATTAAGGCAACTGATTACTTGCTCTGGGTTTTTAGCTTAGACTTCCCATGAACAAGTACTTGCCCCTTTTCCTGTCTTAGTGATGTAACAGCAACACTGGAAAACATGGGATGTCATCAGTGCAATATGGCAGGAAGAAAAGTATTGAACAGCATTGATTTTAGCTGGAGGAACAGGTATTGTGCTTTGCTGAAAAGGAAAAACACCTCTCCTTCACTCTGGGATAACCTTACAGAGACTTCAGAAAGGTAGAGACAACTCTAACTGCAAAGGAGACAGAGGGAAAGACACAGAGAGCTGGATCTGAAAGCACCTCTACCTGCCCACTATTACCTTTGATCATGCACTGGAAACTGCGCTCTGCACCTCTGCACAGAGGCTGAGCTGTCTCACTGCTGCTGCTCACCTCCAAACAATAACATGAAGCAATCAATAGGCAAAGTACCAGAACTCTGCACATATGAAGTTCTGTTAAAAGAGGATGTCAATCCCAGAAATTACATTTTTTTCAAAGTTGTTCAACTTTACTGCTTATTTCTTACTTTTTAATTAAACACTTTCCTATCTTCTGAGGAGGCTGGGAGAAGGGGAAGGGAAGAAGCTGTTCTACATTTGTTTAAATTATTTCCAAGGTTTACTGTAGCCCTTGAGAATTAATCCACAAAATTCTACTTTAATTTTTTCTACCTTAATTTTAATCTATACCTCAGATGCAAAATGGTCTCCACATTTGATGATACTTGTGATAGACTCAGAATTGCCTATTATTAGAGTTAGATATGAGTCTCAAGCAACTGCCAGATCAAAAAAATAACTACATGAATATAAAGACTGACTGCCAGGCTCCACTGAACAGTGTTTGTAACCCCTGTGGATATGGTCCTAATCCTACTGAAGGGTCCTTCCTGGAGAGATTTTGGGGCACAAGAAAAGCAGATCTGAACTCTTTCATTACTCTTGCCAGAGGTAAAGATGTTAAGTAAGATGGGCAGCAACAAATCAGCTTACAAGTTCATGACTTGTGCTTACTGAAATTCGTCCTGTTTGTCAGCAGTGCAATGACATTCCAAGCAATCAGCCAAGGCCAGTATTTAAGTTACTTTAAAATTTAGATTAATCAAATAAAATCACTAACAATCTGTGTTTAAACTTGCCCACTGCCATCATCCTACCCTGCATCACCCTACCTCAGGGCACAGCTCCCTCACAGTGCTGTTACACTATTTAGGAGCATAAACTCTCCAATTAACATCATGACTCCTCCAATACAAACAGCAGTATCAGAGCAATTATGAGTCATTAATAAGCACAGAAATGCTACTCTAGAAAGCAGCATACAAAAAGTCTGATACAGTTTTTGCTACTAGAAGCCACCTGCTAATAGTGTTTCCTGAAGTCAGTATTGTCCCTGTCCATGCTACATTAGGATTCCTCTCCTTCCAGGTGCCATCTATCAAATACCACAGGACACCTGAACCAAAGCTGCTGCTTCAGACTGGGAGCTTTCCAAGTGAAGTGGCAATCTCAGCAGTGACTGAGTGACTGGAAAAGACTACTGAGAAATTACTCAACTCTACTAATTTAAAAACCTGAAGAAAGAGAATACTACTTGAAAACAATATGATTAAGACTTTGCATTCTGAAACCATGGAATTAATTCTTTCTGTAGGAACAGGGAAGCAGGAATTGTTGGTAAGCTCTCATGATCTATGAATGCAGCTAATTGTGCTTGGTTTAGAATGATTGGGTTTTTAAGTACTATATTTTTACTAGAAAAACCTTATTCACAGGTAATTGTGTCTAGTTTTCAAGTAATTATTCTACACAGATCTCTTCACACAGGTACTTTCAACAGCATATCAAGTTTTTAAATTCACTTGGATTACCTAAAGCATCTTTTGTGGTAATTGTAACAGAAGGTATGCTTACAATGTGGACAAAAAAAGCTAGGTTTGTCTTTTAAGAAGGTTTTCCACCCCCTTCTGAAGAACTAACATGTAAAGACACACACTTTAGCAATAAGCTCTACACACACATGTTGTTTGGCAACACCACTGACTCCCCACAGCTACCACCTGATATTCTGTACAAATATTCCACAAACTGGATGTTTCTATTCTGCCCTGAAGCTGAAAGTGAGAAGACTTAGAGACACAGATCCTCTGAAGAGAAGAGCTCAATGACTGAAGTACTGCCATGGCTGTGCAACTCCAACCTACAGGTAGTAAATCTTACTTTCCCCATCTGGGGGAGTGTATATATAAAAAATGATACACATTAACTCAAGTATCACAAGAAACTCTGCCACTGAAATTAGATTTCAGAGCTGTAAGGGTGGATGTTAAACATTGATTTAAGCATAAGAAGTTTGGATGCTTTCACAGGTTCTGGGACACTGATACTTCTGCTCTGACTGGTTGGCTCTTTCCTGAAGTGTGCTCCCAAGCAATGCACAGCATGGCACTACACCTTGTAGTTGCCTGTCTTGGAGGCACAGCTTTTCCAACCTACAACTGGAGTACACTTCAGAAAGGAATCTTAGCTAAAAATAACATCAGCCATTCATATTTAATATTTGGATGAAAAAATGTCTATTTAAGGTACAGCCTGTTGTCTCTAAGGTTTCAACAGTAAGTAATATTATTTGAAGTGGAATGTTGTATTTAATATTTAATAGCATGTGTAATGAAACTAGAGGAAAAATATTGATATTTCAGAAGTATGAAATGCCCATCATCACTTGACTGTTATTTCAGATCAGTGATGTATACCTAAGAACACATTGCTTGACTTAGCTTTACCAAGGAATTAAACAATATGTCAGTACCTCAATACATTGTACATTATAGACAGTCACCCTGAATTTCAACTCTGTGTCAATATGACCCAAAATCTTCCTGTGAAGTAATCACATCAACATAGAGAGGATGCTTGATAAAAATCATATCCAGATTGATCCAGTCAGTTCTCTTTCAGAAGCAAGTGTAGTAACCATTTAGATCAGTCAGAAATTGATTGGTTTTTTTTTTTCCACTAGCCAAGTTTCAGATTCACCACAAATGAAATCCTGCTACTGATTTGATCATCCAACTGAGGACTTTTGGTCCTGAAGAGATAAGATAAAGGTCAAAGAAGGTGAAATTTACACTATTTTCTGATCATTTTAAACATACAAAACCAGCAAACCAGCAGTCTTTGGAGACAAAACAGAAACTTAAAGTTAAACAGAATTCAGATTCACTTATTACAAAATAAGGTTCCATGTTCTATGACCTTGCACAGCATCCAAAGAGAAAACTGGTGTTACTGGGGCACTCTTCATAAATGATCACCAAAGGAGAATACTTCTCAGTATCTACAACACCCATTTTCTGGTGGGCAATTATAATTCTGTTAACACCTAAAAGTTGTACTGCATCTAAGTGCAGAAGTTAGGGTCACAGGAAGAAATTCAAATGACCAAGTACAAATCTGACTGCTGGCTTACAGTGTCCCAAGTGCAAACAGTTCACCCTTTTAAGTATGTTTTTCCCCCAAGATACCTTTATTATTTAGAATCCATAAGCATTAAACAATAACCAGGTGATCCCTCTGAAGTAAATATTTACTTCTTTTAAAATACTTGGGAAGGCACAAGCCTATTTACAAATTCCTGGAGAGAACATTACATAGTGATATCAATTTATTCAAGAACTAGCACTTGTCCCACAGGCATTCATGCAACAAGTCAATTTAGATACAGAGAACTATGTGCCATGAAGTCGTAGGTTAGTTCAAACTTACCCTAGACTAAACAGGCACCTGCCTTAGGTGTGTTGAAATCCACCTCCCCAAAAATGGGCCTGTCTCAATCAGCTACTAAATTTAGACTGCCAATGTCAGAGTTTTGAATTGACTCTAAAGGAAATACTGCAAATACATCAAATCTGCAATTTTATACTCTTTGGGTTTGATACTCTTTCTAAAAAGATGGTTTTTTGTATAATTAGTGACATTCATTTATTTTACCTTTTGCTACTCTACACTGCATCTTAATGAAAAAGAAGCACAAAGAAATATTTTCTAATAGCCTTCATTTTATTTTTTTTCCAATTTGATAGTATCTGTCCAATTAACCTTCTGGAAAACAAAATTTAAGGAAATGGTACAATTACATAACCATATCTTTTGGTTCAGAGTTTAACAGCAGCTCTCAGCTTGGCTGACCTTCCTCTGGGGTTTATTTCAATATCCTTGGCCTGAGGTGTAAGGACTTTTTTCTGTATAAAAGCCCACTTTGAGTTGGATTTTCCAGAGGGAAATTCTTGTGTATCATCATCGTTGGATCTGGTTTTCAGGGCCTGTCTTATCTTCTGCCTTGCCCCGAGATTGTGCTTTTCTGTCATGTCTATTCCATGAAGGAAACGCTTGATAATGCGATCTTCCAGGGAGTGAAAGGAGATGGCTACCAGGCGACCTCCAGGCTTTAGAAACTTCTCAGCTGTCTTCAGCCCTGCCAGGAGTTCATGGAGCTCATCATTCACAAATATTCGTAGGCCTTGGAAAGTTTTGGTAGCAACATGTGCAGGTCTCTGGAGCAAGTCTCTTCGTGCGTACAGTGCTGATGCTGGAAAAGCACCTGGCAGATTTTAAAAGGTATATGTTAATATCTCTTTATTTCTACATAATCCACTCAGGCATGGTGGCTTTAAAGGAAAGCATCCTTACGACTGAACCCTGAGAGGTGAGCCTCCTTCTGCACTATCTGCCTTTATTTTCTGCTTTGACTTCACATTTCTGAAGGTAAATCTATTAAACTGAGATGGCTTGCATCTGAGTGTTAGGTTTTTTTCCTAGAATCTTTCCATAGAAATCCCTTCCCCAAAAACTTGACAGTTACATACAGAATGATAGCTGAAACCAAGACAGGGAAAAGCAAAGATGGGCTAGTATTTACTAAAAATACTAGTGTTTTTCTGAGGATGATCCATTTCTGATATTCAAAGAGCAATTCATCTTCCAAAAGTATCACAGATGAAAATGAAGCTAACCCACAGGAGTACAGCATGTGATTTTGGTACAAAACTGACTGTGCTTCTTCACTGGGACCTAACCATAAAAATAGGATCCTAGAATGAGATCCTTTATTTAAATTTCCACAGCCAATCTCACTGGACTTTTAGTATCTCCTATATCACCAAATATCTTTTATTTATCTGAAAAAAACATGACTTTGTTATGTTTTAGATGACAAAGATTACTTCAAAACTGGTTTTCAGAAATCTAAACAGATATAGCATCTGGTATCTGGCCAGATTTTTTTAGTCTGATCATGAACATGGCTATTTTGCCATTGCAATAGTGAAGAGAGAAACAAAAGAAATTAGATACTCAGGCTGCCAGCATGACTAGGACACTACCAGGTCTTCAGAAGGTTCTCCCATTTGTCCTGCCACGGTTGGTGAGTGCACCATTTTCCTACAATAATCTTCTACCACAATTAGTGTGACATTAACTTATTAATCTGAAATAATTTACCACACATGGAAGAAAAATAAACTCCAGATATATACTCCATTATAATACAGCTTTACATGCCTCCTTGAACATGCAGAAAGAGCACTGCCAGTCATATAAGGGTACAGAACACCAATATTCAGCAAATTTATAAAGAGATGAAGCCACTTTTTAGCTTTATGTGACCAAAAACCCCCTAGCTAAAAATCAAACTATTTCCAAGTTCAATGACTTACTGGTCTGTCTTCAGAGACTAAGATCAACTAATAAATGTAATCTGTGGTAGTGATTTCTGTCACACTGGCCTTCATCTCTTTATGAGATGGATGGTGTCCCTGCCAGGCAGGGGGGTTGGAACTGGATGATCTTTGAGGTCCCTTCCAACTCTGACAATCCTATGATCTATGTTTAGGGGGTGAAAGCTTTTCCTACCCCACTCCTAATCCTCTGGTATAGTTAAATAAAAAACTATTTGTCCTTTCTGCTGAGGCACGAAATGTCTCCCCTAGCCCCCTCCAATTACCATGACACTAAAAGAAAATCCTTCTTGGTAACAGGCTGTACACTGGCACAGACTGCCCAGAGAGGTTGTGGAGTCTCCTTCTCTGGAGGTACCCAAAACCCGTCTGGACGCGCGTCTGTGTGACCTGCTCTAGGGAATCCTGCTGTGGCAGGGGGGTTGGACTGATGATCTTTTGAGCTCCCTTCCAACTCCTAACATTCTGTGATTCTGTGATTAAAAAAAAATCTGTATGGGAAGCTTGTAAAATGAATTTCATTCATAAAACCACCATGCTTCTGGCTAGATGACTGGTTTGAAATCCCAGGGAGAGAAATTACCATTTTTAGTTTTGGGATGCCCTGATGCTACTTACACTTTCAAAACAATCTAATAGATTCACCTGTTGAAATAGCCTGAAATTTGAACACTTGTGAATGAAGTTAGCATCCTGCTGTGCCTGTCAATGTGAACTATTAAAGTCCCCAGAGTGGAGGAGAGTGGGAGAGTTTAAAAATGCATTCAGGTGGTGCACCTGTTTGCAGGAGTCCGTCTGGTGAATTAGCACTGCATTTAATAAGCTTCTGTGACGCAACTCATGTCCTTTTGTCTGGGCTCTCTCAGTACAGTGTTAATTCTCATTCATCTGAAATTCAGGCAACTTTACAAATTCCAAGCTGATAATTAAAGTCTATAAATATGAACCCATCTGAATGAGACTAGCTTTATCCCTTAAAGTTTTTTAAACTTGTCCAATTTCTTTAATACCTCATCATCCATTCCTTTCAAGGGAAGCCCAAACATGGTCCCAAATGATCTGCTATAGGTTATGTATCTAAACAGCAGGGAGAAAAATTGAATTTTGAACAAAAACTAATAGATAACAAGGTACAAAACCCACTGAAAAGAAATAAAAATAGGTCATCAGTTGTATGGAAAAAGCATATTAAAATTACATTCTAAAAACATCACTGTTTTTACCCATTTCCCTGCACCTTGAGTTAAACCTATAGTTTCCAAACAACTCAATAAGCTACAGCAAAAGCCATCAGAAAGTGTTTCTTAATCACATATGCTGCAAGGAGAGATGATGTGCACATGACTGAACAGAAAACTGTTTTTTCCCCCCATGTAAACTGCAGACTCCATAGCTCACAGAGATCTTATTTCAAGGGATCAGAAGCCTTTTGGACAACATTTAGAAAACCAAAAGCAGTCAAACTTTTTCAGGTTTTTTTTGTAGGACCTTATTCAGTGGCACAGTATGTAGAGACACAACTTTCCAACTCTAAGTCAAGAAATAGAAGGAATTACTTTACTGAATTGGAACAAAGGAAAGCAAGAAGTTGGACCTTAACACAAAAACTCTGGAGTTCTAGAAAATCTGAAGCTATAGTAACCTATAAGAGAATCACAGAATAGTCAGAGTTGGAAGGGACCCATTAGAATGTGCAAGAAATATGGACTGGATGAGAATTTTCAGATACTGTCACCAGCAGTGAAAAGCACATAAATAACCAGCCTCAATGGCTACATTTTATGCTTGGTTTTGGGCTCCTACATTAGGGAAAAAAATTTCCTGGTTTTGAAAGATAATAATGCTTCTATAGAGCCTGCAATATCTAAAATGCAAGATTTTATTATTCTAATTAATATTTCATTTTTTAAAGGACTTGACATTTAACTAATAGGTCACAGATTTTAAAGACTAGAATTAGTCAGGGTTTGGGGTTTTTTTTTGTGCTGTGCTATCATGAAGATCCTGTAGCTGCAGTATCTGGCACTTCAGCTCTGGCTTACTGCAGTAACTTCATGGATATCATTTTGCAGAAGACTATATATGGATGATAGATTATAAATTAAAATATATTATAGTTACCTGCAATTTTATTAAGGTATTATCCCTTCAAAAACTAGTATACCTGATTCATCTATCAAGCTGCTCTTCAAATAGAGCAGAGAGTTTAAGGTGAGAACAAAAAATCCTTCTCGCTGTCACAGAAAGTGACCATTAAGTGATGACTCAGATGCAACACATTAAACACAGAATCATAGAATCCTTTAGGTTAGAAAAGACCTCTAAGATCATCAAGTCCACCTAACCTAACACTGCCAGGTCCACCTAACCTAACACTGCCAGGTCCACCAGTAAATCATGTCCCCAAGGTCATGAAGGGATCTTCCATCACTGTCTTTTATGCATTAGTGCTTTCATTTTTGTAATTCAACCCAGTGCCTAGGATGATTTCAGAAGTTACTAAGTTGCTTGTTTACAGTCTGTAACACATTACATCTTTAGAAGAGCAATATGTTTCCTTCCATCTCTATATTGGTGCACTTGTTCAATCAACAGTTTTCCAGAAAGCATGAGATACTTCTGAGAAAAACCTAAAATATTAGTTTGTGATGTTGATGACTGTATTAAACATGTAACTCTTCAGGTTTTACAAAAGACTCAGTGTTTTATCTCTGTTTTTTTAAGATTGATTCTTCCTGACATTAACTATATTTACAGCAGGGTCTTAACAACAGGAAGCAGTGTCTTCATAGCAGCTAAACTTCGGGCCTCAGCTGACTAGACATTTTGCTCAAGTATCCTGACTTATACAAACCCAGACCTTTTAACTCATTTGTCAGTCACTAAAAGCAAATACTTTCAATTTCCACTTTAAGTAATACAATTTTTTATCAATACAGTATATTATTTAAAAGTCTTCAGGATACTGATACAATGTTCAACACTGATTTAACAAATGTTAAACCTGGATAGCCATTTTAAGATCTAGATTCCAGGTCAGCAGTTTAGGACTTGTGACACGATTCAGTTCAAACAAATACATGGCAACACCTCATATTATAAAGTTAATGAACAGGATTTGTGCTTTACACCTTTCTGTGAAAATTTTCACTCCAGAACACGAGCATGAAGGTTCTTGATGTGAGCACAGTTCCTGCCTAACTAAATTTTGTTCAAGTTGTTTACAGTGAAGAGCAAGTAAGATGAAGTGTTTCAATAGTCGCTTCAGGCTGATCTAGTTGGCATTCAGAAGGTGAAGCAAGCGATGTATTGCTTTTACCTTTTGCTTCCTGGTTCTTTAAGCAGACAGAAATGATCTGATTTCAGTCACAACTGGCAACTGCCACGGTAATTCCCCTCAAAATATTAAAATGTGTAAAATTAAAACTGAGAGAGGTACGTGGCGTATCTGATATTTGAAGGCTTATCAATAGCTAGGATAAAGAATTCCCTAGGCTGCTGTTATTCTGTGCTGCAACTTGGCTGGCAAAATGACAAATCACTTCATGTAAAATCTATTATTAAACCAATCATCAAACTACCATATAAAAAGTGGAAGCTTAAAAAAAAAAACCCCTAGAGCTGACATCAGAGCAGAATAGGCAGGATTAGATCCTGTATGATTTCAAGTACAAATAGATCCCTCTGGGAGTTTGGGGATTAATATTTTTTCTCCACAGCCACTGTGAAGAATTAATGAGGGTACCTGCAACAATGCTTGCAAGCTGCTGAGTTCTGGTGATGGGGTATATGCTGCGTGCCTGAACGATGGCTGAAGCGATTTTCCTGGCGTGCCTCTCCTCCCCGTACGCTCTCAGGATGGACGCAAGCGCCTGTTGATCTAAAGCATTCACAACATCCGCAGCAGTGGGCATGTCAGGGTACCTACGCACGACAAGAGCCAATTAGTTCACTGACGTCAGTTTTCATTGACAAGAGGTGAAGCTTCATAGCATTGAGACATAAAGTCAAAAACACAGACTGCATGCAAGTGCCTTTGAGGTTTTCAAACAAGGGACAGCAACCCCGTGAAAACAGATCCAGCCCGCACCTTTGCACTCCTTTTTCTTGCTACTTTAAATGGAGTTTGTTCACTTAACACAAGCTGAAACTTCCGAGTATTATCATAGACTATGCTTAAAGAGCTAACAAGAACAATTAGATTTCAGTGTCATGCTCAAATGGAAGCTGTGACTTTTATTCAGCCAGCTTTAGAATACAAACTTGCCCCTCATGGCTTGATTTTAGCCACCCTGCCTTCCATGTTTTCTAGTCAGAACTGATTTCAAGGATCTTTCCTTTCACATCTCATGAAAATAGTGTCACTTTTGCTTTTCACTAAAAGGCATAGTAATTGATAGCCAAATAGTGTTTTGAGAGAATAGCAATGACTTCATATTACAAATGACAGGAATTACTACAATACAAACAGTGGAAGCCATACATTCATTTATTTTTCTCTCTCTGTCACTTTGCTATTGAAATAGTTCATTTAATGAACATCATATATGGCTTCACTAATTGGAGAAAACATACAACCTACTTAAATTCTCTTCTACAAAGACATGAATGCACAGAATATTTTTCAGGCATTTCTTACTCTCCTGCAATATCTTACAAAAGATAACAAAACTTAGAAATCAGAGGCAAGTAGTATCATAGCAACAACCGTAGCGTAAGGCTTTTTGTTATGCCACAGGTATCCTTTGTTCTTATGCTCCTGTTCCATGTATGCCTTCTCATGATGCAAATATAAGGCTGGAGTTCAGATTCTTAAAATCTGAGGGCTGAATTCCAGGAGGGTTACTTGAGACTTTTACACAAAAATGGAAAAAGCAAGTATCAGGAAATCTGTTATGTTAAGAGTCAACCTTAACGTGCTAAGATCATTCCTTAGAAACTGAGGCTTCTCATTGGCTCTTTGTGAGCAACAAAAGATCAGGTGACATTTCTTAAGACTACAGGTTCATCAAAACACAAAGCAAATATTTTCATTCTCCCAGTAATGCATTATGCAATTACTGCCACCATCTATGTAACAGAGATGTTTGGCTGTTCACATAAAAAGCACAACCCTACAGAAACATATGAGGTTGTCTGAAGATGAAAACTCCCACATAAGGTAGGATTCATCATACCACCACTGATTTTCATGCTCTTGAATGTAATGAACACCAATCCTAATAATTTAAATAAAAGTGATTTATTTTGTAATTGCTATTTTGACAATTAACTAAGCTTGATGTGCCTCCCACACAATGTGAAAGGAAGCTTAGAACACTGCTTAAGGAGAGCTTACAATAAATCTACGGGCATAGAAGACAACATTCTACCAGTGTGTTAAAAGCAGTGTTGCCACCTGATTTCAACTGGCAGATACTGTGGTGGGATTGTTGTTATTTTATATTATACTCTTTTTAAAGAGAAGTAACTGGGTCAGATGGCCACTGCAGGGAAGAGGGAGGCTGCTCCCCTCCTGAGGGAGCAACTGAACGTGCTCAAGTGAAGGTTCCACAAATAGCAAGTGCAGCATTAAACAAAAAGGGAGAGCAGTAAGGGGTTGTGAGCCTGCAGATCAAGCACAGGCTGAGAAACTGTGGCAGTAACAGGGTGAAGGCAGGCCTCCAAGATGCCCCTGTGACTGCAAACCATACACTCCAAAAATGTAAAGTTTCAATGGTATGGCAAACAAAAAAGTTATTGGTTTAATTACTCATCACTGGAGCTTTCCTTTTATTATTTTCAAAGAAGGAAAAGACAATAAGCAGGCTTCCTAAGTATTGAGATAGAAACTTCGTGGCAAAAGACAGACAGCATCCTTGTGCAGAGCTAGGTGTGGGCTGATGACGAGAATTCGGCAACTGAAGGGGAAACAAAATGCATAGGGGCTGCTGAGCACAACGTTTTTGAGTTTCAAGGAGAACTGTTTTATTAAAAGGTACCTGTCATTATCCATCCTCATGTCCAGAGGTCCATCCTTTTGCAGGGAGAAACCTCTTTCAGGTGTATCAAATTGCATGGAAGAACAGCCAGCATCCAAGAGAACTCCATCTAGAGACCCTGGCTCAACTCCAGAGGAAATTAACAAAGCCTCTGACTGGCTAAACTGTCCTAGAAGAGCTTGAATCTGTTTCCTGTAAGAAAACAATGAATAATTAGCCTCAGTTTTAATTATGACAGTGCAGCGTCACGTCCTTGTATAGCAAGAATTGGATAGTAGCACTCACTTGTCTCAGCAGCAGAGGGCTATTCCCAAAGTGATAGTTCAAGTAATTTTCATAAATCAACACTGAAAACTGGTCCAACCCACCCATCAGCAGCTACTTAAGCTTCTTTAACTCTTTACTCCCCTTCTGTTTGATCTCAAAGAAAGTAAACCTGACTAAAATGTCTGTTTCGACATGCAGGAACGCAGCAGGACACCTTTGACACTCTGTGGGAATCACCTAGGTACCTGCTGGGCCAAGCAGAGCCCTGAGTCAAGTGAGGCCGAAGTTCTTGGAGCTCAAGGAGAAGCAGAGAAGATGGAACATGACTGCACAGCCTTGTGGTTAACAATTACCTGACAGGAAAAAAAACCCCTGGCTCTATGACACAATTTAGTCAACTCTAGTGGCTACAGTTTTAAAACACCAGACAAACAAGGAATCAGAACTACTTCTGCACTCATCCAAATGGAGTGGGAACATGTTACCAAGATTAACCAAACAGTGAAAGGGAAAAGCTCTGACAAAGGGAAGTTATGAATGCAATCATATGGAAGAAGAATTAGCTGCACAATGGTATCCTCATTAGAGCAGCACCAATCAACCTATTTAACACAGCACAGAACCTGGGAAATACCTTGAATGAACAGATTTCATGAGGGATATCATGATCACATGTGCATTTTTGAATTGAATACTGTCCAGCACACAATTAAATACAACTATTCAGCTTAATAAGAACTGACAGCTCCTGAAAAACACAACATTCCACTTAACATATTGAAGGCAATTTAAGCTATACAGCTGAGATTGTATTTCTCCTCAATATAAGGAGAGGAATTTTCCTGAAAATCTGTACACTTTGTCCAACTGGGCAGTGTTTCTAACTTCACAACTTGTGCAAACAAATGAACTTAAAATTCCATCTGTGGGAGATGAAAATAAACAAGATCTGGAGAACAATATATATTGCTGTTGTCTACTTCCCCCAGCTGACAGTAATCCATGTCAGTGGCTAGGAAATTGTGCTGTGCTGTGCCACCTACTACTCTGAACCATTTGATTCCATTAACTTAAAAAAGTCTTAAATATGCAGATGACTAAGATGCTTGGGACAGCAGCCTCTGATTTGGAAAGGTAGTTAAAAAAGTATGTCTAAACTTACAGTTTCAAGATTTTAAAGGAACACTGGAAGGATGGACAATCTAACCAAGTTACCTTAAAAACTACGTTATTCCAGCTGCTATATATATTTGGGGGGGTCTTAATAGATTTTATTGTGCAAGCACCTCAAGAGCTTGCAGACTTCTTCCACTGTTTGCTACAGTCAGAAAATAACACAGAACCTTGGGCTCAGGATCCTTTGTTCAGGTCATAACAGTATTTATTATATCATACTATGACACATAGCAGAGTATTGCTGATAGATGAGATTGGATTCACACTTCTCAATTATATGAAAGAGCAGAATGAGAGAGTTTGAAGTCTCCTAGTGTACTTCAGGCTCTTCTACTTTCAGTTAACCTCTGATATTCAACAATGCCTTACAAAAAAAGGTCTTTATTTTACTCAACTGAGAGGGATGTGCACAGGAATAAAGTAAAGCATGAATACAGCTTCTACAAAACAAACAGAGAAACTCTTCTCCCTTATCTAGTTTCTCCTCATTATCACAGAGGTTGCTGTGACATCAATCATTCAAGTAATTTCACAGAAAAGTACAGTTATGCTTTCATGGTGCTTCATCATTTTTATGTGTATATAACAATACTTGCTCTTGATCTTTCACCACTGCTCCCCTTAAAAGTTCTATGGATGAATACATAAAGTCAGGAAGCAATGATCCCTTGTCAACAGTGACAACTACCTTCTACTCAAGCAGAACAAATGCTTTCTTTGAGAGAACTGGAGAAAAAAGGTTATTGGCTACCTGGCTAAAACACATCAGATGAGGAGACCAATCTGGTGCTTTGTCTGACTCAGTAACTCCACTTAGACTGCCAACAGGGGTGCCAGTTACCACAGCTCTGAGGAGAATATCAGTACAGACCTGGGTTGATGTCACTAACTCACTTCACCCAGGTCACTGGGCAGCTGTCAAATAGCTGCTGCCTTCCCTCACAGCTGCACCACACCAGGCACACCACAAAGTTCTCCAGTCATAAATCCTTGGAACTTTCAGCATCCTTCCTGGAAATGGTTGTGAGCATCATTCTGCCACAGTGCAAGACCTCTCTCCAAAAACTCTGTCTGAATGTTCTCTTAAAAAACCTTAAATGACCTTTGACAAATGGGAAATCAGCATGGTTTTCATGTTTGCAAAAAGAAAGAACTCTAACATCCATCAACTGCTAAACAAACCTTGTCATTACATTTCTAGCTTCATGAAGCATGAATTGCAGCTCTGGAAAAAGTCCATGTATCTATCTGAGAACTAACAGTGCAGTCTAGGCTGGGGTTTGTGCTACAAAATTAGAAAACCAAATCTCTCTGAAGACCTGAAAACAGGTAGAAGTGTGTGGTAAAAGCAACAGAACCAAATTTGAGGGCTATAATAATTTTATTCTCTGTGTTAGAAGCACTAAAATACCATTAAGTATTTATGAAAATTAATTTTAAAGTATTTATTGGTAACTCATACATACTGTGCACTCCCATTTCAGAGGAGGGAAGACTTCAAAAGCAATTCACATACCTTTCTAGAAGTTAGAGACTTCTTTCCATCACACACAAAAAACCCACAAAGAACAAAGCCCCCTTCTTGTATGAACCTCTAGAACACTGAACACCTTACACCATGAAAGCTACTATTCCAAGGGTGAAAACACTTGGTTTAGGAACCACTGTGTCTTCTCTCTTACATAAACCCTTCTTCCCTGCTTTAGTTGTTCTCCTGTAGACTCCAGCAAAACTTGCTCTCCTCCTTACTCTCCTGCAGATTCTGTACAATGATGTTGTCCTTTGCTTCTCATGCCTCATTGACTGCAAGCACCAGAATCTAACAGCCTCTCAAGCACACCTGTAAGAAATTTCAGGCTCAGAACAGATAGCCCATTAATTTAATATCCATTTTTCCTTTCATAGAAAGCATGCATTGCAATATTCTGTCCACTAACACAAACACAAATTCAGTAAAAACCACTGTTCTAAACTGAAGGAACTACACAGACAGATTCAACTAAGGGAAAAGACAATTATCTAATCAAAAGCACAAACATCAAAGATGATGATTTTCAGAGTAGATCAGAAATCTTACCATGCTAAACATCTTTCATAGCAGGTATATTCACTCCCACCAAAAACAAATACCAAAACTTAAGTTCCTAATGAACAATGTTCCTCTCTGGTTATATTTCAGATTAAGGAGGGAATTTGTCTCTGGACAAATGGAAGGTTGTTAGAATAAGATTAGTGATTATTAGGGCAAATTTCAAAATTATATGCATCACCAGCATTTGAGAAAATGTATTTCTAGGTTTCCCAAGTAACACAAAGTTTTGCTGAGTAATAAAAGCAAACCATATTATTTTATGCTGGCCAGAGTTAAAACCTTTGTTATAAAATACAGAACAGTTATGCATGCCACCCTTATTATCTATGTAAAATGTACTATGCTGTCATCATTCAGAGGTGCCAAGAAAACCACCCATTAAGATGATTTGCTTTTCATTCATGAGACCTGAGAGCTCAAAGGATAAGACACCACCCATCAGAAGATCATAAATATTTCTCTGACTTTACACTGAGCCATCTGGGGATTTCAGTTTGAGTGTCAGTTTGGCCTGCACAGCAATGACAGCCTAGTGTTACAAGGTTCAGTGCACATACTGCAAGATCAGTAGAACACTGGATCATCATCTCAGCTCTACCACACCTTGTCACCCTCAGCTTTATTGACACTGATTTTAACTTTAAAGCTGACCAGATTTCTTTACAGTTCTGGCTCTTTTGGTACTGGTTTCCATTCCCTCTCCTGCTCTCACACAACCTCCAGGGAAGGCAGTTTCAGAAACACACAGTAATCTGTCCATTAACTTGGAACAAAATGCAAAATCACCTTGTAGTCAGTGCCAAGATAGAATAGAGTTATCCAACTACCATGAGTATTCATCACTAGCTGAACAACAGGCTTAATTTATTGATATATTTATCTGCATATAAAACATGAACTCAAAGCTAACAGAACATACATTGATTATTTAAAAAGCAACACACACTGAAGTGTCAAAAGGCTACTCCTACTTACAGCCCACACATCCAATTGTTTGAACATGACTCCTACTACATTTTGATTTATATTTTGCAAGACTTATAAAAACACAGACATATAGCATGTAAAAAGCATCTCTTTCTCCTTCCTGCAGAGCTGAATAATAAATGAAACTACTGTTCAATTTTCTTTAGCTAACAAAGTAAATTTATACAATACTTTTCAACATCAAATTCTGGCACTCTAAGGTGCTGTATTCATGGAGAGAGCTTACTCAAGATTGTGCATAATTGTTGCTTTGACAGACCTGCTCCTGCTGATACTTGGAATATATTTGCATCACCTTTGCCTTGTTAACAAAATATGAGTCTAGACCTTGAGACTCAGTGGCAATACTATGACAGAACTAATGGAAAAACAACCTGAGCCACAGAAGCTTTTTTTTGCTTAATTATTCAGCAGCTGACAGTATTGGAGTGGCCTGATAAAGCTCTACAGGATTTTTATTACCTTTGACTAACTATTTCTTTGTTTGACACAATATTTAAAGCTTAAAACACTAAGGATGAATACACCTGGCATCAAGAATTCATTACAAATGAAACAAGTAACTTTTTTCCCCTCCTGTCATTGTTATCTAAGGCATCTCATAAGAGGATGTCTACATTCCTAATTGACTCCAATCTTAAGCACTAAACTGTCTGCCCATCACTTGGACAGCATCACATCTCCTAACTGTATACTTCTAATTGTGGGAAGGGGAAAGATGAGAAGCAGAACACTAGAGGAATGCAAATAAGGGCAGAAGAGAGGTAGGGGCATCACTCAGCTGGAAATCGCAGAAGCCACAAAGCTTTGCTCTTCTGTATCTGTGGTTATACCAGGGGGATAAAGCAACAAGAACTGTGCATAGAATTAAAAATAGAATCACACCATGGCTTTAAAGGCAGGCTAACATTCACTATTCTCTCTTCCTTTCCTAGTAGTTTTTAGCATGCTCTTCTCACCACCAGTGAAAACCAAGCCTTAAGTTTTCACAGCACTACATACCACAAGGCCAGCATTTCATTATTGACTGCTCAGCTCATAGCCCATCTCTACATAAATAAACCTAACATGGGTTTTGCCACACTTCACTTTATACTTAGCTGTGTTAATTTCATTTAAAAATTTCAACTTCAGAATGCAATCAAAAATAAAACTAGCTGTGTTTAGGAACCACTAACATCTTGCTGCTCTGCAGATGCCACCTGATTAGCATCCATGTAGAATCCTACAAGCAATTATATATTGAATTCTAATTATGTCATTTATAAACTATCTTGTCATAAAACCAGGCAAATTCAGCTGCTTTTCACTAATGTTGATCTTTCCTGAAAATTAGGGTTTCAAGTTCTGACTTCATGCAAGTCATGAGATGCTTCATTCAAATGGACTTTCCTCCTACACAATAAGCAGCTAGAAATGATACAAATGATCTTTTAACTAAATATAGGAAATAAGAATGATATTTTTTGTGAAATAGCCTCATTTAACCACCTATAGTTTTTTTTTACATGTAGAGACTACATGCACATAGTGGCAAGTCTAGTTACTTGCCACTGCAGTAGATAACAAAGTCTGAAGTTCTAAGTATTTGGAGAAATAAGAGAATATTTAATAGAATAATGTTTGATCCTGAAAGTACACACACTATTCTAAATTACTGCTCTCTTTCTGTCTACTGGGAAAATATATCCAATTGAGATTCATTAAAAAATCCAAAAAGCCCCACTTGAGAAACAAGACAACATCCAGAGGTAAAACAAACCAGTGAGTCACCTCCACTGAGTGACCACAAGGTAGCTCAGCTACGTAATCACCATAGTCTGGTTTTCTCAAGCAGCCAGAATGAACAGCTTAGCTTCAAAATATACAATAGAGAAGAAATAATAGGGAATTATACAAATGTGACTGCCAGGCTACCAGAACAGCAGCTGGTGCACAAGTCCATTTAAACCATCATGAAACATGATTCTTAAAAACTCATAAGCCAAAACTATTCATAGTCAAGTTTCTATTCACTTCGAAGAGGCAACGTCAATCTAGTTAAATTTCTTGCAACTACCCTGGTAAAGGTTGAGAAAGTTCACAAAGAGAAACAAATGGAACAGCATGGCATGTGGAATCATGGACTGCAGCCTCAGAAGGACCCCTTGCATCAGCTGGAAGCTCACCAGCTGGACATGACCGTGAGGAAAAGCAACGTGCCATTTGATCTGACCATGAACTGAACAGGAAACAGCAGTGTGAACACAGCCACAAAAAGGGAAACAAAACCCCAGGGTATACAAGTCAGAAGCCCTTTCATGAGGAAAAGTATTAAAGGTAAGACTTCATCTGGAGTATTGTGTGCCATTAGCTAAAAGGGAGGAACTGGAAGAGGAACTGGCCCAGAGAAGCTCTAACAGGACGTCTGGAAGAAATGAGAGCTATTATTACGTGATGAAAGCAGAAATAAAGCCCAGACTTGTTTTGCATACAAAAACAAAGGCCAAGAATAGATGTTAATATTCTCCACTGAGAATTTTAAATGCCTGGGAGAGAAAAGAGCTAATAGAGATTAATCAACTATTAGTTAATTTTATGTAACTAAAATTAAATTAGGTAACTGCTGTAACCGGAAATCTAAAAAAAGTTGCATATAATGAAAAATTAGAGTCTGGAAGAGCTGGAGCACTGCATAGAGAGCTCCTAATTACTTTTAAGATAGAGCACAGTGAAGGAGATTAAATTATGCAGTGGCTTGTAATACCAGGCAATTGGATTTGATGATCTAGAAGTCTCTTACAGTATATTTATATTTGAAAAGCTATTGTAATTCTCCTTTGCAAAGTTCACCCCAGAAGTGCTTACTTAAATTTATCCAGACACATACACATTACACTTTTTATATGGGCATAAACATATACTCCAACCTAAGACTAACATTCCCCTGAGGTATAAACAATTCATTTTATTTTTAGAAGCAGCTAAACTCAATGCATAAATACAACATTGGCACTGAACAAGTTTGTCTCAATTTTTCCCGAATTGATTACTGAGGATTTGTGAACCCAACACAACACTGGTATTGACTGGAAAAGGCTATTTTCTGATAGCAAACTCAAAAAGACACTGCTCTCAGATAAAATGATTTTTAGCTTTTTTAAATTCAGAAGAGAAAGCAACTCCTAAACCCTTCTGCCACTACAAAAGGATGATTAGGATCCCAAGGTCAACAACTTTTGATCATTACTGAAGGAAAACTTCAGTATCTATTTCTCCATAGAGAGCAATAAAATACTCTAAAGACATTAATGTGACATAAAAAGGAGAGTTCTGCAATGCTTTGTAAAACCCCCAAAACAACTTAGTCCTATGGTATTTTAATTATATTTCTTTCCAACCAGAACAAAGAAGAACTGGCTACTTTGAAATGAACATTTTTACATCCTGCTCCAAGGCCTGGGACTTTGTAGACTGCATTTCTCTCTGTTTATCACCAGTTTTCCACCCATTTCACACAGCTGTGGATTCTTCAATTAGACTGGTACTTTCTTTTGTATTCCTAGCTTTATTAGAGGTTAAGAGCTCATAACTAAAATAATTACAGGTAACTTCCAAGTAAAGCTGAATGCCCTTGGAGATGCTAGAAAATACAGAATAACGTGTTCTTGGCATCCTTCTGAAGACATGTACAGTTTACTTAGGTATTTATTTAAGCTGAAACTTTCCAAAACTGGAATTACACAAGAATCCTTTTGATCCACAAACATTCAAACTTAGGGAGAACATTTTCTGAGGTGTCATCTTCTAACCTGAGAATCACAGAATCAGAGAATTATTTGTCAAAAAAGACCTCTGGAGGTCTTCTAGTCCAACCCCCTGTCCAGAGTAGGTCTAATTAGATGAGGTTGCTCAAGTCCAGGTCCAGTTAAGCCCTGAATGCCTCCAAGGATAGAGACTCAGGATAGAGATTCCACAAGCTCTTCAGGCAACCTGTTCTAGTATTACCATCTTCATGGCAATTT
>VWZX01010273.1:5335958-5501083 GCA_013399015.1 Galbula dea
AAGAATTTAAGAATCAAACTGTTAGCACACAATGGTTTACAGTTCTGTATCTTTGCACCTTCTCAAAAGAGATGATTTTTCAGTTATATGGTTTCTCTCTGGAAGTATATGGAGTTTCATTGCTCTTTCATTTTTCTACTATACAAATATCTGTGTTCCTGTTCACAAGCTGGACTACTAACACCAACACAAATACAATACCAGCATTCCGAAGGAGAAAGATATCCTTTTATTGTGAATAAATTTTTCTTTGCCAAAGCAAAAAACATGGGCAAGCCATTAAAATTCTTCAGAAGACACTAGATGGCTCCACTGGTGTTCCCACAACATGCTCTAGTAATGTTTCAAATCTTCCATGGGAAATACTGAAGAAATACTTTACTATTCCATTTCAGCAGTGTAATGTATTATCTAGAGTATCCTCTTCCCTGAGGTGGCATAACCATAACTGTAAGTATGACTCCATTTGAAAAAACTTCTATAAAAAACAAACCTGAAAGACACAGCATTTCCAATAATGAAATATCAAATAAGATCAAAGAGAATTGAATAGAACCCCTCAGCAGAACCCCTCAACGTTAGGACAAGCATACCTCCAGTCTTACTCTGCAACACACCACCATGAACTCGGTGCAATGATTTCCATCCCCCACCACGTACCTCCTGCAATACCAGTGACTTCTGTGTTATATTCACAGTATGGTTATTAGATTTGTTATAAAGGGTATAGCTTGATTCGATTTATCAAAGTAACCCTCAAGTGATCCCAGAGCTATTGTTCTGTCCTACAAAGGAATCCAGAAACTACTGCCCAAAGAACTTCCTCTGCGAGTCTGATTGCTCAACATTTGTGCATTTGGATTGACTTACTCATATGTAACAGTTCTGACATCATTCTGCTTTTGGCCAGAAAACCAGTGAGTTATCTGATACACAGATTCATGAACAAAAAATGCTATGGAATATGCTGTCAGCTGAAAAGATGGTCAGAGAGTTCTGATTCTATAGGATGGAGGGATAAAATGTTCTTTTCATTACAGTTATTTTGCATCTTCTTCTTACAAAGGAGGAGGGGAGCAAAACTATTCAGGCAAAGGTTTAAATCATGTCAAAAATATTTTGGAGTCTTCTCAAAATATGTTCCTCACCATTCAACTTTATTGCTTGTTTATCTGATCCCACCTCTTTGTGGATTACTCTGACAAACACTCAGGTCTTGTCTCAACTGCAAAGAGTAGCATAATATTCTGCAAAATAAGGGTCTGGCACATCTTCTGTACGTACACGTATCTTCTTCACAGTATATTAACTGAAGAGAGAAGATTTCTGCTGATGATCCTGAGGACCTGAACTAGATTCCTCTCATAGATATGAAGCTGGTACTCCAAGGCCCCCTGTCAGAAGCACGTGTGTACGGCAGTGATACACCAGGTTTTAGAGAGGACAGAAATGAGCCTTCCGGTCACCCTCATTTAGTGCACTTCGGTTTGCATCAGAGTGGATTCAGTGAACATAATCTGAATTCATGTCCAAAGAATCTAAACATGAAGATGAGTATTTAATGTGCTACCAGGCATTCACAGAATCACAGAATAGCCACAGTTGGAAGGGACCCATTAGGATCATCTAGTCCAACTCATATTTAGGCACATGACAACTCCATAGTCACACCATGTGCCTAAGTGCCTTGTCCAATTGCTTCTTAAACTCTGTGAGAGTAGGGGCCATTACAGCCTCCCTGGGGAGCCTGCTCCAATGCTCCACCACCCTCTGGGTAAAGAACCTCCTATGAATATTCAATCTAAATTCCCCTGGCACAGCTTCATGCCGTTCCCCCACGTCCTGTCACTATCCACCAGAAAGAAGAGGTCAGCACCCACCCCTCCCTCCCTGGTGAGGAAGTTATAAACAGCTATAAGGTCTCCCCTAAGTCTCCTCTTCTCCAGGCTGAACAGACCAAGTGCTTTCAGCCTTTCCTCATAACACTTCCCCTCTATTCCCTTCACCATCCTTGTGGCCTCCTCTGGACACTCTCCAACAACCTCGTGTCCTTCTTGTACTGCGGCGCCCAAAACTGCACACAGTACTCCAGGTGAGGCCGCACCAGAGCTGAGCAGAGTGGGATCAGTACTTCCCTCGATCTGCTAGCATTCAGTTCTAGGAATAAAAGTATTCAACAGCAAAGACTGTAAAATGAACTACAAAACTCAGGCCAAAAGCACCACCACCCCTGCTGCATCATGCTACATGCCAATGCAGGCTTACGACCGTGGGTCTGGGAATTCAGATGCAGGATTCCATCATCACACGGGCTCATGTTCAGTGGAATTTCTGCAGTTTAAAAGTCATCAAACCAATAACTATAAACAGTCTGCAGCCAAACTGGATGGAAACCCAACAGGATTTTCACAGGCACTGATCCTGGGCCTGGTACAACTCATTCTTTCATACTGATAGAACAGTAATACATTTTTTTTGAAGTTTGAGACAGCAGAAATGCTCCCTTCATGTCCTTATCTCCTATCCCTGTAGTCAACAGCTTCCCAATTATGATTCCTGAAAGGTAGAGATCATAGCATCTGCTCTTTTCTGTCTATGTAATAGCAAGGTGCCATTCTGCACTGACAAATCAGATTTTGAACATAGAGAAAATTTTCAGCTTGAGTCTGCATCTGACTCTCCATTCTTCAGGATCATGAATGCCAAAGTACCCTCAGTCCCTCTAATAAACCACAGTTTAAATAACACATATATAAAAACCTCCTCAGAAAAAATACAAGTCCATATGTACATAATTACTTGTTTTCTTTTTAACACAGAACCTACATCTCTTTTCTCCGTGTGTTATATATATTACTGCAAGACTGCTTCCTAAGAACCAAAAGTCACTACCCACAGGACTTATATCATCCTTGTTTCCTTTCCTGTGTGCACACAGTGGATAGGATTTTTTCCAGAAGATCCTGGCTGGCCAAACATGACAGGAAATGTTACACAAGTTCCTGAAAATTAAAATAATGGTAATCAGAGGCAGGCAACTACTTCCCATTTCAAACAAGAAATTGAAAACTTTAGCTCAAAGCTGAACACAGATGGTACAAAAAAGCCCCAAAGAGCAGGTAATTTCCAGGAGGCTCCAGACTGTGCAGGAGAGCCGAGACTGAAGGGCCCAGTGTACAATTAGAAGAGTTTCCACTGATCGATTTCATGCTGAAGTGGCCAGAGAGATGTAAAGCCACAGTGCTTTCCATGGCAACTGGGAAAGATGACACATATACCTTTGCTGTAGAGCAAAAAAATGAAGCAAGACAGAAATGCACAACCATGCAGAGTTTTGGTTTTTTCCCCTCTAAGTGAAAACCAAAAATCTTTCATTCAATACTTCTACAAATACCCTGAAGACATCCCCTGAGGACTCCTCTAACGCTTCCTAGCTATCCCAGACTTCCCCACAGTTTTTACCTACTGGTGTTGAATGGTCAACCAATATTCACCTTCTGTTCTTTGCCATTTTGCCTGTCACATTCCACATTTACATCTTTTCCATTCATTTCACCTCTGACTCATATTATTGCTCTTAAATATTTCCTACTCCTTCAATCATGAATTATTCAAGTCACTCAGCCTTTTGGTATTTTCCTGATGCTCCATTTTTCTCATCAAAACTCACATATATTTCTTCTCTTCTAGACTGCTTTTTATCCCTCAATTGCTACACTTTTTCAGTTGTCCTCATGTTCCTGAATCTCCTGCTCTCTTCCATATTCTTCCCCACTGCTTCTCCACACAGAATCAATTCAAACCTGTAGGTATTTTTGAGATATTATACCTTTCACATTCTCTGAACCATGAATGGGCGTTCACCATGGAAAATACCACTTAAAAAGCTCTTCCCTTTTTCTAAAGGAAAAAACTCTTGTCTTTTCAAAGGATGCTTATTTGTTGCAATTATTTCTCATTTACCAATGTAAATCACTGTTTACTCAAAACATTACAAGCCATGCTTCTTTTCCACATCAATACAGCCAGAGATCATATCAAACATATTCATGTTGATTACAAACACATCCCATCTAAGTGACATGAAATCACTGAAATGTCACAATTCTGCACAAAGGCAGACAAACCTCTGAAGCTAATTACAGTTCCAAGGATTTCCCAAACTGCAATTGCAGTTAGAGGGCTGAAACTCAAGAGGTTTAGATATGAGTTAGTTCTTCACAAAAAAACTTTCCATTACCATACCTCACCAACTGGATTTTAAGTCATCATTTGTGTACCTTGCATCTCTAATCTAGTTCGCAGTGAAACGGTGAGCGTTAAGTAAATACAAACCACCTGAAATGAACGTGTGGGCCATCACTATTGCTCTGGTATGTGTTTTGTTCATCCCTGTGACAATGAGAAGAATATACTGGGTCTGAATTTCAGATACTCAGTTATAAACAGTAATGTAGCATATTGAAAGGGATGAACCTTCTCAAGCAGACTCATAGCATTCCTAATAAATGACTGATTTTGGCAGGGGAAGGGGATGTTGAGGAAAAGAATGAATTGTAAGTACAGTGGAACTGTGAAGCTATGGCCTGTATTATAACAACAGGGGAGCAAGGAAATCACTGGTTTAGGCCTTGCCAGGTATCTAGATTTTGTAACAACCTAAACATGAATCTATTTGGAACAGTTACTTGAACGTTACTCTCATTTCCTTTTTCACAGATGTGCTTTCCCCAGACTCTTGCACGTGTAGGAGCAAGACAAAGTCTAAATCACTACTCAGATTTCCAAAATCAACTGGTGCAAGTATTACCTAAATACTTGCCAATTTTTAGCACCCAGGACAGGTGCCCTCTGATCACCTTTGTGGCCTCCTCTGGATACACTCCAACAGGTCTATGTCCTTTCTGTGTTGAGCACTCCAGAGCTGGACACAGTACTCCAGGTGAGGTGTTGTCAGAGCAGAGCAGACTGGCAGAATCACCTCCCTCAACCTGCTGGCCACAATTAGGACGTGACTGCCAAAGTTAAGGACCTTCAGTTTGCAAGAGTGATCATTTATGCAATATACTAAGTTGGCTTATTATAATAAAGAACTGAGACTTCAAGAATTCTTGCAGGAAACAAACTATGACACAAGCTGACAATATTTTCATTACTGATCTAAAGAACAGATCATTAATGAAGTTCAGGAATGGAAGAAATGTGTTATATAAAAGGGTATTCCCTTCCAAACATATCTACAGTACACTAGTAAAGCAACATCTACAAAAAAGTCTTTTGTAACTGCTGTAGACAGGCAACTCCAACTTCATGCATGAGTACACAGTGTGTATTACCAAGCCCCCAGGAGAAGGAAAGGAGAACGTCTGTTGTAGTTTCTGTTTGTACACGATGGCATTTCTTATTGCCAGAAAAGAGACAGCAATCCTAAGCCAGCAACCAGAAACCAGATCTTATAGCACCCTCTCATGCAGCTGTTCCACCACAGTCTGTAGGCAGTCCGTGCAGCATGCAACACTGAGGTTTGGTGGTGCTGAAGTTTAATGTTCTGGGGAAAAGCCAGCAATAGAAACCTCTACTGAAATTTCTCTGCAAGACATTTGCTTTTTCCAAGCCCACCCTCTCCACATCCCCTATCTCTCCCCCTTATTCTCTCTACCTTAAGTTTTCAGGACCTTTCCCATCCTACTGAAGCTACCAGACTGACCTATGAGCATGACTCAGCTGTAATTACATTAAATGCTAATATAAAGGCTTATGCATTTGACAAGGCAGCCTAGCTTAACCCTTGCCTCTCAAACACACATGCACATGTACAGCCATCAGTCAATCCAAAGTATGGCTCAATAGTATGTTTTGTGTATTTTTATGCTGTCATTTCTGGAAAGCTACACTTAGTAAGCTGTAAAAAAGATCTCTTCCCTTTTTTCTATATTGAGAAAGAATCCTAATTGGCCAGACCCAGTCATAAAAATTTAACCATGTTTCTGGAAACACGAGTGCCAAAGGGTAATGCATTGCTAATGGCTGCCAGTGGAATAAATAGCACTTCTGACGTCAAAACTTTGTTACACTCCAATAACTGGCTCACTTGGGGTTTCAGGTACAGCAAGTTACGTGTCAGTTTTAAATAAAGTTACAAAAATAGAATACACAGTGAACCATATTGTCACTATGCAACCCAAAACTACATGATTTATGTCTAATAAAATGTTAACAAAGGTGATAGACAGTATAAAAATAGGATTTTCTACTTCAGAATATCCTCTTGGATTTGAGAAGGCAAAAAGAGGCAGCTATTATTTCTCTTTCATTTTTCAAACCATATGGCCAAAACCAGAGTAACCAACAAAAGTGACATTTTCTAAAAAACATTTATAGTATCATTACCCATAGGATGGTCTGGTAAAATTCAAGTTGTAAAAATCTGTATTGAAATAGATCTTTGATTCCCTCTCTAGTAAACACACTAAGCAAGTGGCTTTCCTTTGCCTTAAATTTTGTAAAAGATATACAAGTATTGCCCATAATATTCAGTGTAAAGTTCAGTGATGCAGCCACTTTCAGTAGCTGAAGGGGGCCTACAAGAAAGCTGGTGAGGGACTCTTTAGGAGGTCAGACAGTGATAGAACCACGGGAAATGGGTGTAAGCTAGAGGAGGGGAGATTTAGGTTGGATATTAGGAAGAAGTTCTTCACTATGAGGGTGGTTAGACAGTGGAACAGGTTGCCCAGAGAGGTTGTGGAAACCTCATCCCTGGAAGCTTTTAAGACAAGGCTGGATGGGGCCCTGGGTAGCCTGATCTAGTGGATGGTGTCCCTGCCAGGCAGGGGGGTTGGAACTAGATGATCTTTGAGGTCCCTTCCAACTCTGACAATCCTATGATGGACAAAACTGTGGTGCATATTATTCCTAATAATAATTATTCAGCTATGCCTATGGACAAATAAAGGTTTAGCTGTGCAAACTCTGATTGCATCCACAGGGAAGGGAATAGACAATGCTCTCAAGGTAACACTCATGGCTAGAGATAGAAAGACTAATCTGAGAGCAGGCTGCCCAAACTTGTCTGGGGTCCCAGAGCTGGAACTTGAAATGTGACGATAGTGTGAGATGCAGCTACGCTGAGGAGCTGGAAAAGTAAAAGCAAGTGAACTCTGCCCTGTCACTTGGCTACAAAATGTGCATTACTCTGAACATTGCTGAGGAGGAGACCACAGGTCCCCTAAACCTCGCCCTAAGATTTGTCTCTGGAGATGCACTTTCCAAAGGTTGCCACATGGGCTAACTCTCTTTTGGTCAGGTTACAAACCTCTGAAAACTGCAGTCTCCTAATGGTGCAGATTCAGTGAAAAGGAAATTTTCCTTCCATTACTCCTCATAGAGGTCAGGGTCCACAGTGCAACCCAAATGGAGCAAGGAGGTTGGTCCTCTTAAGAAGAAATTCCCCTGAGATGGTCCTCATCCCTTCAGCAGGCAGTCTGTCAACTATTCATGTAGTCACTAATAAATCTCTTTCACTTGAATGGCAAGTCTTGTTCATCTCAAATCATTTCTGTCTTGAGCACCTTTAAGTATTCCTGGGAGAGCAGACATTATTTCCACTTCAGAGACCAGAATGTGAGCTGAGTTAAATATCTGTACCACGCTCTGCGTGTCTGCAAACACACACAAAAATGTTTGTCCACAATTCAAAACAATCTTCAAGATGTTGCTCCAAGAAAACATGCAGCCAAATTAAATCCAGTTTGTCTGTAACCTCTGTAGAGCTTAGCAGTCTTTCTGTTATGAAGTTGAAGAGACTGAGTTTTAGACTCAGCATGTGGGATCACTTAAGCATTGATTCAGATCATAATAAATAGTAACTGGAAATTATAACAGTGGTAGCATTTGACACCTGTTCTTCAAAAAGAAAGAGCAGGTAGTAGAAAAAACAAGTTAGCACCCATCTGAATAAAAAGCAAGTAACAAGGAGAAAAAAAAATTGCCCAAAGAAATTCTTATATATATCATGAGTACCTAAGGTGTTGCAAAAAATAGCTTACTACTTAGGCTTTGCTTTCATTGCTGAGTTCTCTACTCCATTTTCAGTACTTGATCCTGAGTGGAATAAAGGAACTGGATGTCAAAACTGCCTGCAAGTACCTTTTAAATAGTAAATTATACCCTATTATATATTGCAAGCATTTTTTTTCAGCTGCAGAACAGCCCTAATTTTCCAGTAGGTTTTTCCCCTTTAGTGAGCAGCAGTTAAAAGAGGGGGGGGGAGGACAAAAAGCAACAAGCAACAACTGCTCTTTCAAAATGCAATTGACTGTGAACAGTAAATATCTTTTATAAAGATAGGGCAGCTTTTAATCCTCCCAGTAAAGGTGACTGTTTTACTTGCCACATTCATTCAAATTGCAGCACACAATTTTCTAATGTTGTTTTATTTCTGACACTACAGAACAATAATTATATTTTAAACATATTAATTGTTCAAAAACAGACCTAGTTTTGTTTGTTTTGCTTTGGCTTTTTTTCTCCTCCCCTGCTAATATCAGCTGGTGCACTTGTCTAGGTTGGCAAAAGGAAATTCATCTCAAGAGGGAACAAGTGTTTCAGCCACAAGGTTTTTTTATGAAGAACAAAGAGCCAGAGTGGTGACAGCAGCATCTAAGACTGAGCTTGCCAGGGGCAATAGTGAAGCAGTGCACATTTGCTGCCTTTGCTATGTCCCTGTTTCTTATTAGCATCTCTAATCTTGTGCTACATTGAGACTTCTACCTTTTATCTGCCCACTGGGGAAACACAAGTTTAAACCCTTTCTTATATGACAGAACCATCAAAATATCCCATCACTATGAACAGCTTTCCAAAGTCTTTAAAAAAAAAAGTTATTAAACAATTACCTCTTGGAGAGGGCAAAGAGCTCTAGAGGAGCAGATGGGCAGGAAAGGTATTAGTCCCTGCAGCCCTGATGGGTTCCCTCCTTTCAAACAACTGAGTGGGAAGTTCTACACAGTAGAAGGTATGATTCTGATTGCACTGAAGATCAGTGTCTGATTCTGGTGTAAATTCATCTAGGACTGCTGAAATCTCCTAAGTACACAGTAATAAGCCCATGTTTAATGCTCCTTTCCCAACCTCCAATAAACTAAAAGGTAAAGTACAAAGGAGTACTCTATGACACAAGTTTATCTGAGGGACAGAGACAATACAAGAGTGAAAGCTCCTGCAGCAAACTGCTGGATAGCTTCTATTTTACGATTATGAGCTGTAGCATAAGCAAAGAGCAGAACAAACCTTGCAGTCAAGTTCCTGTTGACTCCTCTCACACTGAAACAGGGTGAGCCAATCTAGCTAAGAGAAATCCCTTTTATTCCTAACTATATTCAGCATTTTTGCATAACACTGGAAGAACATGACTTTGCTACACATTCACTTAATACAAATGATTCAACATATTGGTAATACTCTATCTGAAATATATTTTTGCTAGAGAGCCACATCATGTGTCATCCTGACACATTCAGAGGATGGTGTGACATGATCATATAAACTGCACATCCAAAACCCTTTAAGTACTAATTGTAGCATGCAAACTCTAGTAGACAGCTTCAATTTATTTAGTATACTGCACAACATGCATCACATTAACAATTTATGAAGCTTCTGTTTGAGCCAGAAGAGCAATTTCAGAAAAATAATAATTGCAATTAGAGGACATTTAACTGCTATAGTTTCAGCTTCTTTCCTTCTTTTAACTAAAAAATACCTACTGGTTTAGCATTTAAATCACATTGCCTTGCAATAACTGTATAGCCTTCAAAGACCTTTAAAATTAATCAGAACTAGAATATGTATTTCTAGGAAAAAGTATGAATAAATCACATTAACTTCAGTCTATTTTGGGGACAACAGGAGTTGTCATTTGACCTGTAGGCTCTCCAACATTTAATTCCAGAATATGAAGACATTCACACCGTCACATGTACCTCTCAAAGCAAAGGAAATTCAAGCAGTTTGCAGCACTGCAGAGCAAAGCTCACATACATGAACTCCTTCCCATATAAAAGGCTGGTGATAAGACTTACAGGTTACCTACACTAAGTCTAAACTTTCAGCAGAAAAGACTTAAGCACCCTAAGAGCCTGGAGGAGCAGAGAAGTAAACTCAGCACAAATTGCAAAAATCAGTATTTGCAATCAAATATGTAAGTACTACTATATGTACTACTACTATATGGAATCCCTGAGAAAATTTTGGTGTGAGAAAGGAAAGTTTGTCCAAGTTCTGGTCAGAAAAACAGGAATTGCCTCTATGTAAGTGAATACAATCAAGTACCCTGAAGGGCAATGTGAACATAGTCTATCCCATTGTGTCAAGTTCAGCAATGTTTTGCCTCTTTGGAAGGCACTAACTATCATCTCTTAAATGTTTATAAAAGACTTCACCTTATTTGAAAGGTTTAAAAGGGATGTAAGAACAACAGAAGAAACTATCCTCTTTAGACAGAAAGCTTCAACATGCCCATAGAAATGGCTGGGGTTTTGTTCTTCTAGTTCTGTAATATTTGAAGACATAACTTTCTGCTGTAACGACAATCTCCAAAGAGACTCATGAATAACAGAAAGAAAAACAAATTAAGAGAACACATATTAAGACTGATATCAACTTGAGAAAAAGCCACACAGCCACATTTGAGCAACTGAATAATCACTGCATTAAACAGAAAAAGGAAAGTTTAGGTTCTACATAAAATTACACCAGAAAAATCATTATTTGAATCGGTTCTTGGTACTCCTTACAAGAAAACAAATTTCTATAGTATCAAGGGCAACCAATAAAATAATACTTATTTTGACTTAGATAATTTATTTTCTTTGTTCATCAGCATCAGTTTCACCACAGGCTCCTGCTGTTTATTGGCCTGGTCGATGTGAAGCCCTTAGGTGACTTGTTAGCAAATGACTGGGAAATGAAAAGTGACGCAAAAAGCTGTGTAAATCCTTATTAATCGTTAACTCACTACCTCCGGCCGCCTGCAGGGTCTCTCAAAGTTGATTATGGGACAGAAAGACGTCAGAAAGCCAAGACACTGAGAACATTCTGCTTCTAGTTAAAGGGTGCACATTTGTTTCCTATAAAGCTCTATTGAAATTGTCATTCAAGCTTAAGATATTCAAAGAGTTTGAGGAAAGCGCTTTGGAGATGTCTTCAACCTGGAACAGGGTGTGACTGGATTCAGCATGGCAGCAGGAAAGAGCAAAATATCTGACATTATTTAAAACATAACAAAATCAAAAAGGAAGAAAACCCCACTAGTTCAAGAACTGTCTTCCTCACCCTGAACATTCTTGACAACATATAACCTACATCACTAAAGGTTTACTTTGCTTTTTTCTTTAGTCAAGTAACTCTAAAAATCAAGTCAACTGTAAATATCCACTCCCCTCCTACCTGCACAAAGGAACCTGGAGAGCGAGTCAGCCCCCATGAACAACCTGAAATCCTGAGCCAATTGCACTGGGCTGGAATTAGGAGACACCCAAATCTATCTGAAGCTAAAACTGAGAAGGAATATGAGAAGAAGACATGGAAGATTGGAGACCTGATAATAAATTTCACTGAAAAACAGCTGAGGTAGTCAAAGACTCTGCCCAAGTATATACTAGCAAAAAGTGCTTCAAGTGCCCACCATTAGAGACTAGTCATCACTGTGGACATCACACACAAAGCTCTCAGGGAAACCATTCCCCAGCACACAAACAGCAAGATAATAACAGTCAAAGACTTATCCAAGGTAAAACACTCCAGACAACCTAATTGCTTTCTAAGACAAAGTAACTGCCTCTGTGAACAACAGATAACTAGAAGATTTAATGTGATTTTAATACAGCTTTTGATTTTTCCTCCTATTACCTTGCAGCCAACATGAAAGGCACAAACTGGATGTATGGGTTAAAAGCTGGAGGCTATTGGTACAAGGGATCAGTGACTGACTTGCACCTGGAAGTCTAGCAGGAGAGAAGAGCTCCCTTCCAGAGCAAAAGCCCTGTCAGACCTGACAGGGGAATGCAATTTCTAGTTGAAAACTTCAGGAAAATTCAGTAATCAAAGTCTGTACACTACATACATGGCTGCAGAATGATGGGATTAGTGTATATTTTTGTGTACCATAATTTTATTATATATTAATCTAATAAACTTGCAACACTGACTCATTGAGAAGCTTCCAGAGCAGCACCCAAATCCTGACTTTTCTTTCTGTAGTTATGGTTAAAGAGAGCAGGAGGCAAAGCATTTTTAGTTCTGCACACTTCTAGTTCTCCATGTTCAACATCTTATTAATGATGAGAATTAAAAATGGAAAGGCATCCCTTTGAAAACAAGAAATTCCCCTGATTGTACAATGAGATTCAGTTCTTGTCTCTAGTGTTAGTAAGATAAAGGTCTTCAAGCCACTGCACAGGAAATAAGAATAGAATTTTTTAAAGTTTTAAAAATTCAGTAGAACTGTTTTATTCATATTTCTTGCTGCAATATATCTGAATTTAAAATAAACTAGTGTTTCAAGCAAACAGCTATGACAAAGGACATCAAATTAATATCAAAAGCCTACAGCAGCTTCTTTCAGTCCATTTATTTTCAGCAAACTAAAGAAACAGAGTTCAGGTTTTCCTTCAGACATAGCTTTGATACCCTGTCCATGATGTATGGGACAATGCAAAACAAAGGAACAGATGAGACCAAGAATATCAGCATCTTCCATACCTGCTGCTTATTCTGTTAAACTGCCCACAAATCTCCAGGATTCCAAATACTGGGGAATAGCAATATTGAAACTATCACAAAAATGTTAAAGGTCTCCTCTACTTCATACTACAAAGCAAATATTAAAAACAGCTCAAAAGACCAGCCAAAAGTTTCATGGTTGATCATACAATATCTCATTATTACCAGTCAATTTAGTTAATACTATTGCTCATCTATTTGAATGTTGATAAAAAGGTTATTTTGAAGGTGAAAAGGGTATTTTAATTATGTGTTGCATTTGCAGAGATCTAATTCTTTTTCTATGGCAGTGTGCTTTCCAAACATGCAGAAGTAAAATCATTCATACTACACAAGTCATAACCCAGAAACCAAAAATCCTATCTTAAGTATACTGCAAAAACAATTCTCTTTGTGGGGTTCCCCTCATTACCAGAAGACAGAATACCATGCAACCATGAGCCTTCATACTCAGTTCTTTCCTTAACTGGGGGGTTTGATACATAGAATAGATTTACCTCTCTGCATATGAAGAAAATTTCCTATTATGTCTACAAAGTTTTGTTAGCTTGAACTAAGAAGCTGCCCTTTATACTCTTGGAGCCAGTAGCCACAATGCTGTCCAAATTCCCTCTGAGCAAAATGAGCTTTGCTGCAGCATAAAGTTTCACAGAGTGACAGCCCTGATTATTCAAAATGGGCACACATTTTGGGTCCTGCTAGTTGGAAAAGAACAAACTTCTGTGACAAAAAATTGTTGTTTATTACATTTTTTTAGAATATCAAAAGGCACCAGTATAATTTGATATACCATTAGTACTTGGATTAAGCATTACTAAACAGCAGAAGGTCATACCTTAATACTGGGCTGTAGAGCAAACAGTACCAATATTACAGACTGTTTCTGCTGTTAAGACATGGCAATTGCATCATTTCTTATAAATCTGTGTGTCAAGAGTTAAGACCACTTACTACCCAAACATTTCCACCACTCATTAGTGACAAGGCCAGAGGTAACTTCCATTCCAAGTTACATGCTTTCTCCACAGAGATTTTATACAGAAATTCTCCGAAATCTGCCTACCCAAATCTTTGCTGCTTGACCAAACTAAGTTGCTGTATATTTCAGTCATCCAAATACAAAGCCAGCAATTAACTGTCTGATTTTACTTTCAGTCCTTTGAATATGCTGCACAACACTTGGAACAGCTGAGTCACAAAGGCCAAAATCAAATTAAAATGCAAATGATGTTTATTATTATGACAAGAAAAAATAAAATTATGCAGTCAAAGTAATTCACTTTTATGGTCTATGTCACTTATATGCATAATCCTAATGTATCTAAAATAAGAATAACAGTATTTGAAGTACAATGACTCAATCAGAAAAATAATCTCAAATCAAAATGCCTTCTCTCTATACATTTGTGTATTTCATACCTAGTTAAGTGTGGAGCTGAATACTGATGCAAAAAATGTGTTGACAAATATTTTCATTTAGTTACCTATTTTCCTTTTTCTCAAATTTGAAGAAACAAAATTATGAAGCAGACTACCAGCTTTTTTTTGTTTGTTTCTTTTAGGAACTTAGTAAATGACATGTTTAGCTTACAATACCAACAAGTCTAGACCTTCTCTTATTTAAATTACAAGCACCTTTCCCCTCCACAGTTATATCAGCTCCATCTTCACATGATAATGCTGGAACCATCTACTCTCAAAAATTACAATCTATGCACTGATGAAATATATTCTTACCTTTACTGTCTGATATAGGGAGTATTTCAATACAGTTTATGTACTCTTGTGCAGAATGCCTCAGTAACTCCTATAGTAACTGTGAACAAAAATAAGCTAAATATACAGCTCTTGATAAACAGCAAGTTAATATACTAACTGCTGGTGAAAAAATGAAGATACCATCTTCTCAACAGGACAAGACCTGCATTCAACCAGCTACAAGGTGCAAAGAACTTCAGATTAAAACCTATGTTCTCAAATTATGCTACATTTTAAGGATGCTTAGGATGTGTTCAGATATCTATTGACTATTTCTGCTTAAGCCACACAAATGCATTCAACTTATATGAGTAGACACACAGATTGAACAGATATAAGCTATGCTCTAGATTGTCACATATGGAAAATAACACAGGGCACAATCTCATTAACACTTCTTGTTTCCAAATACCCCATAAACATCAATAAAACAGAATAAAATGAAGTTGTTTTCCCTAGAATGAAACAATAAATTCTTTTTTCCCCCCAAACATGCAAAACTCAGCTGCCGGTTCCATCTCATCTTCTGTAAGCTTCATGTAACCCCGAAAGCAAAACCCATGAGCACCATCACCCACCCCAAGTTATTTTAGAACTGCAACAAGTGGCAGTTAAATTGTATGAGGACTTCTATATCATTTATCCTTACTTCTGGGGCACAATTTCTTATTCAGCTCAGAGAATCACAAAGAACATATTCTTTCCTCTGCGTAGGCTTTGCATAGGTTTCTCACACTTAAAAGCCTGCAATGATATTGGTTGATCACCAGATTTCAGCCACCTCTCCAACCTCTCCCTTCCAGTGGGTGTGAAAGGGTTTACTTGTAACACATACTGCTACTGACTTTTATCTTGTTCTCCTGGATTCTCAGCAGCAATTCCCAAGTTAGAGGCTTCCCCAGAAAGCACGTCAAAGGATTCCCACCCACACACTGAATATCTAACAGGCCCTGACCCATTTTCTCCTTATTAAAGCAGCACTACATATTTTAAAATTTAAAAATAATAAACAGAGAGGCTAAATGAATGCAAGAATTGCAGTGGGAACTCTACCCTCTTCAGATTTTAGTTCTGACAAAGAAGCAAAGAGACACCCCTAAAATACAGACATCAAATCTGGTTTTGCTCACTGTTCTCATTCAGTGACTTATTACACCAGCTGTCTTTCAGCTAAGTACAAGAAGGGCTTCATTTATTAGTTCCAAACAGAAAAAAAAAATCTCATTTAGCCACCCTTACCTCCTCTTCCAACCATATCTTTGGGCATATTTCTGCAGCTTGAGGTTTAATAATCTTGTAATGCAGGATGCTTAAAGGAGGAAGCCTCATAGCGAGTAACAGTTGGAACTAGATGATTATTGAAGAGTTACCTAACCAGAATAAGCAATAGCTATTAACACTGAATATTTAGAATTGAAGTTTTTGTTATGGTTAGGGTGGACTACTGCAAACTCAACTTCAAGACTCAGGATCTGTCATGTAGTCAATATGCTGGAATTTATTAACATCCCCAATTAAACAGGTACAATATGCTGGTTTAAGTAGAAACAAAATAGCAACAGAAAATTCAATTGTTTCAATTCAATTTCAATTTGCCCACTGCAGTCACAATTTCAGACATAGTGGGAATCAGATTTTACTGGTTACTGTTGCATAACAGCCTTTTTTACCTTCTTGTGCTGTCAACTCCAAATGAATTAAAGCACTTCAGCAAGTCAAGCAACCAAGTAACCTCTCCCAAAACAGCAATGCTAAACAGAAGAGGTGAAAAAAGCCAAATCAACCTAGAACAGAAAGCCAGTGAAGTTTACCCTTCCGTGCTGCAGTTCTTTGGTCAGTTACACTTACAGAAGGGTCAGTCCTACATTTCTTTCAGCTTGCACTGCATGCTGCCACTGCCATTTCAGTTTAAGAGAGCACAACTATTTCTGTGGCTCCCTGGTGAACTAGGGAACTATTTTATCTGAGAGTAGACCTGACAAGATAAAGCTGTCAATTGGAAGAACTCCCTGAGCATTTGATACTGACAGATTTGAACGGAACTGATAAAATTATGGTAAAAGATTTATTTTTAACACAGTGTAGAAAATAGACAATAAAACCCCATAATATTAGATCAACTATCTTCTAATGATTACTGAAAGAAAAAATTATAGATATGAAAGCTCCATAACTCAAAGCAAATCCTTTATACTTACAAATGATTTGTTAGCAAACTCTAGCTTCACCTTCTTTTTATAGAAGACATACCTCCTCCTTCCCCATTCTCATTTAACAATGCTTTATACAACTAACTTCCCAGGGGAAGTAGGATTACTAATGAGCATAGAAAGCACATATGAACATTCTTTTACCTTAATATGAATACAAATTATGAAAAAGATGCACTTACCTTCTGAAAAAGGACTTACCTATTCTTTCCAATAGGAAAGATGGGAGATGAGGAAAAACACCAAAGCAACAAGAATATTGCTCTCAACCATATTTAAGAGAGGAGAAGACAACTTACGGATATGACTTTGAAAGCTGCTGAGCTATTTCATAAGCTGTGGGGTCCCTGTCCAGTGCATACACTGTAATGTCACTGGCTTTCTCTAGAAGAGCTCTGGTATGACCTCCGGCTCCAAATGTCATATCGAGGAAACGCTGTGGGGTGAAAAAGAGACCATTTTGACCTTAGAACAGAGATAAACTCTTCATTTAAAGTTTCTTTGCTACTCTTTCTCATCTGCTGGCAGAAAACATACCACAGTCACAATGCCTTTTGGGAAATATTTTCCTATTTTGTGCTGAATTGCAATCACATCTGAGTAATCTTTTTAGGGCTTGTGACCTCACCCCCAGACAGTTTTCTGTAGTGCATTGGGCCAACAGGCTGACCAGGAGGCTTTGCTCCCGAGACCATCTCGGGAAACAATGACTCGGGGACACACTCAGGCACCCTGAAGCAAGGCAGGTTGGGCTAGATGATTCTACTAAGAGGAGAAACACAGGAAAATGAAGTGGAACTTAATGCTGGTTTAAGTCTCTTTAAAGTGTAAAACAGCAGTACTGTTTCTAGAAGCTGCCCTGTGTGCCTTCTTCCTTCAGCCTGACAACACTGGTACTTAACCACTTAATAGTCAGGGATTATTTTGTTGACAGAAATAACTGACTCTTCACTTAGCAATGCAGAGGTTGTGAGACCATAATTCCATTTAGGAAGTATTTCCTCTTTCATTACTAAGGAAGTATCTACAATTCTATACTCTAGGGAAAATATACTGGAGTTTAGAAGGAGACAGATTTTTATTGGTTTATGACAGTGTATGTAAATCAAAGTAGAAATGCAACTGAACAGCATCTTTTCTAGTTGCTGCATCTCTGAATTCCCATAACACAAGTTGAACAAGTTGAGATAACCTCTTATGATAGAGGATCCATTCAGTTTGGGACTTTTTTTGCACTGTACTGTTACTTGTACTATCCTTGGGAGAATCCAGTATTGGCTATGGAGTGGGATATTAAACTAATTAGCACCATCTGTATTACCTCCCAAATGAAAATTAATATGAAAGTGTAAATTTTTAAACCTGCATTTAGCTTTGAAAATTGCAAAAACTAACATGAATTCCAGAAAATACACCAATCCTCTTAAAGCTTCAAAGAAATATCTGATATCCTTTGATTTCCAACTCAAGTTGTTTCCATCTAATCCTTACCAGAAGTAATGTACATAAGCAATAAACAGACCTCTCAGTTTTATCTTCTATTTCTGCAGAAAAATCCCTTTAGAAAAATGTGAAGGAACAACAGAAAATTAAAACCATCTTTTAATTTCTTGCACAGGATTACTCACTCATAAACACAGTCAAAAAACTCAGATACACCAGTCCCAAGTGTCATTTAGGACTCTATGTAATAGGTTTAATCAACACGAGTAACATCATCTGTGTTGGGTTGGTTGTTTTATTTTACAAAAGAAAAAGCAAACAAAAACTCCACCAAAAAATTATCAGAGTTGATTCTAGAGCTAGAAAACCAGCACTAAAATTTTTGGAAGCTTCAACATTGCATCTCTCACAACAGACCTACAGTGTTGGCAGGAAGGTACAAGAAGTGCTAGGAGCAGCTACTTATGTCATCTTTAGAACAAAAGTTTGAGATAATTTTATTCCACATAACCTCACTAGTATGTGACATTTGAGAAAAGTCTTTCTTCACCAAGACTTTTAGTAATTCACTTATTTCTTGCCTCCTAACCTAGCTGTTCCTCTCAAAAGCAACACTTTGCATCTTGAACCTAAAAAAACCATCTTGAGATGACACCAAATAAAATCATTTGTTAACACAACCATTTTGGAGCATTGATCAGACCCAAAATTAATCACTATACTATACTGCTTCATAATACATTTTTATCTGCTCCATTCATCTTTCATGCCTGAAATAAAAGAAAGATGCTTTGCTTTTTCCTTCCTCCTTCTCTCTCGCCTAGTAGTTTTTAATCAAATAAAATTAAATGACATTTTATCCTCCTGGTCCTATAAATACCGGAAGAGATTATTACATGAACTCCTCCTGCAGTGACTCACCGTTCCGCTGGTAAGTTAGCACAGCCCAGCAGAGCTCCCCTCGGGAATTCCATAATCAGTTTGGGACTCGACGCTTTAGAAACCATTTGGCTCTTTCATCACATACAGATAGCAACAAACAAAAACTTTACAGCCTTCATTTTACAACTAGCTCTAAGAGAGTTATAGAAATACAGAGAGTTCATCTTCCTCCTTTTTGTACACAAGACTTTGCCCTGACAAGCTATCTTCCCAGGAATCGCTCTCTTCGGCTACTTGAAAGGCCATTCTAGGGAGGCGGGTGTTGGCCTCTTCTCCCTTGTGACTAGTGACAGGACTAGAGGGAATGGGCTTAAGCTGAGCCAGGGTAGGTTTAGATTAGGTATTAGGAAGAATTTCTTTACTGAAAGAGTGGTTAGGTATTGGAATAGGCTGCCCAGGGTGGCGGTGGAGTCACCATCCCTGGAGGTTTTTAAGAAGAGGATAGATGTGTTTCTTCAGGGGATGATTTAGGGGTAAGAGTAGTGTAGGGCTATTGGTTGGACTAGATGATCTTGAGGGTCCTTTCCAACCGTAATGATTCTGTGATTCTGTGAATACCTTTTAAGCTCTTCCTTTTACTAGGACAACTCAACTGTAATAATTCTGCTTATCATTATGTTCCTCATCTAATAAACTTTACTCCACAATACCCGATGGTCTTGGCAATTACTTTTTCTTTACCAAATGAGACTGCAGAACTTACACAAAATTGAAACTCAAACATGACAGACATAAATTGAAACTACATGAGATTTATTTTAAAAATATGTAAAGCAAGTTTCCTCACTTTTCAAATAACTTCTAGTCTCTGCTTTCTCTCTTTTTTAAAGACATGGACTTCATCATGTTCTTTATCTTGATCTCTCAGGTGTACAACTTTGTTTTCCACTACTAACTGTAATTCTTCCAAGCACTTCATGGCCATCAGCTGATCTTTCACAAAATGTTTTTTGTTTCTCTTGCAACCCTAACATAGTCTCAAAGACAACTTGGCAAATTGTACAAATTATCCCAGACACACCGAGCTGTACTAGAGTACATGAAGTACTAGGCCAAACAGCCTCCTATCTTAAAGCATCAGTACTTTATGAACAGTCTCTTTTCATCATTGACCATAGAACAGACATCTGCTGTCTGCAGCCTAGACAAGCTGGGTCTCACCTTGTTCACACTTACACGATGCCAAAAGTTAATTTCTATGCTATGACTAATTAGTAGAGATAAGGTATTCTCCAGCACTCTTTCCAACAGATAACATGAACTTCTAAGAATGGAGAGAGGCTGTTCTTCCCCCCAAAAATGACCTTGCACTGCAAAACTGCTTTCTTCAATCCCCAGCCCTCTTTATCCACCTTTTTCTATTAAAAAAAAAAATCTTATATTGATAATAAGAATCCTCTCTGCTTCCAGCAAGTGTTAGAATCACAGAACTTTCCCGTTGAAGGCTGAGAAAGGAAATCTACCCACAACCTCTGCTGCCACAGTTTAGAGCACAGCTCCAGTCCCAACAGTCCTTCACCCTCCATGTCCCATCTTCCAGAAAAAAACCCAGGAGTTGGAAAGAATAACAAATACAAAATTAATATCTGTTCAGTGCTTCCATAACATGTTTTGAAATTAAATGGCACTCTTTGCACTTTTTGCAGGCCTGAAGAAAAAACACCTGACACTGATTTATTGAAAGAAACTTTACAAACAAAAGGGGAAGAACAAGCACGCAGCATCCAAGCTATGCTGCTTAACTTTTTAGCTCAGAAGAATATGCCTGATATCTACTGCTTGAAGAAAGAAACAAAATAGGGAAAGACTCCTTCATTTAATTGAGACAAACATCAAAGTAACAGTAATTTTTCTTGACATATTGTTATACTGGATAGTCTAAAAAATTAAGTTCACGAAAACAAACGGTCATGTGATGAGAGCAACGACACATTCCACAATACTAAAGACACCATCCACCAGCATATTCCCAGCCAATCATGACTGGGTCACAGCACTTCTCTTTGCCTTCACTGATCTTTCTTACTGAGATGACAAGCCAACGTTTGTCACAGTAATACAGTTTCCAGAACTGAAATGAGTGCTAGTGTTTGCTTGTACATGCAAGGAAGGTCAAACTACCCGTATGTTTGTATTTTGAACTAAGAGATTTGCTAACAATAATATTTAATTTGCTACTGCTTTGCCAGGCACTGTTGGGAGGTATCTAAGTACTTACTTTTATTTTATTTGTATCTATTCCATCACTTTGTGAGGAAAAAAAAATCATCTCTCTGGAACAGGAGAGTAATATCATAAACAAAATAATCAACACATTGCAAGACGTATTTTGCTTCTTCATTCTCCTGGTGTTTCTATGATGAGTCATGTTCTCTAAACTTGTCTGAATTTCCTTGTTATTCACAACAGAAATTGGTCATTGTCACAACACAACTTGTTTTCTACTCTGCTTTATTTTTCAAATATCAACTCTAAGTGCATTAACAGCTGACCTCTTGTTCACACATCTTGAATCTGCCACAGCTTACCATTTTAATACACTGAACTATTTCATATACACGTAAGCAGAGTAACAAACTGAGCTGAAGTGGGGAGCAGTGACAAGGAATTCTATAGGAATCTTTTTTTAGCAGTAATTTTTCTCAAGACATAGTTCATCTGCTGTATGGTTTTATTGCCACATTTTTCACAGCTAATCACTGCAAAGGTATGAATTAATATAAACACGTTAAAAATAATTACTGGAGTAAATGCTTCTTGAATAACTTGCATAGACTGTTGTTTGAGTACATATTTTAAGGTCCACAGTGGGAAAAGACAGTCTTTTTTCTGTTCCTTAGTCTTTTCCTTCCTTTCAAAGCTAAAAACCTACCAGCTCAAAATTGAAAATTAATGCTCGGTGCTGGCCTTTTTTAATACCAGCCTCACTGAACTACAGTTTCAATAAACACAGAGAAAATCAAAGTACAATTCTAAAAAGTCACTCTAAGAGGAAAGAAAAATAGAGTCAAACTCTAATGTATTTCCTTCCAAGCTTCTAAAAGAAGGGATGTTTTTAAACCACAACACAAAACAGGACTTACTACCTATAGAGAAGAGGACGATGATCCACCAAAGAGACTTCAAATCCTATGCCAGCCCACAGGCTGCACTGAGAAAGCCCAAAATTCTAAATGGGCTTCTGTTAGAAGATAGTGGCAAACACTTTAAGACCACCTTCCCAAAACAGCAGATCACTCCATATGCACCCTCTACACAGAAACACAACAAATGTTAAGATCAACATGCATGAAGAACAAACAGGAATCTCTGGGTGGGAATGTATCAGTCCTGACCTCCACAAACTACCAGTCAGAATACAGCCAGTGCATGCATAAACACACAAACATTTAGCAATTCCTAATAGCAGCAAGAACTATCATTTGAAAAAATTACAGTGTTTAAACAACTTAAAAGTTACTAATCTTAGAACTCTTCTGATTTGCAGTCTCCTCCTTCCAGCTAGTAGCAGTAATCGATGAGAACAAATAAAAATGGCTCACCCTCTTCCAGCCCATTTTCTGAATTCCAATAGAAGCCCAATTACAACTTCAGTGTATAAGCAATATTTTTCATCCCAAAATACATCTGGTCAATATGACAGAAGACAGGAGAAAAGGCTCTGTTGCATTGAAATCTATAATAGCTACCAGAATTCAGTTACAAACATTTCATTTAGGCTTTTTAAATAACTATTCTGACAATCTGTGAGATACAATAACAAAGTATCAATAGTTCCTGTGGTGTTGAGGTTTTTCCTCAATTCCTCTTGTTTTTTTACTTCACCAAAGCACTTCATGAGATTAAAATGCACCTAAGAAAGTCAGAAATCTATGGGCATATACATGTGCTTTAATTTTAAGATAATTGCCCCACGTAGACTGACAAACAAAAATGCCTTCAGAAACATTTCTCCTACCCTTATCTCCACATCACCTCTTAAACATCCACAACTCAAGCCCACTATCCAGATTTCCACCAAATGTCATTTTGACTGAAATCATGGCAATACACATTATCCCATACAGCTCTCAAAAGACAAATAGCTAAAAATACTGTTCTGAAAGGCTGAATACAGGAATTGAAAAAGCTAACCACAGTTCTTATTTTCTAGGTTTTTTACATTACAAAAAATTAATTTCTCCTGAACAATTAGCACATATTCAACATTTACACTTCTCAGAGCACTTGCCTTTAGTCCACCAGATAAATTTTGTAAATATTTTTTATGCTAAAGCAGACAATTATTGTGTCATCATCTCTCCCATGTGGACTGTGATCTTTCTAAAAGAAATTTTAAGATTAGGTTTCTGAAAGCACAGCAAAACTTTTAGCATGAGCCTACAAGATGTTAGTTGAGGTACATGCAGAAGATCTTTGTTCTGCAGCTTGTCACTTTTGAAGCCACACATCAACATCTCCTGGAGCAGTTTTCACAGATCATGCTTATGACCAAATTTAAGAGAAGAGAAAACTGGAATTTAGGACTGTTTTTTCTTCACACATGTTCTTAACAATACAGTCCAGAAAACTATAATAACCAGCAGGAAGCTAAACTCTGTAACAAGTTTAAAGGTGCCATTAAGGTATAACCTTGTCAGAGACAAAAAGGAATTAATTTCAAATCTCGACAGAGAATTCATTTCAGGTATTATTTTGCATTTGAAGTTAACAAACAATATTGTCCTCTATCTCCACTGTGTTATCTGTCCTCAGTCTCAAACACACCAGAGCTTAACAACTGTGGGCTTAAGGCATGTTCAGTAAAACATGACACATTACCAGTTTTTCTTTTGGTATCAGTGAACCCAGGTAACCTCACTGCAGCTGTACAATCAGCACTGCTTTGAAAAAGGTCACCTGCTGACTATTTGCGTCCTGCTCAGGATATGAACAGTTCAGTACAATGCTAGAACAGGATGCAGTGCACTGAGTTGCAAATGTAGTTTGTAATTTAGATGCTTTTCTATTTGCAATTGGTTGGGATGATGAGTAGAATAGATCATTAGGAGCAGAGTTTGAGCAACTGTGCAACAGATTCATACCCTTATCATATCAGTTCCTGTTAACCTATCAAGTAGCATTTGTTTCCCTAACAGAGACATGTCAAACACCATGCTGATAATGTCTTCTTCAGATACTGCAAGGAGGTAGAGTGTTATAAAAAGGGATGCTCTGCTTAGAAGCACACACTACTGCAGAGGATGTGCTGTCCAGGGACTGTCTCGCAGCAACAAAATACTGTGCTGTCGACTAGCCCACCCTAAAGGCCATTTGAATTCTGGTACCTCCAGACCTTGGTTTATACACCCCATATCACACACTGGATGCTAATTCTGTCTGCTAATATTGTGAATGAGCAGAAGATTAGGCATGGCATGATATTATGCTATTTCTGCACATAGCATTTTTGTATTGCGTTGACCAACCAGACCTCGTTCCAGTCACTTGAAGATCTACTATCCAATAAGTGGATATATGAATAGAGAGCTAACTTCAAGTATCACCAGAAATCATGTTCCAGGATTAGACCATCAGCCTCGTTGTTTACAATGCTTTTTAGCTAGAGAGGCCACTGTGCTAGCTCAAATTCCTAGCAATATTTGCTGTGTGGTAACAATTGTATTAGGAAAGTTTATCCTTACAATTGATGAATGCTGTTATAAATAGCAGTAAGCTTTTGTACACCTAAGTCTTATGACTGAGAACCTAAACCCAACAAAAATACTTTCTGCAAATCACTTGCTCCCCACATTCTTCAGCATTTGTTCTAGAAATTCTACATTGCTTTTAGCAGAAACTCTCTGCCTGAAAGAGAAGGTCAAGTGCAAAGTGGCAAGGGAAGAAGAGACACTGCTACTGAGAATACAGATTACAGACGTCATATATCCTTGACATCAATACAATATTTTTTGGACCATGGCAGAATTCAACCATGTATTTCTTAAAGAAAGAAATGTACCCATTATTTGAGAATATTTTTCAGTTTTACATTAAAATATCTCAGTTACTCACAATGAGAGATTTAGTTTAAAAAACACATTTGTAATTTTATAGTATGTTTTACATCAATTTTCATATCTTGTCAAAAACCCCTATGGAGTTACTGATAAAGTACCCTAAAAAGTCTTACTGTAGCTAAACACAGCCACTCTAAAGCAAGCAACAAACAGTTCATTTTTCAGCAACAGAAATGCAGTGTTACCGAACTTCACACAGCAGAGAAGATTTAATGACCTCCAATACACTGTAACTGGAGATGCTCATATTCTCATCTAGTAAGTGGGTACAATGCACTAATACATAATTAAAGAAGAGGCAGTTACTGATTTATATTTATGTGAGATCAGCTTTACAAAAGGGAACATGCTTCAGACTCACGGGCAATTAAAACCAGATTAATTTCCTACCACAAATATGAGTTCAAACTCCTAGTGAGAACAGCATGACTTACCATTTACTTTAATACTCTTTATTACATTAATAAGGCAATCAAAACATAACATAGACCCTGAGAAAAAAGCTGTCATTCACCAGTGGCAAAAATAACGAACAAAAACCTTGTAGAACTATACAGTTTTGATACAATTCATCAATTACAGCAGGCATCTACTCTGCCCTTCACATATAACTGAACACCAGGAACTTCCAACCTCTTGTGGAAATTCTGCAGCTGGTTCCAAAGTAGCTTTCTTAATCAGAAACATGTAATTATAGTAATAAAACATGCTTGAAGTGTCTGCAGCATTGACATAAGCCACTGAAAAAAGGACACATTGACAAGCTGTAGTCTGAACAAGTGCCCCTTCACTTCCTTCTTAAGGCAAAACAACATCTTCAAATGCATTGTGTATTTTAGCACATCATGATGCCAAAAATCATGGACTAGAGTGGCATGAATAAGGTAAGCAATTTTTTTCTTTTATGCTGGGGGGTATTATTCTTTAAAAAATACTTTCAGCTGTTAACTACCAGCAGAATAAACAAGAGCATTAAGAACATAATAAACCATATTTTACATTGGAGTTGTTAAACTAATTGCTTGCATTTCAACATGAGCATATAGATACTATCAAAGCCAAAAGCTGGAAAGAGGCAGCGTACTAAACTCACTATACTCTTTGTTTACAAAGTAAGTACTACCTGTGGCAGCATGTTACAAAACGAGGAGCCAGTTTGGCTCACCTCTTTCAGTTGTTATTGGCTGAAACAAGAAACAGAGCTACTACACTAACTTAATTATATGGATTAGGTATAGGCAGTAGTTGAATCTATCAGCTCTACACAGCATCAGTTTAAACTACAACAAACAGGAATAGTGCTACTTAACATGCTCTTGTCCACGTAAAAAACCTGCTTTTAAAAATCCCTCCAAACACACAGGAAGTAAGACAGCTTTTATCATGAGAGGAAAGTGTAAACACAAGAATTTCTTGCTCCTCTTTCTCTATTTATTGCTTACAAACACTGTTTTACTCAGTATTGCTATAATGATGCTTATATGTGAACGTGCCATGATCACTGTTAGAGGCCAAAGGAATGATCAGCAAAACTGATGTGCTTTATGAACTGTATAAACAAACAAAACCATCTAACTTAAGACAAGACCAAACATGTGACAGAGTAGGAAAGACCATACAGATAACAGTAACAATTCCATGTAATTACACAGATTAATAGTCATCTCCCTCAGAGCAAAGCAATTAAACACGTTTACCTTCAGACAGTTTCATTTACCTCCAAGACTATTGATGAGTTTAATGTTATGAACATGCCTAGAGTGCTTAGCCAATCTGCACAGGTAGATCAGTCTGCTAGATTCATAGTTGTTAGCTTTATCCTGCATTTCCTTCCAAAAGTTAGATACACTGAAAGAAAAATTAAAAAGCATTTAAAATTGTGAATCCTCTCTTCCACGAGAAAAATCTGAGCCACCAAAACCAAGTAAATCTGCTGGAAAAGGAAGATTTTTTTTTTTTTAGCCTTTCTGTTCTTTCAGCAGTAACTTTTGCTCTAATTTAACCACAGCCACAAAAAAATCTAAGAGCTCTCAGAACTGAGATTTAACAGTTGCTTCCAAAAGAAAGCAAAAAGGACAACATGTTACCTGAATATCACATGTGCCACCAGTATTACAAAGGAGGCATGGAGACTTGTACACTTGTCAAATAAAAAGAACACTCCACTTTCATGTTCACTGATGTAAACAGATGAATAATGAAACCTTAATTGGAGGTGATCAGTAATTTCCTAAAACAGACACTACAAGAGTCCAGTTTGTAGTCAGAAACAAGAGCTGCATTGGTCCCCAGCTGCTCTGATCAAAGTAAACTGAAGCAAATGTATTTAGCAGGAAAATCAACATACAGATGTAACCCAACTTATCAAATCAGTTGAGTGTATTCACTACTGCTATCTTTCACCCCAAAACACCATTAACCAGGATATGAATAGACATGCAACCATCTCAAGAAGAAATTGGTTTTGAACCATAATAAGTACATGCACATTCAGGGATGCTGTATTCTCCTAAGTGTCTGCTGATAGGCATGGCTTGCCATGATGTTCAAGCCTCAGTTGCTTCACAGTAACAGCAGTAAAGCAGAATGCCTGACCAAACAAATTGTCATCACCATTTGTAATTGTTTACAATTTCACTCAACGGATTTCATCAAAATTACCATATAAATATTTTTAAACTTAGTTTGACATAGTAACTAGCTGCTGTGAGCTCTTACCTCTTAAATTAACTATACATTTCCTGTGGTAAGAATCATTGTTTTACATAAATTTTAACACTTGCTTAAAATAATTGCAAGGTTGATTTTGATAACTTTCTCCTTGTATTTCTCTTAATATTTATATATTTTAATATACTGCTCAAGTAGAAAAATCCTAATGGAAGCAATCTGACTTGATGAGAAAAAGACATTCCTAAACCACTTAGGAAAATTCTTCACAAAACTATAGAAAATACAAGGCTAAGAGTATGTTTCAAGTATATTTAGTGGACTGTTTGTTAAATTATTTTAACTACTACAGCCTCTGAAATTATTCTAAAATTGGTACCTTGTTTCATGCCTCAGTAGGTGTTAAAATTTATCATCTAGATTTTGTAAATGCCAGCTCCATCAGGTTCTGAGTACTTACTCTTGCCCACTCAAGTCAGGTCAACAAGACAGAATTTTTCCATAACACTTGCCAAAATGACATCTTCATTCTTTCTTCTCTCTACCAGCGGCCAAAAGACTAACAAATACTTCTGAGACTGGTGTTTCTGGCACCATTTAAGGATCCTCAGCCCCCTGACCTACCTGGAAGAATGAACTAATCTGATAGAAGTTTAGTGCAACATCTCTGCAAGTAATCAATCTACCAGAGCAAGGGAAAAACATTGACTGCAACATGCAATACGTCGATCGACACAAAAGAACACAGAAGACCACCTCTAAATATTTCACTTAAATATTCTATTAAATTAGACAGGAAAAATAATAGATAGAAATTATCATTAGAGATTTGCTTGTGTTAGGAAGAAAACATTGTCCCATACAACTAAAAAGGCATGCCTTTATTAATTAGTATATGTAAACGTACCTGAGTATTTCCTCTATCTAAAGCAAATGAAAGTCCCACTATTGGCGGTACCTGTGTGTCCGTACAAGTGGACAGCCATCTGTTGCTTTTTAGCACTGCAGGCTTCTTTGTGTTGAGTTAGTACAGACTGATTCTGTCTAGCAGTGAGTTGGAGCACTGAAGATGAAGGAATGAGATTTCTGACCTGTTGATGGGATTTCTGCATTTCAGCAGAGAAGCCTGGAACATCCTGTCAATACTGGCATTTTCACTTGCTACAGACAGAGGAAATACTCAGGTATGTTTACATAGACTATTACTGCTGTTACTGTACAAACCAGAATGAGAGTTCCCAAATTACTGAGTTTATAATCCAAGCTACAAGTTTCCATCACAGAAGTCTTTCCCAAAAACTTCCACACACAGCAAGAAAAGTTTAGTTGAAAGGGAAGACTTTTCTCTGATTTTATTGTGTCTAGAAATTGGACAACTTTAAGTAGAAGTTTATTCTCCTGAGTGTAAGGTGGGTGGAAGCTTTGCTTTAAATCTTTACTGCTTCTTTAAAATGGAAAAAGATGCTTGGAAATATGCTGCATTTTTCTATTAACGAATTCCTTTTATTGCTAGTTTCTAGAATAAATATTCTTTTGGTGACCATATTCAAACTACCTAAGGATCTTCACAGATTAAGAAATAGGGATAAATATCTACATGAAAAAGTTACAACCATAAGCCTATTTAAATGCATAGGTGTTTAAATTACTTTGAACTAGTAAAACAAATCAATACATACTTGGATGGAGAACAAGAGTACTATTGGGGAGACAGGAAGAACTGCTAGAAAATGAGGAACTGGAAAAAAAATCAAGCTAAAGATGACAAGAAAAATGCATAAAGGACAAAATCCTATGGAAAGGAACAAGTCTGAGAATGAACTGCATCAGTAAGCCTCTCATTCCTAGGAGCAAGCTGATGTGAGGGAAATCTACAATCCAGAAAAACAAGAAAAAAAATCACATTCAAAGAACAAATTTCAGAGCTAACTGAATGATCATTTCAGGAGAAAAGAGAACACCTTCTATCACTGCTGCTTTATATGAAACTGGGCTTAGACAAGGACAAGAAGATGGGAAATGTGGAGGAGTCCCTTAGGACACATCTCTCTGGTCCAATACAACATCTGAAGGCTCCAGCAATTTTCTGTGGAGGACTATTAACACTGCTTTTATACAGCTGTAGCAGATGGTATGATTCACTTATCTCAAAACACAAGAGCTCAGGAAACCTGATGATATTATCATGTATCAAGTTAGAATTAAAAAGTGCCTTTATGCAAACATTGAAACTATGGGTGTCATGCTGCAGGGAAGGCTAATATTTAACACATTTTTAAGAGAGATCAAAGTTGAAATAAAGACTATGCCAGCAATATCAGACAAATACAACCCTCAACTTTTCCATCTTCCCCCTCTCAAGAATGTGCTTAAACTACTGTCAGAGTGTTATAGGTAATGCAAAGGAGAAAAATAATCATTTTCTACTTCCCCCTTCTGTCAGGCTTCCATTACCACCTGCTGTTGGGTACTGAGACACTAAACACCTGGTCAGGTACTTTTTCTATGTGAACTAGTACTGCATGTAATTACTGTAGTAATCACTACATGTGATTTAGCAAAATCTTTTCTCTGAAGACCTTAGGAGAGAGAAAAAGATTGTTCAAGAATATTTAATTAAAATATTTTCTACCTCAAGCCTCTAGGAAAACATTTCTTCACTCTAGCTTCAGTATTTATCAAATATGGGAGTAGCAGACAATTTGTAAAAGTTCAAAAATATTATCTCAAATGTTTTACAAGTAAAACTCAGTTGCAAAGAGGCAACATCTATTCAAGTTTTCACTTGTCAGTTCTCAGCTGGAGCAAGCAGGAATCCCACACAAAGCCAACAAGTTGGGATTTTTTTAATAATGCAACTGATTAAAGAAACCCCAAATCAAACAAACAAATCAAACCTTGCTTTTCTCCCCACGCCCTGAGGTTTGAGATTTGGTTTTCTGTTTGGTTTTTCCTTAATGAAAGACAACTTCAAGACATGTCCTATTTCCACTGCCTCTTATATAGCTCTTTGCCTCCTCAAGCTCCACCATGGAAAGAAACATACACAAATGAACTGAAGAACAGGAGAGAGGAAGGCTGCAGTGATATTGGAAACCATTGCCATCACCTGGGGATGATGGGCTGGCAATGGGATAAAGAACAGCCATCCATTATTATAACAGGGGTTACAAGACAAGATGAACATTAGAAATTTAAAATAGCAACACTGAAAATATAATCTGCAAGTCAACACAAAATGCATTAATTTAAGTTTAAAATTAAAGAAATTTTGCATAATGCTCACAAAAGTTCAGGAAAAGAAAAAACATTCAGTGCTAACAGAACAGTTCTTAATGAAGGAAACTTGAACAAAACCCTCAAAGGACTCTAAACCTGTAAATCCACAGGCAAGGTAAAGAGCATAATTACTGAATGTGACCTAACAGGGGAAAAAACCTCAAAGTTAGTGCTATAAAGATCATAAAGATGATAGTAAAAGATTATGGCAATGGCAGGCCTATTCAACACAAACAAGATCTTACAGCACTCAAATTTTAACAGCAAAGAACAATTAATGTAAGTTGCTAAAAACAAAATAATTCAGTGGCATGTCAATCAGTAACAGAGCTGACAACTGTGCTTTAATTAAATTTGAGACTGTTACCAATTAGTTAGTCTAGAGCACTACAGGCTTCATGCTGCCTATGACTCAGTGCACTGACTCATCCAGCAAAACTTTTCGTACAAAACTATCCAGGCACCCACAAGTATGCAAGATCAAAAGGAAAGCAGTTTCATTGACCTTCTTAGCAAAGGTCTTGTTTTAAATTTAGATGACCAAAACTATACACTGACACAACTGCTCAGACAGGTTTATGAAGAGGAGAACTTCAGGAGCATTGTTCTAATCAGCTTTGATAACCATTTCAAATAATCAAAACACAAGCAATGCTTCGTACAGTTGAGGCTGAAGCACCAGATTTTAAATCTGCTTTTTTATAAGCTGCTCAAGTAGCATTATTTATTATTAATAAAATAGAAATCATTTTTCAATGAAAGATCCTGTTTTCTGTCACTTAAGAGTCCTGACTGATTTTAACAATTGGAGGCTGACTTTTTTTTGTGAGAAGGCTTTTATCTAATGGGAGGCAAAAAGTGACAAAATGATTTTCAACTCTTTCCCTGTTCAGGAGAAAAATCCTATGCTGCTTAGATTTTAAAATTATAACAGTTCTACCACTGCACCAAGCAGTAATGGCATTTTCAAGTTCTGAAATAAAAGTAAAGGGAAGATAATCCTGGGTGAAAGACTCTTCTATTGATATCTCATGGACCTCCCAAAACATTTGACTTACGAGTTCTCTCCTAGTTGTTCTTTGTGAACACTCAGGCTATGTCATCTGAGCTGTCAAGCACAGGATCTCGGCTCTATTCCACTCTGACAGTGCTGATAGAAGTGGGAGCAATCAAAGAGAAGAGGGAATGAGAAGTATCCAGCCCCAAGAAAGACAATTTGTTGAGAAGCCCTACAGTACATATGTTCTAACTGATGTTTTGTTTCTCAAAACCACCACCTGCTCACTATCACCATCAGCTCTAGCTGCACAGTGGCCCTGTAGTCATGGGTTGGATCAGTTTGCTGATCCACCTGAAAACCAATCACAAGTAAATTGACAACTGTGGTGTGAGCAGAGCAAGAGAAGAATGTACCTCCAGATAGCAGCATGCGTACTGCACTTTGGGACCTGTTAAGCCGACAGGGTTAGTGAGCTTCACAGGCAGAAAAATGAGAACCTGTATGACCTACCTGCTTGGAGTAGTGACCTCCTGAGAATCAGTGTTTTGTTCTTTTACACAGACGTGTCTTATCTGTTCACTATTCAAACTCTGCTATGAATTCAGATTTTGTCTCTTGAACTACACCCCTACAACATTTGAGTTCTTCAAGAGATTATCCTCATAGATAAGTTTATTCATTCAAATTTATTGCACAGAACTTCTCTTCACAGCTGTCCTAAAAGGAGTATTCTCTGGCTATGCCTACTTTAGCAGCCCAGCGGAGGATTCTTAAAGGCTAAAACATCCATTTTGCCCAAGACCCTACACATGGGCCAATGGGATTCACTTCAGACCAGTTTTAATTTGGTTCTTCAGGCTGAACATTTATTAACAGTTGGAGCACAAGGTGCATCCTCAGAATCCATCTCCTGACTCAGTCTGAAGAAAACCAGTTTATGCACTGCAATGTGAACCATCTGCTTCAAGCAATCAATACATTCTCTCAGAAGCAGACTCAAGAACTGAAACGCAAGTGCAGATGAACCCTGTCATTTGAGACAATGACAAAAAAGTGGGGGTTTTTAATGTCAATTAAAAAATATAGTTTTTAATATGATTATGCTTCAAAATTAGTTTTTAAAAATGTAATCCAAGCATTTTCAAAAAGCTCACAAAACACAGGAACAACTGATGCAATCTGGGAAACCCTCCAATGCCAAAATCCTGACAATTAAACAGTTCAGTTATCTACTACTCCATTATTAAAACCTTACCCAGATTGGAAAACAGAGGATAAACCATATCTGTCATGCCAAGATGTACTTTTCATCTGTTTAGCTTAGTCTTTTGCTCCAGTCAACTTCCCTTCTCTCTTGTAGTGTTTAAGACTGGATATTAAATACAGCTCAATGTGCAATGCAATTCTTTGTATTTGTATAAACAATACCTGTTCAACCATAAACCCATGGTTAGACTGGTAGTTGTGCAAATGCATTCTTGAGTTTAGAAGAAATAAAGTAGCCTTTACACATTTGCTGTAAAAAGATCATTCTTATAAATGCCTCCAGTATACCTAACACAGAATAACAGAAATACTGCAGAAAGTAATCTTAAGTGCTACTTTTCTTTCTATAGGTCAAGAAAACGTAAATGTTTTTGCTATAGAAACATAGTGTACTTCGTATTTCTTCATGTTATTAAATCAGATCAAAGCCGTCTGCAGTGAATAACTGTTTAACCTATTCTAAGCCATGCTCAAAACATCTGAGGAAATTGATGAACTAAATTATTTACAAAAATTAAGGTAAACTTTAATGTCTCACCAAGAAGTAAAGTACAGCAGATCTTAACTACCTGATAGCATCTACAGAATTCTGCCAAAACCACAAAATCCAACCAGGTCATCTCACCATGATAAAATAATCCAGATGAGTCTACAAATACTTTACAACTCCTTAAAACACTACAATGAATCACACTGATTTATGCAAAACAAAGGAATTGTATTAGTGTTTTAAAATAGCTGCATACTAGAAAGCCCTCTAAATAAGTCCTACAATATTGAGGAAAAAAACCATACAACTAATTAAGTACTAGCTGTGGCCCATTACAGTTTACTAGTTCAGAAATAAGTGCTTTAGAATCTACTAAGGGCTTTTCAATAGGATGCCATTTCCCAAGGTCACTGTCACTTTTACACCTTCCCTGGATAACAGTTGGCCTTGAATTTGTTAGCAAACAAAGAGGTCTACATCCAGTCTTACTGAACACCTACCCATCTACAAAAGTCTTCATTAAAGAAGATAAATCTCTCAAACAAAAAGTACGCTACATTGACTTCAGACTTTGCAATAGCACTACTGCCAGTTTTAGAGAATGGCATCTGTTAAAACTTCACAAAATGTTAGATCAGATCATATTTCTAGAACTACTATAAATCTACAACTACTTTTGCTACGGCAAAAAGACCGATTTAAGGTCAGTTTTTTCTCCATGATGTTAGCATTTCAGCCACCAAAATAACACCAGATAACAGAATTATTCATGAGAAAACAAAGTTTCTATGAATCTTTCTCCTCTTTTGCTCTGTCAGGGAGTGCACTCACTGCTCTTCTAGAAGTGACTTCTGTTGAAAGAACATACCTCCTGTAAGCTGAAAGATGTGCAGCTTCTCAAAGGCACTTAACAAGAACTTTAATCTTGAAAAGTCTACCTACCTACTCCTGATTAATTTCAAAGCATGTAACTATGAATTTTAAGGATTATATTTCTCAGTTCTAAGTACTACTTCACTGACTCAAGATGTTGCTTATGATGGGTAAGGGTCCCGCATCCTCCTCATTTACCACAAATCTGTTCATTGCACCTATCACTACATCCTATTCAATGCAAGTATAAATCAACCATGTAGAGAAAGGGTGTCTTCTTAGTTTTCACAATTATCTAAGAATTTGTCTTTGATTCCTGCTAAATACACAAAAATTAAAAAGGCATACTTGTTTTACATGACTGCCAAGAGGCAAAGCTTTTCAAATGATTCTAAATAAAACAGATTGTTAAAAAACGTTTGCACAGTGAGACACTATGAAAGTTGGTTACTCATGGGACAACAAAGATTTGTTAGTGGAGGAATCTACTTTTAGATAAGTGCTTGAAGGGTTTTAGTATTTCTCCAAATTAAGAAACTGTACACACTCAAAGTTACAACTAAAAAATATTCAAATACACACTTTGCTGTTATTCATGTGCAAATAAGAAAAATTATCCTGGAATTAAGAAAATGAGAGGGTCAAAGGTAGTCCAAAATAGTTTTGCATTTTTCTATCACTGCAATTTAGTAAGAAGCATTATATAGTCATTAGCATACTAACAACTCTTCCTCCTTCTTACCAGAATTTAAAACATTTGGTAAAGATGTCCAGTTTTGTAAGGTAAATCAGACCCATCTGGTTTTAAACTAAAGAGTATTTAGTGTTTCAAAACTATTGCCTCACAGAAGGGAAAATATTATTACAAACCCAGAGAACCACATACTGTATGTATGTGATACCTAGATACTCTGAATTCCCTGCCTCCCATTCTGAAAAAGGAGCAATTTGTATTTGCAGTCTGGTACTTCTATAAGGAACTCCAAAAATTAAAGATGACTTACTACTCAAGTACACTAATGTCATCTCAACTTCAATCAGTAACAAAACACTGCCATGTTACAATATAAGATCATTTAACAATTAAAAAGGAATAGAAAAGGAACTTTGGAAAACAAATACATCTGTAGCAAGACATGGTAGAGTTATCCTGCAGAGCAAAGCAGTCATTCCAAGTTCCCCGTAAACTCCAAAATGTTGATAACTTTCATGAGATAAACTTTCCAAAACTCCACACCTACTCCCAAAAAGGTGATGCTGGTGATAACTACTGCAAGATGCATGAGCAGCTCCATTGTATAGATTCAGCAAGAGATCTACAGAGCTAAAATTCCCACCCAAACCTTGCTGAAGTATAGAAAAGCTCAACTTGTCAGTGAAAATATTATAAAGGGATTAAAAGGTGTTTTGCCTTCTGACTATCACTTGCCAGAAAAAGATGACAAAGTCTTACAGTTCTATATTTTTGCTAATGGAAACATACTACATCATGCAAGTCATTTTTACTGCTATCTACTAGAGAGGAGACAAAGTAGTAAACAAAGTACACAGCAAAAAAGAATTTGAGTTGCAATCAAAAATATCTCCCATCAGTCATACACAACACACGTATTTCATCTCTGTAAAAAGTTACCACATGTAATTTTTAAGGAACAAGTACCGATAGGTGGACTGTAAGTTTTTCCAAAAGCACCTTTGAGAGAATATGAGATGAAAAAAAAAAAGCTTACACTCCAAGCCTAACTCTCTATATGACAAAAAGAAATCTAAACAAATACTTGGCATTCTGTAGGAAAACAACCTTCTCACATAATATATTAAGTACAGTAAAAAAATGACTTTCCAGTACTGGTTTATTCAACAATTGAAACATAATGCAACCACTACTACCTATTTTTCACGTTCATCTCAACAGTACACCCACAGAGAATGCTCCTAAATTATACTAGTATACAGCTGAAATATCTGTAAGATCATTGCATATTGAAGCATTTCATTAAGTTGCATTCTCCATCAACCACCTCTATATCATTCCACACAGGGGAAAAAAAGATTGTTAATGATATTTTGAAGCATCCATCAATCACTCAATACCATCAAAATTAAATTCAAATACATTTTCATCACAAGGGTTCAATTTTCTGATTACAGCTAAGTATGAAGGAACATATAGGCAAGATATTCCCTTCTTTACATATGAACGCTTTTTGCATCAAAACATTAAAAAAGGCATTTTACCTCTACCTTGTTATTGTCTTGCCTTCTTCACCGATTCTTTAAAACTATAGCCTTATTTTGTGATCTTGATTCTACAGAACATGCTGGAACACTCCACCTGTAAACATCTACAATTTATCTTAAAATACATGAGGGCTTTCTCAATCATCAACTGTTGGTCCTTCACAGCAGGCTGGCAGAAGTCTGGTCGCTGGTCAATCGCTCTAATCCTCACACATCCAGAAGCAAAGGGAGCCATGTCCCAGATGCCAAGAGGAACTCCCCAGATAGCATGAAACCCATCACCCAAACAGGGCATTTCATGGAACAGAGTCAATCCCAGAAAGATCACCAGGAGCACGTTTTTTTCAATGCAACAGAACAAAGATGAGCCCCTTCCCTGTTCCCTCAGATCAGAGGTAACAGAAGCAAGTGGAAGTCACTACCACCTGCCCTTGTCACCCGCTTTTAGACAGCTCTGACAGGCCTCACTTTAGTTTGCAGTATTTACTTTCCTCATTCTCCTAAGAGTAATGTTGTCTGGAATCAGACTTAATGACATCATGACTCAAGCACACCATTATTAACATTTCCATAGGAAATTAAAATTTCAGTGTCTGAATGACTTCAGCTAATCACTAGACTTAACAAGACAATTTCATCAGATACCTCAGAAGAAACTTCTTTCCTCCATTATAACTAAGGAGATATTTAAGATGCAATGAAAATTTTACAAAGGCTCAACTGAAGATCTAATCCATTCTTTAATATTTATTGATAGCCAACCCAAAAAAAGCAACGTGCATGCTTTTGGTAAGTCTTGGCTTCCAGGTGCCTAGAGCAACTTGACATTAGATAACACAACTTTTTACAAAAGGGGAGCCTGAAACAATACTATTTGGTTTCAGTGTTTAAAAAAATAATTATTAGAAAAGCATTTTCCCAAGCTGCTGAGCATCAGCAACCATTACTAGAATGAAGATGATGTGCTCTGAGACTGGGAAGAAGAAAAAAAACAACACTAAAAAAAAAATCAAATCATATCTTTGGATGACCTCAGATTTAAAACATCAAATTTGTAGTTTAAACTTTTAATTATTTTTTGCTGCAGAACAAGCCTGTGCAAAGCTACTCACAACAGGATTGCCTTAAACAGGAAAAATTAAGAAAAAAACCTGCAAATATTTCCCATACTCAACTCTGATCTTGAACTCCTAGTAATATTTTATGTAGCAGAAACTGTCTGTATTCCTGTTTGCAAACTCAAATTCAAATATTTAATAAGAAAACTTAGCCAAAAGGCTGACTAAATAAGACACAGTACTAGATGTTGAGGAAATGAGTAGCTACATATATTAATTATCACCCTTTCTGCAATCACAGGCTCACTCAAGTTAAAATTTAAAGGGCTTAGATTGCTTTCTGGCGAATTTTATTAGTTTTCCCCAAGAGGTGCAAAGACTAATGCTGTCACAACAGAAAAGGAAAGAATATACAGCGTCATTACAAGCTGAGTCACCTGAAAGCACTGAATCTTGCTTTATTATAACAAGGCATCTTAAACAGTCTCCTGAAGCACTACCATTTGTTATGCGGCAGAGGGCTAACAGCGAGCTAACGCAGTATCACAATAAAACGGAATCTGGCACATCTGCAGAGCTGTTCTCAGCAGGCAGAGCAAGTTCCCTTGCTGGTCTCTTTGGATAGCAGCTGCAGGCTTCCCCTCCTCTACTGCAATAGAGAAAGACGCAGAACAAAGTTGGTGAGAGCTGTCCTGTTGTTGCTGCTGGTGACATTCAGACACGCCTCCTGAGAGCCATGCTGCAGGTGGGAAGAAGAGGTAGTCGGCAGGTGTCCAAGAATTACAAGCCAAAGATTCTTCCCTGTACAGCTGTAGCCATGAACTTATTATTTCCCTCTGCCCAAGTCTTTTAGTTACCTTGTCTCTAAACAGCAAAACCTTGAAGTTTAACAAAGTAAAATCTGAAGGGACTTCTTCACTATGCCTCATTTGTATCTTGCCTTCGTTCAGATCCCATATATGAATGGTTTTCAGTTCTTGGTACCACAGACTAACCACACGGCAGTACAGGCTTCAAAACAGTGAACAGTTAGGTAGCACTCTCAAATAAATCATATGTACTTTAATTCATCTGTCACTAGGGAATTTATGTTAAATAATACTCTTTCTGCCTTATTACTTTTTTATTTAGACTGCTTGCCACAGCAGAGAGCAATTGGTTGTAAGTTAAGGAGCTTAAGCAAATGGGGTCTGGTTTTCCAAATCCCCATGTAGACACTACCATCATAAAAACAACTAATAATATTACTTCAAGTAATAATTGATATTTGAGGGACTACCTTGTGCCTATCTTAAAACTATTTTGAAAATGTTTTCCATTTTCATGCACTACCTTCAAATTCTAACTTCACCCCAAAAAATTCCTTTTAAAGTATGATTTTAGCCAAGTATTTTAAACTGTGCTCTCTATCTAAAGAGATTCCCTGTCACAAGTTTCCTATTAAACACCTCAGAAACTGAATAAACTTTGCATACATATGCACTCTACACTCATTTTACTACACATCTCCCTACACAGCTAGTATCTGAAACTTGGATCCTGTTCTGTAAATTCACAATACACACAACCAGGAAATCAGGCAAGACAAGAGTGACTGAAAGGGTACACACGAACTACATGATAATCTGAAATAACTCTCAACACCCCCCAGCAACACTAAACTATCACCAAAAAGTATGCTCTGTAATTCCCAGAATATTTTCAGAATTTTTCTGTATTCATTTCTTGTCTCTTTCAACTTCCAGTATCTTTACTCCTGCTTTACAACAAGGACTTGTCTTTATCAATCATCAAATAAAACCCTGTGACACTGCCACAGAAAAATGAACCATGCAATCTGCTTATGGAAAGATATTTCCAGAATGCTTCCACAAAAAAACCCCATAGTTGTTTATATAATAAAAAATACTATATAAATCACTTGCTTTATGCCACCTACTTTCATTTTACAAGTCCAGTGGAAAAATAGTCTAAAATGATAAAAACAGTTACTATGTCCATGGAGTGTTGAGCTTTTCCAAAACAAGTATTTCCGTATTTATCTCATGACTTAATTAATATTCTGTGCCAAACCTGGTATTTTGGTTGCATCCTACAAAATACCTCATACAACTTGAGAACTCAATTTTTCCAGGTCCCTTTTCAACTCCTGTTTATCTTGGACATCCTGTGTCAAACCATAGAGTCTTTAGTGTAAATGGGTTGTTCCAGTTAAAAATTATTTGCAGATGGTTTTGGAAGTACTATAAGTACACTGGTTACCAGCATTGCCACAAAACTATTTATATACCACCATACTTGGAAACCCTTCTCAAGAAGCAGAAGTCCACTCTGCAGGGGGCAGTACAGAGAAAGGTTAGTTTTGTCCTTAAGAGCTTACTAAGTGTAAGGTAGAAAAAGTAAAGGAATACTGACATATGGACAAGGCTAAAATGAAACAATGACAATGGTTTCAGAACAAAAGACTTCACTTTTGCACACCAGCAGTCCACCTTAGCTTCCTTTGAGTGTCCACTATGTCACTGATGGAAGATATTAAACAGCACTTGTCTCAGTACAGACTGATCAGAGACATTCACTTGTTTCCAATCTCCAACGGGACATCAAGCTGTTGTCCACTATCTCTGGATGTGACCATCCAGCCAATTCCTTATCCACTGAACACTCCACCCATCCAATCCACATCCCTCCAATTCAGAAAGAAGGATGTTGCAGGAGACCATGTCAAAGGCCTTACAGAAGTTCCAACAGATGACATCTATAGCTCTTCCCTTGTCCATTGATGTGGGCACCCCAACAAGAGTGACTAATATTCAGTAGGAGGATATTAACATCTTTAGTGACTCACTCTTAAGTTACATTTATTTTCTTAGCAAACTCTGTAATCAAAATGAAAACCACATTCACTGACCAAAACCATAGGGAGAATGTTGTTTTCCTAATTGGATTTTCTTTATACTGGCAACTCCTTGTCTTAGGACACAACAAGAAACAGTGGCCCAAATCAGTTTTTCTGTAACAAAGAACATCACTTTGTTAAAGTGGAGTAAAGGAAATCTTTGTGTGAATAGCAGAGAAAAAAGCAGAACAACAAAATCCAAGATCAAAACATTACCTTCCCTGCCCACAAAACAAGTGTTCATGGACCTCCTACTGATGATTATAACCTTCAAAATGTAAATTTAAAAGAAACAAAGGAAGTACCATTTTCATTTTTAGTTATGTTAAACAGGTTAGCCATATTATAAATGCTTCTGTTCAGGGTAACACACTTTTGCTCTCATATTTGTCATTACTGGTTCACTAGCTTAGGAATCTGCAAAATCACGTACACAGAGACCTGAAGAAAATTCCACCCCAATAATAAACTATTTCACACTCATAAATACTTAAATTATCAAAAAGTCTTCAGAAGGAACAAGAATAGTTACTCCTCACAGTTTATAAATATGAATACAGCTTCTTTTGCAACTTCCATTGCCAATTAAGTTTTTCTTGTATCAGCAAAGAGTTTAATAAACAGTCACTTCAACAGCCTCTTCATTCTTAAGTAGAAACTTAGACAACTGGAAAAAAATATTTTATATGAAGGGTAACAGTATACATGTCCATTTAATGCCTGAAAATGTCATGATTGTTCTGACATCCAAATGAAATCTGAACTTGAAGTTTTTTATGTATTTCAATAGTTTAGGTATCTTTACTAGTCGGACACCTGCAAGAGCAATGTGTATGTTACAGTAATTATGCTATTTGGATTTTCTCTTCTTCAAAAGACTTAAGACTTCCACATTATCTTCCAAACTGAGCAAGTTCTCACAAGGCAACGCAACAATATTTGACTGCGACTTTTTGATCCCTGAATCCACCTCAATCATGCTATATCCCTTTGCCACTGCAGGACAATGCTAGTTTTGAGTAAAAATAAACAAATATACACATGCACACACTTCAAACTTCTACTTCTTTATGTATCATTTCAGTCTTTGTAATAAAAATACACATTGATAAGTCTAAATTAGTAATAAGTCTATAAAGCTAACATAAAGAGCACTAAAATCACAGGTGAAAGCATCTGAAATGTGAAAATTATTTAAGAGTTTAAGTTGTATACGAAATCCTTTTGACTCTGTGTATCACTACTGTAAAGGGAGTGTGTTAACAGGATACTTACACTGCACACACAAGTACAACACAGATCAACACTGCAGTGTAGAGATCTGAGCTAACCTAATCCCTTCATTCCTCTAAGCAAAGAGTATCCCCACACTGCACAAACGTTTCTGCTTCTGAAACACAAATGTTAATTAATCAATTAACTCACCTGGCCTGGCTGGGGAGATAAACAATTAACAACCTCCTCCAGCATCACTGGTATGTGCAATCTTCTACCATTACTGTCTCCTGTACTTTGAGGCAACTCTTCAGTTTCACATTTCTGGACAGTTTGTTCCTTTAAATCAGAGTCAGAAAGCTTTTTTGCTGAAGAACAGATCCTTCTGGTCAAAGTAGCCACATATATTGAACTGAATTTTAAGTTGTGCTGAAATGAGCATTTGTAAACTGGGCACAGACACCGAGATAACATTTTGGAGTTGATCAACCTAGAAAAACAGATGTTGGGAATTACTTCAAAACAAATATTTAGAACAGTAGGTTTGTTTAAAAAAAAACTAAGTGGAAATGCTATAAGCAAAGCATTACACAGTCCAAAATGTGCAGTTTTATAGGTATGCCATGTCAGCAAAATGTGAGAATCTCTAACTTTCACTTGTTTTCAGCATTTTCAATGTTACCTACAATCAATCACATTCAAGTAACAACAATTTTCTTTTCACAATGAACACCTTTTTTTCCTTTTCATTGCCAGGACTCTCACAAACACTATGTCCCAAAAACACTAGCATTAAATGACTAACTAAATCTGAACCCAATCAGAACAGTGACTTACTTGACTTTCAAATTCTTTCCCTCTCTTATGCCAACCATGAGACAATTGCTCTGAATAGCAGCACTCTGGTTGCCAAGTTTTTCCATATTTCTAGTCAAAACAAGAATGGACAGCTATATTTAAAACACTACTATAATTTAACATTACATGTGTAGTAAATGTGTGGTTTTCATCATGCATTACATCAAGCACAGCCAGGGGCAAGTAATTCTCTAGAGTATAACTAACTGAAATAATTACTCAAAACCCTGGAAGCATCCAAGAGGGTTGCTGCATAGTTTATCTTTTTACTACGTGGAGAACTCATTCTCTCTGTTCAAACATTCCAAAACCAAGTCAGTAACCTACTAGCAGAAGGCTGCATGACTTAATCAAATTTTTACCTTCCATATTAAAAAAAAACCCAAAAAACTCAAACCAAAGAAAAAACCACTCAAAGTTTCACACAAGTGATAATAAGGCTTTATTTTTAAGATATCTCAATTCCTTTATGGATCTGAGACCTTTTGTAATAGTGTATTACATATTCTCTACAGCCAGGCAGGAAAGTTGGGAACTTTGACATAAAACCATTCAACAAAGTGCCATTCCACATTTAGCCCATTAACAGAAGGACAACCTTATTCTAACTATGAATACTTTTATTACATACTTTGCTAGGATTTACCTAGTCAAAGGCTTCATCCGTTTTGTCAACCTAGTTAAAAAAAATCACCTACTTAAGTGTTACTCTCCTGACAACTAGGCAGCACTTCCCCTTACCTTAAATTTGGAAGCACGAATCACTCTATAGCCCTGCAAAAACATATAACAGCCCCCAGGTTTTGCAACGAACCACAACTTCCCTACAGAAAATATTGTACGAACAGGGTGAAGACCAGCCTTCATTACCCAACTCACATTGCCATATACTGGAACAAGCTTAAGAGGTGGTGTTAAGACAGGGACACACTTTGCTTAGAACCAACCTCGTTATACAGAATTAGGTATTTTTTTTCTTAAAAACGAGCAAAAAGTGTACTCTTACAGCACGCATCGTAAGCAGCACTCAGGCAGTCTAAAGTAGCCCCCTCCAGAGTAAGACTTGCACTGAAACAGACAACAGTGGCAGCTATGGAACAAAACTGCAACTCTGTATCGCTTTTCCCCAGAGGGGTCGAGAGAAGCGGCACACAGCTCACACTTCAGCCTAAACTAGGCCCCACAGCGGTACACAGAAATAAGAGGGTGAAGGGCTCTTTCTTGCTTCCCACCCGGCCCAAGCCGGCAGGATACAAGAGGCCACTAGAATCATGGCTGCCTGCGCACCCTGTCAGGCCCAGGGAAAGCCCTCCCTCACCGCGGGTTCTGCCGCTGTTCCTCAGCCCCACTCCCGACAGAATCGTTCCCGTGCGCGCACACACACGCACCCCCCTCCGTCCCCAGACCGCTACGCAGGCCTCCCACTCTCCCCCTGTGACGCCCAGAAAGGCGGGAAACGCCCCACCCGCCCCCACGGCGCAGCTCTAGGGGAGCCTCCACTTCCGCTTCACACCAGCGGAGCCGCTGCCCTGTAGCTCCTCGCACGCCCAGGAACGGACGCCTACAGCCTCCACAGGACGGGGCTAAAGAACGAAGCTGAGTCCCACAGACGCTACTAGCCCGTCGAGCAAAATGGAGCGGTCTAGCCCCAAGACCATCCGCATAAGCAGCCAACCTCCCGAAGAAACTGAACCACAAGACCTCCCGTCCCCACGCGCTTACCAGCGGCGCCGTCGCGCTTCTGGCGTCACGAGGCGGCAGCCAATGGGGAAGCGACGGGGGCGGGCCGTTTCTGTTTGAATTCGGCGGCCAGGGCGGATGGTGGCTTGTGTAGCTGTGGTTTAGAGGTGAGCTGTGGCGCTAGTGCGGGTTGGGTCTTTAGGCTGTAGTTTTGTCCGTTCTGTGGGACTGAGGTTGGTCGTAGGGCGATGTGGGGCTTACGGTGCAGCTCTGGCAGGAGAGAGTTGGTTGAGGCTGGGTTGCGGCTCTTTTGCGTCTGGGCGTTTCCTCTGAGTTACGGCCTTGCTCCGTGGCCTTGTCCGTTACTCCAAGCGCTCTAGGGCGGCTTGGCTGGGAGAGGGTAAATGTGCCCTGAAAGTCTCCCTGACAGCTTTTACCGCGAAGGTTGCTGTCTGCTGTTTAGGGTGAACAACTCCTCGTTATTAGGAAGGGTGGCACTTTAAAAGGAAATTCTGGTTTGACGTCTATGTACGAAATGTGTTTCCGTATCCTATACGGATTGTGTTAACGTGAGTCTCCCTTTAATTTTCTCTAAATCTGTGGGCAGCTTGACTAAAACAGTATCCCAGAGCTAGGAAGCTACTCTGCGTTTAGCTGATGGATGAGAAAACCTACTTTCTTTGATGTGTTGAAACCTGGTAGCTCATTTGCAAGATTGCTCTGAAAGGGAAAGGCTGTTATTGGAAGAATAAAGAAAAGCTAGTGGATTAATTGGTAGCTTAAATTTTTGAAATAAGCTTACAGATTTACTAGCAAAATAGTACATAGTTTTGTTGAAGCTGTGCTAGACTAGGTCACTTTTTCAGGTCAGTTACAGCATTTTCCAAAGTTGTATTGCCCTTCTAGCAGTCTAGAGGGTTAAATAGCAAAGGATGGGTAGGTCCAGCACAAGTGCAAGATGTTATGCACTATTAAAGACGTGAAGTGTTTGAAAGGTTATATTTGAAGTATAAAGCCTTTAACTCTTTTGTTTTTGTCAATTGCAGAAAAGTTTCAGCTGCTTGATCTGAAATAGCCTGGGTAGAGAAGACAAAAGGGCTGTTGTTATGTCTGCTGAAAAGGAAGAGGATATCTGTAATCATGTGAAAGTGGTGGTCCGTGTCCGTCCAGAGTCTCAAAAGGAAAAAGATGGCAACTTTAGCAAGGTGGTTCATGTTGTTGACCAGCATATATTGGTCTTTGATCCAAAGGAGGAAGAAGTTAGCTTCTTTCATGGGAAGAGACTGACCCATAGAGATATTACTAAAAGAACAAAGAAAGATCTTAAATTTGTCTTCGATGCTGTATTTGCTGAAAGCTCATCCCAGTTGGAAGTTTTTGAGAATACAACCAAAAGTATAATTGATGGCTTCTTAAATGGATATAATTGCACAGGTAACTTCACTGTTTTATCTTCATCAATTCAAACTTTCATTAAATTCCTTAGAGGTTCTACCATTGTAACTGCTGCAGAGGCCTAAAAAAGGCTGATGTAGAACTAAAGCATTTTGGTTTTATTGCTAGATATAAGAGGCTGAATTCTTAGCATACATAAGTTAGAATAGCTCAGCTCTGTTTGGAAAATAAGTTCATGTTAGGGTTATAATAGACTTTGGAATTTTATCTGAAATATGCATGCTTATGAGAGGAGTCCTTTGGCAAGAGTTATTGAACCAGGAGCAGTTGTGTCACTGTGTGTGGTAGCCTGTTTATGAGTTCTCTTTTTTTAATTGCCAAATGGAATGTGTTGAGGAAATGAAATGCCTACCTGCAGTAAGTTGATGGTTTAGGGTTATGAGAGTAAGTAAATAATATTTTCAAGTAAATGAAAATGCCAGTGGATGGATTTTGAATTAAAAAAATAAATGTGCTTTTTGAGCTAGCTTTCTGATTATAGCTATAAGAGGTAAAGCTTGAGAGAAACTTCATCTGTTTATGAAAACAGATGTGCAGAATAACAGGTGTATGAGTGTCCATTTGACTTCTGTGTTCCTGATTAGCTTGCTGGTTTAAAGTACATCTCTTTGCTTGGTTGTTGGTTTGTTTTTTCTACCAAAAAGTGCTTGCATATGGTGCAACGGGAGCTGGAAAGACTCATACAATGTTGGGCTCCCCTGAAGATCCTGGAGTGATGTATTTAACCATGATGGCACTTTATAATTGCATGGATGAAATAAAAGAAGATAAAATATGTAATATTGCTGTTGCTTATTTAGAGGTGAGTGAGTTTCTGCATTTGTTCTGTTGCTTTAAATAAGGCATATCTTAATAAATAAAGACAAGCTGGTTTTGCCTTCCCCTAGTCCTTTCTGGGACTTTAGTAAGTGTGTCGCTGATAAGAATGGAACTGAACTGTGCACCACAAACTTACCGTTGTTTGTTTATAGGCACCTGTTAAAAGTTTTGTAGAAGGCTTCCCAAAAAGCAGAGTCTCTTCTAACATGTTTAATGAACATTGTAACAATTTCTGTCTTATTGATCAGTTACCTCACTTTGAACATCTGTTGATGTGTACAAGAAAGTATCTTTTTAGGGTTGTTTCAGGAGTTCATAATAAAATCCTGTGAAATCACCCAACAAATCTCTTTTTGATGATTTTTAAAATTTTCCATTTATTTATCAGATACAGTACAGCTACTTGGATTAGAGTTAGTATGCCAATGGTTAGCTCTTTGTAAACACTCCTTTGGGGTTTTGTCACCACCTTCTCTCCCTTCCTCAACTTTTTCATATCACAACTCTGTTTTTACAAGTATCTGTCTTGGCACTGCTGTCAAGCAGTAGTAGTAAAATTGTTAACTTCTAGACCCCTTGAAGTCTTAATGGAAGAACAGTTAGTGTTTGGGGGGGGGAAGAGAAGGAGGAGGAAAGTTTCCTTTGCCATGTGCTGTTTTAAGTGCTTCCACAGACCAAGAAATAAGGTAGTTAAGAATTTTAACAGAAGTAAATTTGGATTAGGAACTCTCACTGAAGTATGAATTATGAAGTGTAGTGGAGAAAAATAAATGGATTTATGCTTACTGCAGAAGTTTTTTTGTAAAACAGGTACACTTTCATTTTTTAATAAAGAATAGAGATTATTTACTAGGAAAGAGTGGTTGCCCACTTCAGTGGCTAAAAATACTTATGCACACTGAATTAATTGACTACTTCAAGCTCCGCATAGGAAAGCTGTTTGACAAAAATTCTACAGAATGAATTAGTTAGTCCTGAAGTATTAACTAACCAGATATCATCAAAGTTTTTAGAAGTTTAATCCTGTCAAGTGTGATAGGATAGTTTTATTAAAAGACTTAACATTACCTTTCTAAGGTGTACAATGAACAGATCCGTGATCTTCTGGTAAACTCGGGACCTCTGGCTGTTCGTGAAGATCCCCAGAAGGGAGTGGTAGTTCAAGGGCTAACATTACATCAGGTATGTAAGTACTGCAATTCAGAAAGCCTCAGATTGTTTAAGAAAATGGTGAAGTTCCTCTTAATCTGTGAAAGTTGTATGCAACATAATAAGTGGGCTTTTTTCTGGCTATAATCACCAGTACCTTAGTAATTTGCAAACCTAATGACTTATTGAAAAGCATGCTGTGGAATAAAGCAGCTGATATTCTTGAGTACAGATGGATAAGAGTATTCATCCCTTACTGCTGTAAAGGGTACCCTTGGTTTGATGCTTCTCTTCAGGTTTGGGGAGATTTTTTTTTTTTTTTTACTGAAACATCTCAGCATTTGTTAAATTCACTTCCTTCAGTGCCCTCATGGAGTGTTCTACACCTTTGCACTGTCTCAGGGTTGGGTTTGTTTTTAAATAACCCTGTTTGAAAAGCTTAACTTTAAATTACTTTTCCAGACCACTATAGCAATTCTTCAGCAAAGTCCCTGACAAACCTTAACTTTCCAATCTGAAACTCAATGCTTGTGGAGCTATGGTTTTGCAGCCTGTTAGTGTACATTACATACAAGGTAGCTTCCAACTTCAATGTACATGGAATAATGATTCAACATTAAATGATGTTACTAGCTTGGCTCACTCTGGGAACACTATCCTTCCCAAAGCTTGGGTCTTGTGGGGAAAGAAATTAGTGTATCACTGTTAAATGCATTAGTACAAGAAAAATTAATTCTGTCACTCTTAAATGATGACTTTGAAATATGAAGAAACTTTGTAGGTTTGAAATTTTTTACTAAAAAAAATGATTTAAATACCTGCAGTTAAGTGCTTGCTTGTTGTACCTTTACTGATTTTTGAGAGAATATTTCTTTGAAATACCTAACAATAAATTTCTCTTATTTCTAGGCAACTAGAATTCTAAGTTCCTTTTTTTGAAGGTGAATGTTAGTGTATTATAAATTCATTCATGTAGTTGATTAAAAAACAAAAATACCAATCCACTCATGCATTTATCTTGTGCTCTACCCTTAAAGCCTACATCTGCAGAGGAAATCCTTAAAATACTGGATTATGGAAATAAAAATAGAACACAGCATCCCACAGATGTCAATGCTTCCTCTTCCCGGTCCCATGCTGTCTTTCAGGTAAGATGATACAGCAGATGCTTAGAGTGAATGGGTTTTAAGCTGTTGTCACAAGAGTGACTTTATGCTTCAGAGAAGGGGAGGATTATATCATATGTTTATAAAAATGTGTGTAAATAAATGCTTAATACAGATGCTGCATCTGTATGTAGCTCTTTAAAGCAATATTACTATTGCTAGCTAGACTGGTCCAATGAATGCAACTGGAAGTTTAACACGTTTTAATTAATGTGTACTGGCTTGAGCTCAGCAAACTCCCAATGTACGCTATAAATACAAGTGGATTCTTACAGTCACTTATTTCCACAAATCTATGACATTCTGCAAAACATCTCTTAGCTGCTTACCATTTATGGCCTCTTTGGTTCCACAGATACAAAAGATGAGAAATGGCTTTTGCTGTCTTGATTCCTCTTCACGTTCAAGTTTTCTGCTCTTTAAGAGTTGCTCTTGTCCATAGACGTCAGTTACCCTTGACGCTGGCTTTTGTTCTTGTTGTTAACTTTGTTGGAGCAAGATGTTTTCTGGAACTGACTTGGAAAGTAGTAGAAGTCTTGGCCCAGGACGCTCTGAGCCGATTTTAGAGATGCAAGTTTTGCCTTACTGCACCATCCATCTTAGGTTTGAAATCTCTATCTAGGTCAGGCAATTACTGCATCTGAAAGTAAAATCCCCATTGCCACACAGCTCTATTGAAAGAGTTTTGCTGACAGACAAAGAAATAAAAAAAGATTCTGCTTTGGGGCATTTCCTGTAGCTTTTGAATTTTTATAAAAGCTTGAGTCATACAACATACTTTGGCTTTCCTTTCACCTTTCCCTCCTTCACTGATGATAGTTACTGGGTTCTGGTACTGTGCTATTGGCCTGAGACACCTACTTTACCGAAGTACAGGGAAGCAGCTTTTCTCTTTTTTAATATTGTACTAAAAATAGTACATCAGAACTTGTATTGTTTGATATAGGAACGTGTCTGGTATAGACATAACTTCTCTAGCAAGTCATGAGAATTTTATTCACTCCCAGTACTTGTCAGGTGTTTTTGTCTGTTAGGCATTGCTTTGATGACTTAATTTCTCATGAGCAAAACTTAAGACTGTGGAACCAGTGACATACTGTCTTTACTAGTCATCCACCATTTACATATAGATATATATATGTGGCTACTCTTTTCCAATTGACTGTTGAAAAGTGTTTTCATGAAAGTATCAGTAACCATTAGCATTACAAATGAAGTGGCAAGGCACTCAACACGAGAAGGGGAAATGTATGAAGAATCCTGAAGAGTAAAAGCACTCTAAGGATAACTGGCATTCTTATTATTGACTGTATAATCGTGCTCTGCCTACTTCCCCATAACTTTACAAGCAAAAGGAAGCAAAAGTGTTTGGTTCCTTTTGTATCTCCTGTACTGTGAAAATTTCAGAAAGAAGGGATGATGGGAAGCAAATGGCCTCAGGGATCACAGTTTTCCAAAAGACCCGCAGTAGTCTGTGTTTTCATAGCAGTAATTGAGTATTATTCCCCTATCAATGGTAGTTACAGTTAAGTCTAAATTATTGAAATCTAGGTGTTTTTTCCCTGGTTTATCTCTGTATTTATCTTTATGGCATACTCTTAAAGATGCTCTTTTAAAAAAAAAAAACACCTTTTTCAGTTTAAACTGCAGTAGTGTGGCATAAATCCTGACTGCAGAAGAATTGAGAGCTATTTTAGGTGTGAAATTCACTGGAACCTCACCAACGTTTACTACTGTGCTAAGCCCCTGCCCAGTTGCTTACTTAATCCTCTGCAGCAGGATGGAGGAAAGAATCAAAAGGGCAAAATGAGAGGGGCATGCCTTGTGGTTCACTTAAGCAAAGGGGAAGGAGTGGGGTGGAAACAATCACTTGCCACCAGCAGACTGATGCCCAGCCAGTCCTTAAGCAGTGGGTCCATTGAGAAACTTTAGGTCAGTTTGGGTCAGATGTCTTAGCTATCTCCTCACAACTTCTTGCCCATCACCTCAATACTACACAAACATGGTTCAGCAAAAGCTAGACACTAGAGTGTTAAGAGCACTGTTTGGGTCATAAATCTGAAAGCACCATGCAGGCTGCTATGCAGGAAATTAACTCCATCTCGGACAAACCTTGTGCAGTCATGCTCTGCTGATTCTTCCCTGCTAATACCTGAAACAGCTGAGTTTTAGGTAAGTGTAAGACATGGTTCTCTACTTTCTATTAGACCAAACTGCCTGATGGTGTTAGATGTGTGCTGGAGGGTTTAACATGGATTCTCAGAAGCATTCCAATAAGATTTTCTAAAAGCAGTATTTACACTGTAAATTTGCTTACTACTTAGACTAACAACAGACTGGTTAGTGGTTACTTCTTAATTATTTTCCTTTTTAATTCCAGATTTACCTAAGGCAGCAAGATAAGACAGCTAGTATTAATCAAAACGTTCACATTGCCAAAATGTCTCTGATTGACCTGGCAGGATCTGAACGTGCCAGTGCAACAAATGCCAAAGGGGCTCGCTTTAGAGAGGGAACAAATATTAACCGCTCCTTGCTAGCTCTTGGAAACGTCATTAATGCCTTGGCAGATCCAAAGGTATGTCCTGCTTTGCCATCCAGTGTTTACTTCCTAATAGTCTGAAAACATTTTAAAAATGGGAAACTCTCAATGAGTAATAGAGATTACATTGACTCTTACCATCATTTTGCTTTTAAGATTTTCTTGTGTTTCCACCATCATGTTTGTGATAGCTGAAAGACAGTGCCAATGAGAGAGAGTTCTCAAGAGTGTGCAGCTCACTAAGGATAGTGTTAAAGATGAATGTACCTCCTTTTCTTACCCACCTTTTCCAAAATCAAGCCTATGTAGAGAAGATTGCATGAGTAAATAGCTTTACAAGGGCAAAGATTTTGAGAGGTTTATGCCCTTTCAGATTAGGGGAGGAGGCTTTTTTAGGAGAAACCATCACCTATCCAAGTTGTTCTTTCATGCTTTTACAGGATCTTGAGAGGTCCTTCTCAACCTTGATTATTCTGTGACTGTAGTCTTAACTTTTCAGTTAGTTCCCACATCACAAAGAGAAAAAGAGAAACCTGGCTAATACATGTGTTCCCAAGGTATATCAAACAGTTCCAAGAGATGTATGTGTACTATGAAAAGTTCCAAAGCTGGCTGTCATGTTTGGTGGCATTATTGAAATTCAAAGCAGACTTTTAGGCAGGCGACTGTTTAAAGTGTGGTTGACTAATCCCATAAAAATGCCTATAACTCTTTCTAGAGCAAGAAACAGCACATTCCTTATCGAAACAGCAAGCTTACTCGCTTACTGAAGGATTCCCTTGGAGGAAATTGCCGGACAATAATGATAGCTGCTGTTAGTCCCTCTTCCATGTTCTATGATGATACATATAATACTCTTAAGTATGCAAACCGAGCAAAGGATATCAAGTCTTCTGTGAGTATGTTAGTATTTACTGATCTTTTATCAAAGTGTAATAATGTAGCATTAAGAGAAGAGGAGTTGGGTTTTTTAGAAGATTATCATTTCCTTCACTTTCATCTCAATTTTTTTTTGGTTACTTCTTTCTTACTGCCAACTGATCTGATTGATAGGAGCAGTTGATATTAGTTCTAGCAAAAAAAAACCATAGCTTCATTAATGGGATTATACTGCCAGTTTGAAAGGGGTTTTGTGAGCATCACAGGGAGAAATGATCCTCAGATGGTAGAATTCGCAGGCAGTTGAAGCATCTTACTATTACTTTCTCAGAGAACAGTGAAGAATATTAAGGAAATGTCTGAGCAGTTGTACAAGAGCCAGTCCAGGTCTGTTACAGATAGAATTGAGCCAGAGCAAAGAAGCTCAATGAGATTATATTGATAAATAAAAAGTTACTTGTGTGTTGTCATCTTGTCTCTATTATTCTGATTTTCTTTTCGTAATCCTTCGTATTGCAGCTCCTAATTTCTTTTATGTAATGAGATGGACTATAGTTTCCATTCATTGCATACTTAAAGGTATACTTTATAACAACATGCACAAGATACATACTAAATGGTAAAACAAGTCTGAATGCATGCAAAGTGTGCTTGCCCATGTAAATAATTATTTTTGTTGAGGGAAATGACATGGGCATGCAACAGATGACTGCAAAAAGCTGAGTTGTATTTTTGTTGTGCAAGTCAGGATTTTATTTATCCCTTTTCTCTTAATATAGTGCAAATGTAATTGTGTTGTACTTAGTGTGTTTATTATGCAGAAAACATGAAGGAGCCTTATTAAATTGTAACTTGTTTCTTTTCTTTAACAGTTGAAGAGCAATGTTGTTAGTTTGGACAGTCACATAAGCCAGTATGTTAAGATTTGCAATGAACAAAAGAAAGAGGTATGTGTAGAAAAATCTATTGATAAAGGTTCAAAAGATTAGTTGTTAGAGCTAAATATAAAATCTGTTTATGGGATTAACTCTAAGGCAGTATTGTCCTAATTCTCCCTTGTAGTCTTTTAAAGAGAACTGTGTTGCCTTCAAAGAGGCATATGACCTACTGCCATTTGTAAAGCTTTTCAAGATACATGCATAGAAAGATTTTTTTTCTAAAAAAAAAAAGAAAAAACTGTATTCCAAATAAAAAGTACTTTTTTTGTTTTAGATCCTAAAGTTGAAAGAGAAATTGAGAGAATATGAAGAAAAGCAAGCAAGCATTCCTGAAAATCTTAATGCTGCAGCACTCTCAAGCAACCAGCAAGTGGAAATACAAAAGTAAATTAATCACATTACAATCTTACTTCAAAACTGGGATTGTGTAACTTGTAAAAGCATTTGTAAAACAAACTTAATCTTTTCAATGTTTGTTTCCTCATTTTTAATGTTGCTTTACTTAGACAAAGTGTGGCTTTGCATAACTTCCCACTTCTCTTCAGGACAGCTTGGTGGTGGATTTAAAACAACAAATTGTGTACTTGAGAAATAGAATGACAAATGTAATAAAATAGGATAGTGTTGTATTTGAGTGTTATGTAATACAGAAATACAATACTTTTAAAGGGGAAAAAGTTGAATATAATGGGAACAAAAGCTTCCTGATAGATCTGTCTGTGGAACAGTCTTACCTGGAGGGTGATAGGTCTGTTTCACAGGACTTTTAAAGATAGCAGCAATCCTTTCTGGTAGGAAGCTCATCTTCATAGCCCAAAGAAATATGAAAATGTCATACAAGAAAAAGTTGTTGTTTTAAAGTTATATTATCAATATAGCAGTCAAGATCTAGACTTAAAATTGAGATGTTTTGGGGAGAGGGACAGTAGAATATTTACAAGGCCCTCTTTTAATAATACCACTGATGCTTGTGTTGCAACATGGCAATGCTTCTAGGCTTTCTCCTTACCCTTGTTCTGATTTGCATTGCAGACTAGGGATAAGCAGATTTTGAGGATGTTTAAACATTGGTCTCCTTGAAATAACTCAAGTAACTTTTAGCTAGCTTGTTGTTCCCCTTTTCTCCCCATTAGTGTAGTATGTGTTAAAACATGATGCATGTTCTGAATTCTGTTATCCATTGGTGATTAAAATTGTACAACAGAACTTCAGAGAAAGTGGGCATCTGAAGACTCTTGTGGTTTTCTTTTTCTGAGAGATAGGATTTTTGAAGGAGACCTTGTGTGTCTATGGCAACAGTCTAATCTAGTTAATAAATTGGTATAAGAAGTGGAGGACAGAGGTAGTTAGTATCTTCTGAAGGTAGAGATAAGATTTATGTGTAGAAGTTCCAGATGTCTTTCTTATGAATCCCAGTGTCACTTTCCTAAATACAAGATTTACTTTTAGTGACTCCTTCACAACCCATTTTCAGTTTGACTACATAAAACCTTTACTGATGTATTGACACTCTGTTCATCTGTAACAGACTTTACTGCTTTTGACTTATTTTTTTTAATACTTATTTTATTACCTTGGAATATAAAGTTCTGCTTGTAAATGAGATGGTCATTAAGAAAGTCATTGGTAAGTAATCTGTTACTTAGTCTTATCCTTTGGTCTGAATAGGTACAAAGAAATCCTTAAAAATGTGTTCACAAACCGTGAGGAAATCAGAAAAGAATACATCAGGTTGGAAATGGAGCTGAAAGAAAACACACTGAAGACACATTACCAGAAACAATATCATGAACAAGTGCAACTGATGTGCTCTGAAGAAAGAGTGGAAAAGGTGAGTTTTCTAGAGCATAATACAAGATATCTCCATTTTGCTATACTAAGGTATGAATTTTGCCTAACTATATAATTAGTTAAAGCATTAATATTTAACTAAAATGGGATGCAGTGATTATGACTTAGATAGTAGTAATGTCAGGTGTGCTCTCTTTCCACACTGCACAGAAAACTGTTGATGTGCCTATTGTTGCTAATTGTGAAAACTTTTCAACTTGTCCTTATGTAGGCTTGATTGTCATAGTTAATTAAGACCTGACTACACTTAGACTTATGATGTTGTTGTCGAAAACCAAAGCATGTTAATGTCTGTATGGTACAGCCCTTGAAGCTGTTATCAAGCTGAGTAATCTGTATTTCATAAGCAAAAGCATGGATTTTGTGCTAAACAAAGACAGATTCTTAGCATTAGTGTTTTCAGCTGGCACCAGGATGATGCTCGGATGGCTCTTTAAGGACACTGTCATGTGAACTGAAATAATTACATTAGCTGACCTTGAATTCTAAATTAAGAGAAGAATTTGGAGGTGAGCAGTAATTGTTGTGCAGCATTGAATGCTCATGTCTTTCTAGAAAAATCAAAGTATAAATAAGTCAGCATGATTAGGTAGTATCTTAATTTTTCTGATAAAAGTCAGCATAAAGGAATATATGTTTTAAGCAGATGTGAAGTTGAGGGTGGGGTGGGGCTGATTTTGTTTAGTCACAGTAACAATCTGGATTTGGCCAAAAGTTAGCTTGCCATATGATTTATTTTTTTCCAGTGATTCACATGAAATTTGATCCTTAAGTAAGTGTCAAAGTGGAAATACATCACTCAGTTTTGCTTCTCATTAATGAAGATATTTCAATTGACTAATATATTGTAGAATTCTCTTATGCCATAGAAACTCCAAAGTAGCTTGTCCTTTAGTGGGCATTTCTCAGGACGTACTGCATTAGGAAAACAAAGCAGATAGAATTCTTTCTGTATATTTATACTTGACTAGAAATTATTAGGTTGTTTTATGTTAAGGTTTGTATGTGCACATGTAGTTTATCCAGTATTTCCAACTTAAAATAATTATTGCCTAAACCAGAAATTTATCAAATCTAATGTATTAATCTTTATAGGAGTAATCAAATGACTATAGTGTGTTATGAGGGCTTCCAGAAAAAAACAACAAAATTGAAATAGTTTTAATATTATTAAGTAATCTTCATCAGAAGAATTGTTACTTGACTGGTATTAAACTGGTCAAAAATGCATGTTTGCAACTGTTATGACCAGTTGAGTATAAAAGCATGGAAAAAGTCTTTTATATATAATAGAAAGATGTTTGTGGAGACAATTTGGAAGTGTTCAGTTTAAATGCTGACTTCTAGGCCACTTGCAAGCGGGATCAGAGGCTAGCAATGCTTAGAACTCGCCATGTGCACATGCAGAAGAAGAAAGAAGAGGAGGCTGAGCGCTTTGAGCAAAATACCAATTGGCTGCATCGTGTCGAAAACGAAATGCGCCTCCTGAGTCCAGATGGGTGCATTCCAAAGGTAAGAGGCCTTTCCCTTCAAGGGCAGATTAACAACTGACTGTAGTTGAGAACTTTTTTCACTTCTACTCACAGCCTCTGCTGTTCTTTCAGGGTGGTTTCAAATTCTAGTGTTAGCTGTTCTTCTGCCCTATAAGTACTTCATTGCTTGTGCAAGTATTCCTTGGTCATGGAAGTATATGATTACATACACAAATGCATGTTCAAGGGGAGTAAGTGTGGTATGGCTGAGCAGTTCAGACGGCTGCCAGGGTGATCCTGCCCCTAGCCATATGCTTCTAGTCTTGCCTTTGCAGTAGCTCCTGATGCTTGTTGAACCATGTGACAACCTAATTTTTAAATACCCTTTTTGGAGGGTGCTGAGGGAGGAGTGGGAAGGGGGAAAAGGGGTGAGAAGTTGTGTTAAGTTCTCTGCCAAGTTTTAGCAAGAAAAGTCGGCTCAGTGCAGCCTCAGACAAGCAGCAGAGCTTGCAGAAGGGAAGGAATAAAGATCTGTGCAGGAACAAGGAAAAGAGGTGGGGGCTTGTTCCTCACTGCCTTTTAGCTTCAGCCAGCAACTGGAGTGGCTTGAATGGTAGCAGAATGAGCACTTAGTTCCATTATATGAGTCATGTGTTTTGATACCTGTATTTTTATTAGTATGACTGAAATGGGTTGATATCTTCAAATAAATAAACTTTAAGGTATTTCAAACAGGATAGTGACATCCAGGACTATGAACACAGTGAAGACTATCTCAGGCAATGTAACAAATTCAGATATGGAGCATATACACAGCAAAGGATAGATAAGCATATATGTGTGCTTGTTGGATTCATAATGCTAATTAGTGCATGCACTACTGGTCAAAGGATTCTACACAGCAATGCTTATGTATGTAAACAGACCAAACAATTAAAAGCTTTCCACTATAAAACTTTCTTAAAAGACAGACACTCTGTTTTATATTTCAGTGAAGTAATGTTAATTTTAGTTTAAATTTTAGTTTCTCACTGTTTGATGTGCAACTGTTTGGGTCTTTTTTTCCTTGCTAATTTCCCAAGGAACTCCGTAAACATCTGCAGTGTTGCCATTTAAACCTGGAAGTTACGGACCTGAAAGCCCAGATTGAGCACATGTTATCTCTGGTCTCCCTTCAAGACCAGCATTATAAGCAAACAGAAAAGTAAGTATGGTTTTATGGTTTTTAGTTGAAAAAGAAGCAAGATTTTTCTCCAAGTTTTTTCTAGGTTAGAATATGGGGGTTTAAGGAAAAAAAGTAAAATAACCACTTAAATCTTGTTCTGTGTCCATTATTGTTTAACAGAAACTGAGGTATATAATAAATATAGCTTTAAAAATGTTGCTTTTCAGTTTGCAGGTTTATGTATTAGTTTTTATAATAATTATGGTAACAACTTTTTCTCCAAAGGAGGAAGAAAAGCTGGTTATGTCATTTTTGAATGGTTTCATTGGAGATTTTTTACTGAACAGATTTGCGACTACTTCCTATTCTTTATGTCACACTTCAAAAGCTAGTCCCCAGCATTGTAGGGAAACTGATGAGACAAAGAGCTGATGCTTATCTGCAGAGCCAGCTTCTTTCAGTCTGAGGAGCTGTATAAGAGTTGCATAGCTACAATTTTTGGTACAGGTAAATTAATGTCTACAGTGCAAGAAATTAAAGAGAACACAATCAATACTGCTGTTCAATGCAGATAAAATAAAGACACCTTGATCTACTGAACATAATAAAAACTATGCAAAGAAGAAAATTAAACAGAAATAATATACAAATGACCTAGCAGATCCAGGGAAAGGACTAGAGAAAGACCAAAAATCTCCTTGTATTCCTAGTAGTCATAGTGCTGTTAAGGATCAGGTTGGTTAGGATTTGATCATTTTTTCTGTCTTGCCTTCTTGTTTTACAGAGTGCTAAATACTTTGCTTCCAGTTCTTCGCAAGCAATACCTGACTTTGAAAGAAGCTGGGTTGACAAATAATTTAACTGATGCTGAATTTGGGGAGGTTGAGCAGCTGATTCAAAGACAAAAATCAGTAGTTTGGGCTGACCAGACTGAAGAAAAGCAAAACCAAATCCCTGAACTAGAGTTGTCAACTATCTTTGCATTCCCACAACTTGTGAGCAGACCAAACACCCCATGCCGTAAGTATACAATGAATGTAGCCTCCTGCCAAAGCAATGTCATCTGTAAGCACAGTGGATGTACACCTCTGCAAAGATTGAGGCCAGACATAAAACTCAGCCTCACACCCACTTTCTATAAACAATATACCATTCTTAATTGGCTGTAGGAAGTGTTTACTTTTTCAATTGCTAGACACGCTCTGCCAACAGGTAACTCCTTCCTCCTCTTGTTGTAACGTGCCCCGTGTATCAGTATTCCTCTATTTGTATCAGTGTTCAATTATTTGATTTTAAAACATTAATACAAGTAAACATGAACTGTAGCAGTTCTGCTCAGAAAACCAAAATCTTTTCCAACTATTTCCACACTATCATTTTAATATTAATGCATTCTTACCTGAAAAACAGCTGGTGTTGACACAGTCATTTCCACAGATCCTGGAAAGTGAGGTGAAAGTCATCTGCTTACCAGTGCTTTAATTTTGTTTTGTTGAGTACAAAACAAATGCAATTAAATAGCTCTTCAGTTGTTTGAATTCCCATTTAAAAATATATTGAACTAGCAGCTGATATCATTACAGGCCATTTCTCTCCTGCAGAATGTAACAAACTATTAAGAAAAAAAACCCAATAAATCAGGAAAAAAATACATTAGCATGGGAAAATGTGAAATAGTCCAAGGGCAACATCCCAATCAGAAATAGGAAGGGTGTAGTAATTTTTTCCTTTAAAAATGAAATAACTTATTCAAGAATCCAATTCCTTCTGCCTAAAGTCATCTCAGAAGTATGCTAGGCAAACGTTAGCAAGAGCTGACCTAAGAACTTAGTGAACAAATAGAAAGGAAGATTTATACAGATCCCTTCACACCTTTGGTGTGTTGATATTTTATTATTTGTAATATGTTCAAGATGTTGGGAAGGAAATAGTGTTTTGCACCAAGATGAAAACAAAATTAGCCACGTGCTACACACTTGTCATTACTCCTTATATAAAAATCCATATTTCACATCTAACTTAATTGCGGGACTTCAGTGTGTCAGCAGGAGAGAGCAATGCAGTTCATTTCTTGTGATTTGATTCTTTCATTTTGTAAGTTGCAAGCAGTAATTTTTTTAATTTCCCATTTAATATAAATATGTCACCTTGTGTTACTGTCTCAGAAGTTGCTTTTCTAAATCTGGTGGAGAGGGTAAAAAAGCTAATTGGTGGCAACGTAATGTTGCTTTCATATGAAATGTAAGTCTAGAGCATCTTAGAGGAAGGGAGTGTACTAGGTCTGCTGGTAACAAATGTGATGGGTTGCTTTTGAACTGTTGGTAACACATTTGAAAACATTTCTGAGATAAAAACCTGCAAAAATGAGATGCTGCTCATGTAGAAAACAGTAAGACAAAGAAAATATAAATTCCTTTTCAGTGTGCAGTTATGAACTGAAGCTAATAATTATGTGTCCTCTGTTGAAATCAAAAATATCTAAGGATGTATGCAGTAGCCATGTGTTATCCATATTTGGAAATTTCACATTCATTACACTACAAGTTTCTGTTTAGTCACTATGCATTTAAAATGGTGATGCAGAAAAAAAACATCTGTACTTAAACTGAGTTCTGGATGTCATAAAACATGAGGTACTAATCATTGCAGAAACTTTAATGACACTGTAACCTTTTTGTGGCAGTCCTTTTACAGAGATCCATGTCATTGCTCAAATGCAAGTGAGCTGGTTTTGAGTGTTCTCATGTAAAAATTAAAATGCTTTAAGTCACATGAATACCTTCTCTGATTGCAAATACTGTTCCCAAAAGGCTGAAGCAGCTAAATCATTTCTGTAGGCTAGGAAAAGCTGTGAAAGAAGGACCTTAATATCTGAAGGACCTTAATATCTCATGGGTTTCTTTAGAATCAACTACATTCCACTAGCTGATCCTGAAGAAGCAAATCAAACCAGCTGTTGATGTGGAAAAAACCTAAACACGGAGTAAAGAGAAGGCTAGCAAAGGTGAAAGGGTGGGAATATTTACTCCAGGTTTTGTTGAAAGCCTCTTCCAGAACAAAATTTTGAAGAGTGTATTCCAAGTGTGCTTACCTCATTGTGTGGAGTGGTTTTGATATTGCCTTGTTCTAAGATCCTTCTTTCCACAAGGAGTTTCAAAATGCCAAAGAATTTCATCTGAATTGAGTAATGTATGTGTGCTTCTAATGAAAATTTCTTCCTTGGAAAGGGTTTCCTATGTAGTAAATAATATGAAGTTATACTGGAGAAGAAAAGGTCGAGATACTCTCTGGCCATTCATCCAACATCTGTTTCTAGGATCAGGTTATCCAGATAATCAATTCTTGTGCTCTCCATTTTAGAGGAAGCTGATTAAAGTTCATAAGCTTTGCCAGTGCACAGGTAGCGCTTCACTGCAGGAGTAGACCTCTTTCTGTCTTGTTTTGCCTTTAATCATGGAAACCTTTAAACACCTTCTGTGAGATGTCTTGAGCTGAGAGTCAGAGATGTAGGTTACTAGCTGACTGTTAATCAGCAGCCTCATCCAACCGAGTAACATTGCTTAGTCATCTCGATCTCCAGTGGCATTGCCGCAAGTATCGGAGCTAGCGCTCAGCAGATTCACCGTGTGTGCCAAGCTAATGGTCCTTGCTCTGCCAGCTTGTGTAGAGAGTACCATGTGAACAAAGCCACCCATGACAGCTAACTTGATCTAACAATGCTTTTGCAGTACATGCTTCAACACTCTACATGGAGTGATTGAAGGAGTATCTTGTAAAGAATCTGAATCTTAATTGGTTGCACTTGTTTGATGTGCTTTTCCTACCTCCACCACTTCAGGATTTTAAAAATACTTTTGAACTTAATCTAAAATGAAATATTTGGGGTTTTAATTCACTTTTTTCAAGTAAAATTTTTTTTAGTATTTGCACAACATTAATTTATATATTGTGCTCAGGACCTTTACTCGTGTTCACTCTTGTTATGAAGCCTTCACATGGGCTTTCCATAACATGTCTTAACCATACTTACTACAGGATATTAATAAAGAAGGTGTTTTTAAACAATTTTCATCAATATATATTCCTGGTTTTAAGTGTACAGATATACTTTTTATTCTGACCTTAGTTATAAGTTAGAATTGTTGTTTTGTAGAGGAAATGCTGAGTTTCCACTATCACTTTTGTTTAGGAAAGTTAAAAAATTAGATGAAACTTGTGTATGCTTCATGAAACCCTAGATGTACAGCTCATGAACTACTCAGCTGTTTGTATCAGGTAACACAACAAGCTGTGAAAACAAAGAAGTTCACTTAAAATCGTGTTCAGCCTCTGTTCTTGAGTGTTAGTTAATGGAGAACCCTACAGTGTGCATGGAGTATGGACTGCTGGGTGGAGAGAGAGCCCTGACTGGTGTTTACAAGTATTTCTGTGAATGGGGAAGTTGTTGGCATGGTTTCAGACATCCCATTTCCAGCAGCCTTACTGTACATTACCATGCAGAGAGTGCAATTGATTTACAGGAAGGGAAAAGAAAGAAAATGCATCCATTACTCCTTGTCACAAACATCTGAAAGTAAAGACAGTTTATTACTTTGCATGACAGGAAAACTTGGGATGGAGTTGTATGTAGCAAAAGACCTGATTAAAAGTAGGAAAAACATCTCTTGTATATAGGAAAGATCTGTCCTAAATTGAGCAGCTTTTTCACACTGTCCTATATGCCTTCAAATCTTTTTTTCTCATGCTGTGTAAAATACTGCACTGGATAAGAATGCAGCATGGATTTTAGCCTTCTTCAGTTCTGTTGTGAAACTGACCATCACAGTGATGCCTTTGGGTCACATGAATGTTAAATAATTGAAATGCATTCACTAGACCTCATTTGTAATTTGGAATTCCGTGAGTCAGTTGGTAAAAGAATGAAAATGTATGATTAGTATTGTAATTGGATCAATCATTGGTAGCCCAGAAATGCTTATTGAAATGAATACATTAATATTTGATTTCACTTTAGCAGAAAAACCTGGTAGACTTAATTTAGCACAGTTTCCAGAAATAATCTGGTTATGCATGTATTAACATGAAGAATTCAAGAAGAAAAGTCTTGGCCATTTTGTTCCAAACATCAATTAGAACTAACCCAATTCATCAGAGCTGTTTTCATCATGAACTCTAGTCACTTTTGCTGTGACTCATGTTACACAGATACTGTGTTCTACTTTTCATATTAACTCACAGGGCTGTAAACATCTATTGCTATGTTTCTTTGCTGATAAATCAGTTCTTCTGAGGAGTCTTTTTAGGACAGATAATATAACAAGCTAGTGACCAAACCACCAAACTCCATTTGGTTGGTGAAGGATAACTTTTTAATTTGAGTGAATCTCTTCAAATATCTAGAAGAATTATGATAATGATCTGTTATAAGCATTAGCCTGAACTTAAAGATCAGCAAATATGTGATCTAGTCTTTAAAATAAGATATTTGGAATAATGTTTATTTTTGAAGAGCATTGCAGCTGACAGCACTAGCTAAGGAAGCTCAGCTTCTAAATCTTCCTACTCCATCAGGTTAGCTGCAGATGTTTCTGTCAAGTAGATGATGATTCACTTTTGGATATGAAATAAAAACTTAATACCACTGAATCATGACTGTTCTGATGCAGAAGATTGAACTGGCTGTAAAACAGGAAGCAAATACAGACCATAAACACTGTCATTTCCAAACCTGTTCCATAAGGCAGGGAGATCTTCTTTAGAGTTGGAATGTGTTGTGTCCAGCAGCAAAGTTGTGCCAAGACTTACTGATTAGCATTAGACACCAGTTCAGGAACTGCTCAGATTTGTTCTTTAAGAAAATATGAATAGCCATGCTTGGTTCACCACTTGTTGTCTTCAGTACCCTGTGTTTAGTGGTTGCCAGTTGCACAGTCCCAAGACAGACAGTGGTAACAGAACAAATCCAGAGTTCCAGTGCCATGGGAAATCCAGTTGAGCCAATCCCATGTAATAATTGCAAGTGGCATCTTCTGCATGTCAATGCTGTATTTTATAACCCACTTGTGAGATTAGCCACAGCATGCTGCAGTGAGGTCAACAGTGTAACTGTTCTGTGGGAGAGAAGTATTGCTCTTAATGTTAAAATTAGTACATGCTATGAATGTAGTAACTGTAGTTTGTTACTGCAGGAAATAAAGTAATTCCTTATTGGTCTAATCTATGCTATTTTATTAGTGGTTTATGTATTATCCCAGTTGTTCTTAACTGGGAATGTGCTATTGTCTCATTTTTCTGTTTACTCATTGGAATACTTAGGCAGTAAGGTAAAGCATGTGCTAAAACATTTAACATAAACATATATACCACCTACAAGTGCTTATGTTAACAGTCAGTATCATGGGAGAAAGCATTGCCTAAAATGGTCATACAGATTTTGGGTTTAGTAGGCATGACCTGCTATAAAATGAATGTCTCTTCTGTGTAGCATTAATACTGGAAGCTTAAAGCATTTAATTCTGTTTTGGAGCTTTTTCTGTTAGTGAATAGGATTTAGGGGACCTAGTTCTCACTAATTTTAGCTGTCCTGTTGCAATAAAAGCCACATAGTGACAGGTAACTACATTTCCTAAAATAGTTTGCTGAAATACACAGTGCTTGTTTAGACAAAATGCTAAAATTGAATGCATTTAGTGTTTAGGAAAGACAAGGTGTGGTGTTTCAAAGACATCTTACTTTTGTCAGTTTGTAGTACTAAATTTTCCTCTTTCAATAACTTTTATATAAATCTTAAAATATGCCTCTGAATATTAATGTTTTCAATACTAGAGTAGGCTTTGAAGTATTTGAAAATGGGTTCTGGAAAGTATTTCAGAATTTTATTGTAATTTTTCTTTAAGGAGAAACACTTGCTAGCATGACCATTGGATGTCTGAAATCTATAGGAGTAGCAGCTATTGTCTGAGCCCATTTTATTGAACATTTTCAATGGCAGCTATTAAGCACCTACAAAAATGAACTGCTGGCTTTCAGTATCTTGCTACCTTAAGACAGAAATAAAGCCAGTGGCATTCCTTTGTTTTGTGGGATTGAATGGGGTTTTTTTGCTGTGTTTGTCTCATTTAGATTATAACTGTTTGGAGCTAAGTAATGTATCTCAGCAAGGTAACATGGAATTAGGGTGTTGGGGTTGGGTTTTTGTACATCACATGTTTAGTTTATTTAGTGAAACCAAGCTAGTATGTTGCTGGGGATGTTTTTGTTTACTTTCTTGTTTATTAACTTGTAAGGAGCAACTTACTTCTTTCATAAAAGGCTAAGAAAGAGACATTTCTTGACTATTTCTTGTACTTTCCAATACTTACCTGGCAAGAAAAGCTAATCTTGTTATAACTTTGTTTTTGAATGACTTTCATTCCAGAAACAAATAGATTTTAAAAATAGGTCTGGGGTTTTTACTAATGGCTTATATTTGCCCTATATAGAATTGCTACAACTTTTTATTACTGTACTTGTATTACAGTATGAAATACTGTTCATTATGATGAAATTCAACAAATTATTAATGTTGGCAGGAGTTCTGTATTCTTTACCTATTTAGTTCATGGCTTAAATGCTTGCATTTACAGTTAATTTAAAAATGCTTCCAGTATTCAGTCCTGGAGAAGCTTCTAAAAGTTGGCACTCAGTGAATATGTTTCTCCATCAGACTGCCTTCATAGGAACTTTAGGACATTAGCAAAACCTCAGTGCCTTACAGTAAGCAAACTTTCTGAAACTGGAATCATCTTGACCTAATATAACAACAAACAAATAGAATTTTAAACATTTTCTCAAAACCCACACTTTCAGGTGCCTATAAGCAGGAGGAAAACCTAGTAAATAAGTGTTTTAAAATGTATTCTGAAACGTTGAGTGGATAGATATTTCAAACACTAGATTGGAATCCTTAGATAAAGCTTATTCTTGTGGTTAAGAGGATAAGCTATCAAAGAAATCTTTAAAAGAAAGTTTTCAGATAAATTTTGGGTTGTGATGACTAGAATTTATTTTTTTTTTTTTGGAAGAAGGTAATGTTAGTCTTTTACATAGAAGAAAACCATTGTACTCATGAAATCAAACTAAAGGAGCAAGCACATTGATGAAGCATAGCATTGTTGGTAGTGTCACAGAGCACATGTTGAAAATGGTTGATAAATGCACAAAATCCTCCCAAGTCTTGGAAAGTGATGTCTTTGAAGTAGGTGGAGGTAAAAATTATTGGGGTAACATACAGGCCTTGTTTTAACCACTCTTTCCATTCCACTGCTTATGGAGAATAATATTCTCAATAGCTGAATGTGCAAATTACTGTGTCTCAACAGCCTGCTACACTTCAGCAGTGCATGCTGACCCTTAATTTATTTCAACAGAAAAAAAAGTCTTTAAATAGATGCATAGTGAAGTGAACTGTTATGCAGGCCTACACAGAAAGCACAACTCAGTTCCTTTGTTAAGTAATCCTTTCAGGCCTGGGTTATCAGTGTTTGTTTCTTCAGAAAACAGCATCATAGAATTGTAACTGTTTGTTTAGTTGCTCAGGCATCTTTTTCCCTTAGCACTTTGGCTTAAATTAACCTGCTTTTATTGTTCATGCATTGTTGGGTAAGATGTTGCATATGTGTTGAACAATAGTAGTTTAAGCATTGTTCTTTCTGAAGTGCAGTATGTTTTCAGTCCATGTTTCTAGTTCAAGTTAACTTTCTTACTCTGATGCAGAAATAGAAAGGAATCAGTACTGCTATAGGAATGCTGTAGTTAGTTTCTGAGTAACTTGCAGCAACTTAAAACAAGGCAGGGGCTCTTTCTACAGTTTAGGTGTTCGTGGGAATGGAGCAAGCAACACAGAAAGGGGAAGTGTGATGCTGTGACTGCCAGCTGAAGTGGGACCAATCCATAGACATTTTAAGGATAGGAGTCTTTACTTCATTTCTTAAATTTGCACTGGAAGCTAAAGAAAGAAGCAGTTGGTTTTGACAGCCCTCTCCTACTCTTGATTTGTATTAGTTAAAATGTTTGGTGTTTTTTTTTACTGAAGTCACCACTAGCCTAGCCATTTGAAGAGTGATCTGTCATAAAATGCTTCTCCTTTACTGAGAACTCAAGAGATTGCCTTTTACCACATACTTGAAAATAAACATAATATGGCACTTCAAGAAAAATGGTATAAATCAGGATGCATAGGCATGTCCAATTACTACTGCATGGCCTCCTTTATTTTTAGGTGTAGGGTTTTTAGTGAAGAGCTTTTTTCCAGAGTTGATATGTTGAGATGACAGGATACAAGTAACTTCTTTCCCCTTTTCCAAAACACTGCTTTCCCTTTTGCAATGTCAAATATTTTTGTCCCTTTAAGTGATTACATGTCCTTTTTTACAACACTCTTTCATTCTACTACATGGTATTTGCTAGGGGAAAAATTGGCCATGCTAAGTAGGGTGCTGTAGATTAGTTTGATAGTACCAGCTTCAATGAAATTGTCATGATAATGCAATTGTTTTCAGTACTCTTACTCTTCCATTCCCTGTTATGTGTCCTCTTACTTGTGATTACTTGGAATATCATCATCTCTGGGATGAACTAAATCAGCCTATGCATAGTTACAATATTTTGGGTGCCACAGAACAAATGCTGCCATCTGAACAACTCATAAGCAAAATGATTTTTATTGCAATGATCCAATTCATATGTAAATGAAATAAACGGTATTGGTAATAACTACTTCTAGTAAAACTCTATCAGTAGGGAAGGTGAGGGGAAGAAAGCAAGATCCAAATAGTAAAGGCAGGTAAAGGTGCTAAGTGTTGTTCCCTCCATTGCACAGGTACAGCCCTTGGCACACCATCCCAGGAAAGGAGCAGACAGAAGCAACCAGCAGAACGTGTGGCACCACCACAGAAACGAACCCGCCGCAAGCTGATGGACTCTCCAGCAGCCATTCAGAGTCCTCCCCCCTCCAAGCAGTCCAGTCTCTCTCATCTGGAGGATTCTCTCACCAAGGAGGTTCACCCTATCATGTATACACCAGAGGTCTGCAGACAACCAGGACAAAGCTGCTGTACACAGTCTGTGGTAAAGAAACCTTTACACCTCGCAGGCCTTCGGGAGACCAATGCACATCATACAGATATGGCAGTGAAGAAGGCAAGTGTCATGGACACTACCTGTGACATAATCCCAGAATGTGAGGAAGCTGACCTGAACTCAACAGTCATTCTCTGTGAAGGGACAAGTGAAACAACTGAAATGTCTACTGACTCATCTCTGAGGGAGTCACAGCCAAGCAGCAAGAGCATTCTGCAAAGGTATTTTCCATTTCTATGGGCCAGTAATATTAGCCAAACGATTCAATCCTGTTTATCTTCATAGCTGGGTTTTTCCACTGATGGCAATTTTATTTGTAAACACAACTTTTTTGAAAATCAAACCCTCAGTTTTAATCAGCATCAGATTCAATTCTGCTCTTTGTAATCAATGGTGTGTTAATGACAACAGATGAAGCTGAAAGCTTATCCTGTTTTACAAGATATGTACCAAAAAGAAAATGTAGCACTTTTGAAATTACTTGTGATGCCTCAGGCAAGTTACTTTCTCTAAGCTTTACTTTTCCTGGCTGTAAAAATTCATACCTTAATTTCTTTGATGTTGAGAGATGCTCTTGTTAAAGCTGCCATGTATGTGTGAAGTCCTGCAAAGCTGCCCCAAGTAATGCTACTGAAAGGCATTTTTGGTACTGTTTTTCAGCTTAACAAGAATTCATTTACAGTTAAGAACAATTTCATTTGACTTCTACTGAGAATAGATTTTACAAGACTATAATTCTTTGATTTCAGACTTTACCTCTCTTCATTAAAAACAAAAAATCCTACTTCAGTACTTGAGAAGCCCTCATATATGGCAATGACTTCAGCTGCTGAGAGAAAAAGAAAGGTATTAAGGTAAGATTAAACTAACTCCTCTATACAAATGAGCTTGTATTCATTTCTTACATTCTCACTTCAGTTTCAGTATCACATTTCAAATCTGAAAACCTCTTACACAGATCATCTGAACCTAGTTATGAGATATTCTGACTCAAATATCCTTGACAATTTTTTTTTTCCTGGCAAGTTGAGAAGAATCTCTTTTTACTCTTGGTTTAGGAACCTTCTGTTGTTTTATCAAGTACAAACTAATATTGTGTCTTCTGTATCTGCTGTCTAATCAAAATAGAAAGATGACACACAATTCTGAAGAAAGAAATTCCCCTATCAATTAAAAATCTAATTTGTTTGAAAGTGTTATGCCTTTGCTGGAACACACAACTTCCAGAATAGAAAGTGGAGAAAATGCTTAAGAATACTTATGTGGCCAGTGCCTTTGTTTTATGATAATTCATTTCCAGTCTGTTATTATGACTTCATTCTTGTGATCTGCTCTGGGAAAAAAATCACCATTTTGTTACTACTCTTTTTATGAAGTCTGTTGGAACAAGTTCTGTAGCTGTAGATCACAGGACATGGAAGAAACTGAAGGACTGTTTTGGTTTGTTAGAATCTTTGAGATAGAAAATCTTCACAGAAGGTCACAGATCTACCTGATCCCAATTCCTGCTTCTGTAATTATTGCTGTTCTAAACTGTTTTGCTAGGATTGCTGTAGAATGAGGAGTAAACTGTATTGCTCTGGGTTGAGAAGAGGCACATCTCACTTCTTCAGTTCTTCAAGTAGTTGATTGTGAACTTTGCAAAGTAAATCACCTGCTCTCTGAAACTGAGCTAGTTTTCTAGATTCTCTTAGGGAGAGGTATGGGAACTTTTGGAGCCTGATTTACCTTCAGGTAAAATTCTTTATGGCTTTGCCTAGCAGTTGGTGGTGAAGAGAAGAAATGAAAGCTTATTTGTGGAGGAAACAAGGCATATGCTCTTACTTTTCAGTTACCTTCTATCTTCCTTTCTCTTCTGTACTTTTTCAACCTTCTCTTCCATGTTTTCCCTGTATGAAGTAGTTCACTCCAGTCATTCATCTCCTACTGACATCAGAATGAAGATTCTCTACTCTAGCAATATGGTTTGAAACCATTGTATTGCTGGGACAAGGAATAGGAGACAAGTCAGTCATAATACAAAGGCTGCTTTTACTAAGTAGCATTACATTTTTATTGGCATAAGTTCTCTTCCAAGAAGCATGTGTGAATAGATCTTGGGGCTGGCACAAAGCAGCTCTTAGTCTTTACAGCTTGCAATAGATCTTCCTTTAGGCAGAAAATTATTATTAAGACAACAAATGTAAGTGAGGGGACTATAAAGTGGGACTAATACAGTAGCATTAGAAGAATGGGAAAAGTGTAGAACCTTAAGACAGAAATAGAAATTGCTTGTTTATCAGGCTGTCTTAAGAGTGGAACTGGGGAAGTTAGTGAGGGAAGCACAGATGTGTGAGATCAGATAAGGTCATAATTTTCACTCTAGATCTTAAGTCTATCACATCACACAAAACTATAAAACATTGAGGTTTTGTGTTAGTGAATTTGGAGCTGTAACAGCTTTCTTGCAGCTTAGTAAGAGGTATTGTCTGCTATGAAGCCACCCACTCCAACCATGTTGGAGGCTGTAGAAAAATTACTGTAGCAATAAAAAAAGTGAAGTTAGTTCCATAAACACAGCCTGGGCATTTCAAGGATGTGTTAAGGTTGTTCCTTGGTATAATTTGTGTTCAATGGCCATCAAACTGGCTTCTGTGATTTCCAAACAAACAAAAAGTGGGATTTTGGTCTTTGTTTTAACAGAAGTGGCAACATTAGTTCTTATTTGCACAGCTGAAACGCTCCTGTAAAGGGCAATAATATCCATATATATACATCCTGAGTTATTCTTTGCATTCTGTTGTGAGCTGCCAGTACTTGATAATACAGTTTGATGTATTTCTATGTTGCAAGGTCTAAAGTATTGTAATGTAGCTTGATCACTTTACTGACAACAAACTCTGTGTTACCAGTTCTACATCCAACAGTGGCTTAGGCAGCCTGCAAGACCCTACTGCTGCAAAGCGCCTTCGCCAGGAGGTCTTGCCAAGCCACAGAGCTTTGAGAGTACCCAAAATACCAGGTGAGCATCAAAACTTGATGTATGACACTGCATTGGCAACTCTTTGTGCAGGAGGTCCAAAGTGAAGGTTGATTCTCAAGGGTTTGTCAGTTTAACAGCATGAGTTTGTCATGGGTAAGCTAAGCCATCAGTTGAATGGTATCACAGAACATTAGGAGTTGGATGTCCATTTAGTCACTGGGGAGACATTCAGATTTTATCTGGATGGTAGTTCATCAAAATATTACTATAAGCTCGTTGGGAAAACCTTCTTCCAAGGGTTTGAAGATCTTCCACCAAAAATTGTGTTCTTGTTGAGAAACTTGGTGATCTTTGTTACCAATTTTATCTTTGCCAAGTGTGGTTTATGAAGCAATAATATCACAGAATCATTCTCCTAACTCTTTTACCTGGCTTTAACTGCTTGCTTTGGTTTATACCACAGCACTCATTGGTTTTTACAGATTTTGCTTTTTCCAGAGGTTTATTCCTTAACCTTAAGGCTATTCTCAGCCAACACAGTAGCTGAGGGAAAATGATTTTAAAGTGGTAGCTAGGAATTATTTTGCTTCTAACAGTTTGCTGATAATACTGTTAGGTGGCATTCTGTGAAAGTCTGCTCTCTCTGAGGTATATAGATTTTTACTCTAAAAAAACAGAAGCAGTTGCAAATAATTTTTGCAGTAGATATGCACAAAAGTCTTCAGAGCTTTCCAAACCCCTGTTTCCAAATGCATCATCAAATTGTTTGCACATGCAGTAAATTAACATATTAATTCTTACAATTTTCTCTTTGTCTCAAAGCACTTGCCTCCTTTTCATCCCTAGCATCAGAAATACATTTAATGATCTTTCTTACTGCAAATCCTTCAACAGTTTAGAGATCAAATATTGTTTAAAGATTTAGTCTGCTGTTCTTCTAGTCCAGTCATGTAGCTTCTCCCAGTGGCAGAGGCAATACACAGTTTTATAGCACATGTTTTTATGTTAGAACTGATTTGAGGGTGCTAGTATGTATGAATGTGTTAGCTACCATTCCTGAGGTTCTAGTACAATAACACTTCTGAACAGTCTCAATCTGAGGCTAAAGATTATCTAGCCAATAGCTACTGGTTTGGCAAAGTGCACTTCATCAAGCACACCAGTATCAATTTCTAATACTAAAGAATGGGTTAAGGAGTTGTGAAAATCAGTCACTTTCTGGTATTAAGAAGCTATGTAATGAAGCACCACATTCTGCCATAGAGAATAGATTTTTGATTCTTCAAGGTTTAAATGAATGCAGGGTACAGTGCATTGCAGGAGAAGGAAATATGACTAAATCCCAAAGAGGGAGAGCTGTTTGGATTAAAGAGGCAAAACTTTCTCTAATGACAGTGTGTTCATTTTTCAACACTGTTCTAAAATGGTAAGGACTAATAAAAATGTCACCATTCCTGTGTTTTCTATAGATTCCTGTACCTTCTCAATAGCATTCTGGAAATTGAGGGTCTAATCACTGGACTTGCTGGGCAGTTAGCACACTGGGTTACTGAGCTAAGAGTGATTATTTTTGCATATTAAAATTAGGCTTTCAATAAGGATAAGAATTATGTGTAGAAATTCTTAGCTATGCTATGAAAAGGAAATCTAGGTAAGCCAAATTGGTATGTTTACTGAATGAGTGTTTCCTGTTTGTAATAACCTTTCTTTCTTCACCAGGAATTAAAGCAAAGGGCCAGAAGCACAACGAGGATGTGCCAGGGAAGCTGGTTAGAAGCCTTTCAGAAGGAAACATAGCATTGGGGGTTAAAGCAAAGACATCAAAAAACCTTTTACTTCAAGTTTGTAAGAGAAAAAATAGAATTTAGGTCTGAGTTGATCCACACTTCAGGCAGGACTGATGGGTGGCAAATGAGAACACAGTGACTTTCTCTTTCCTCTTGTCAATTCTTTTGGGTTGAAGATGTCTCTCTCCACAGTGCAACATTTCAGGAAGAACCACTGTTTGGAAACACAAGGATTTTATTCAGTTCTAAAATAGTGTTTTGTTTCCTCTTGAAGCTTATGAATGTCTTTTGTATATTAACAAACCCAAAAGAAATTTCCTTTGGACTTGGGACTGGAGAAGTACACAGAATACCTTTGGAAATCATCTTTGAGCATTTTGTGGTGCTGATGACTAACAGATGAATAGTTGAGACAGTGCAGGTGTTCAAGATCAGTGGGGCTGTAAGTTTTTAGATGTTACTTTAAATTGCTTACTTACAGGCAGTCTTAATTTTTTAATGAGAATTTAGTGATACAAAAGTTAGAAAGATTGTTTTAACTGCTAAAAGAATTTCACTGAAACTTCCTGATGGTAAAACTCTTTATTTGGAAACAAGTCAACCAATGTTTATATTAAATTGCTTCAGGCTTAGCATTATGATGCCAGCTTATTCTTAGATAAATTTGAGGGATAGATACTACCAATGTAGTTCCAGGAGACAGGAAAATATTTACCAAAAGTGTTTTAATGAAGTATTCTCTCATTTTATTTGCCTTTCTGTTCTTAGTCTGTTGCTTGGTTGTAAATGTTCCTGGGTTTTTTGTGTAATTCAGTTGTAAATATGATAACTGTATTAATGCCTTTGAATAAATTGTTAATTTTAATAACAGCAGTATAATGTGAATTGAACTTCTAGAAAAATACTAGTTTTGGCTTTTTTCTGTTATGAAAAATGTCTGAATCAGTTTTGGTAAGTATTGTTATACTTGAGAGCCTGCCCACCCTGAAGAACATTGTTCTCCTCTGTTTGGTCTCTGCAGTGTGAGTGTATGCATAAATTTCCCCAAACTAAGGAGAGCTAGAGGAAGAAGTTCAGTAAATAGTTCCAGTGGTGTCAAACAACTGTCTGATGCAAGGAGCTTGCAACCTAATCTGTTGAGCAACCCAAAGTACACTGCAGAAGAATGTTCTGGCTTTCAGAAAATAGGAATGGGCTCAAAAGAGCTTCACAGGTTATTGTTATTATTCTGTCACAAGCTGTCTTGTGATAACAGAGAGCTGGAGCCCATGATCCAATAATATCTAACAAATTTCTTCCAAATACTTTTTCCAGTATTCCAGATGTTCAGTTTTATAAATGTATTTGTTTTCTATAGTCCCTGATACTTAGACAAGCTAACAGAAACCTTCTTCCCAATTATATCTCCCTTAGCTACCCCCTGTTGCCATGTTTGGCTTTGACATGTTGGAGAGGCAGTTTTCAGAAGGCTTCTCAAGAAAGAGATGCTAACTGCTTGTGTGAGCTTTCAGGACAGCTGTGGGAGGAGCAGACAGCAGAGCAGAGACTGACTTCATCAGGGAAGTTCAAAGAGGAAGGAATAATTCCTTGAGAAATAGGTATTACTAGTCCATAATGAGATGATAAATTGAATTCTATTCTCATTCTAAAGGGAGTGTAGGAGATGCAGTTGTGGGGAGCATGGGGTCATCTGGATAGCATAATATGGACTGAGAACACATTGGCTGTGGAAGAGACTTATGAACAAAGTTCTAAACATGAGAAAAGCCTAAAAACTAGACTTTGGGACTTGGCCATGTCTCAGCAAGGCAACAGAAGTAATTTAAATAGAATGAAGAGAGAGGAAGGAAATCACTTTGATATTTCTATATTGTGATGAACAAGATTCTGGAATTAATTTTAACAACTCCAGCATCTGTCATGTGGCACAGCTACAATTGTGAAGACCATACACTTTGGATTTCCAGGATTTCTTTCAAACCCTCAGTCTTTATATTAGTGCACAGGCAACTTTTTGTTCCTGCTGCTTCACATCTACAAGAGGCATGTTAAGCTTTGCTTATCAATAGAGTTGCAATGTGCATTGCTCTTGTGGCATATAAGACTTTTTACATATAAATGTTTCTTGCAATCCTGAAAGGTTTTTAGATGTGTGTTGCATACCCCTGGGTGGAATTGATTCAATTGATTTACAAAGCTTCCAGGGACTAAAAAGCAAACAAAAGTATGTTGGCTCCTGCTCCTACCTGCTGAGCAGCTGCTCATCACAAGTTTGTTAGCTAGGTATGTGTTTGCCATTGATAGCTACCAGAAATGAAGCCTTTCCAGAAAATATTTCCACATTTGATTGCTACTGATAAATCTTCTGCTCTATTAATTGTGCATTTACTTTGTTACATACTATGAATGTCTTTAGACTTCATAAGCAGAAGGTGCTTCAGAACACTTCACCCAGTGCTGATCCAGAACTTTTCAGTGCTGAAGTTTTTTGTCAGATTGCCAGTTTCTTCTTAGCTAGAAAACAGAGTCTTTGGGATGCAGAGGAGGTATGATAGAACTCAGTTCATTTTTTTGCCAATCTACATTGTCTGTTACCTGCCTTTACAAACTAAGTAATAGCATTTATCTGAATTACACATTTAATTGATTTCACTCTGTTGTACCATGCAGTGTTAAACCATGCCAGATGGGTTGTAACAGAATATTGCACAATATAACATGACTCAGGCTGAATTGAGAATTCAAAGTATTTGGGGCAATTTAATCTTTAGTAGAGGGAAAAAAAGCAGTAGTTTCAAAATAAATTCACTTACAGAAAATGTGCTCCTTAACTTTCTGGAGTCTGATGTCTTGGATACATAATATTTCATAGGTACTGAGTGAATCACACCTACTGTGGGAGACACATGACAGCTTTGGACACATGGCAATGGCTGTACTGATCTTGGCTCATCTTGCTTTCTTATTTCAGACTCCTGCTTCATTTAAAACAGATACTAGCCTGGGTCAGAGATTTAGGTCTAACATTCATGGCTCTAATTAATAGATCATTCATGAGTTCAGTGCTGCATTATCAGCATTATGGAATATTTGAGTATATTTTGTAATAAACATTTCAAGCCTCTTTTAAAAATAATAGGAGGCACTTATGTTGTTGCCCTAATAGCCTCTGGGTGTAACTGGGTGTGAATAGTATTGGCTTTAATGTGGCTGTCTTCATGTTAGTGTTACAAATGCCCATGCATATCTCAGAGGAGAGTACAACACTCTGCCTGTAAAATGTTCAATATTGAAATTCATTGCTGTTTCCATCAAACTAAAGCAGTCATGAAACCTTCAGTGCCTAAAAATATTGATGTTCCCTCATGTATGTGACATATGTTGTCCAGGCTTTCTTTAGCCAAAAAGTTTCCTTTTCCTATGGTCTCCATAAGGAATATATCCTACTCCAATATGTCCTTTTCTCCCCTGAATATGATTGCAATCAACAGGGACCTTTGTTTTACATCTAGCTGCAGTGTTTTACTTGGTTGAATCTCTGTCAGCACAAGGTGGGAGCCCCAGTAACCTCATTCCTGGTCCCTGGCCAGGCTTTCAGGAGGGCTTAGTATTATCAGCTTCTCCTAAAAGCTCCCTGCAGACTCTAAGAGGTGGGCATTTCCCATGACCAAACAGGCAGAGGTTGTTCTGAAAAGCAGTTTGTTGCAAAGATGAAAAGGATCTTGTCCCACTGGGAAATGCTTAGGAAAACATAGCAAAGCTGTAGGGAATAGTTTGTCCTGTGACTCTTTTACTTGTTTGTTGTCATTGCAGGCAAGTGAATTCATAGGAGTTACCTGAAGCATAGGTTTGGGAGGCTGTGGATGTTTGTTACTGGGATGGAGTTGGGTACAGAAGAATGAGAACAGTGTTGCTGTCAGTGGGGTACAGAGACTGAACCATTGATAATGGACTCCTTCCATCTTCATACCCATTTTGCCAAACATGCTTTTGATTACTAATTCCACACAAGGAGCAAATACTTCAAATGCTTCTACTTCTTTTGAGTAACTACCTTCAGCCATGCATCTGGGCCTGCACAGCTCTGGCTATGCTTCCTTACCTTTGTGCTGAGTGCCTGGGCATGTGGAAAGCCAATCAAAGCCATTGATTTGTGTAGCATTGTGACAAGCTTTATTGCCCTCATACTAAAGATGACTTCTGTAAACTTATGTTCAGAGACAGATGCAGATTTCTCCAGGTTGTATGAAATACTAAGCTTACCCACCCAAAAAATCATATTTGCTCTCTTGTCAAAGTAGCAAAGCACAAGATCTTGATTAGGTTATTAGGAAAAGTCACTTGTGGTGGTGGGAGAAGTTTCCATAGCAGCCTGAAGGTGATGAGGCATCTGTTTACTGGGACAAATAAGTTGGGATATCCTTTGTTGAGGCAGCTGAGTCTTACACCTGCAAGTTTTGGTACTTTGGCTGCAGAAGGTAGTAGGTACTGCTTGGAAACCTGACAGCATAGTGCAGAAATAAAAAGTTAAGCTAGCAAGGTGGTCCAACTTCAAAATCATTTGGACTTCAGAGGAGTTTTATTTCACTTTGATTTATTGGGGTTTTTTAAACCTGTCTGTAAATAAGCCTGAGGAAACTGGTTCTAACAACTAGAGAAAGCAAGTGTTCCTAGAAAATTCATCCACTGGAAGTGCCAACTATGTAGTTTTCCTAGCAGAAAATTCCAAGAGCTGCCTTAATAGTGTAGATGTGTGATGGTAAATGGCCTGTTTTATTTGTCTGCTGTGCAGTGCTCTTGGGAAAATTATTCTTTATTTCCCTGTTGCTTTAGGATTAATTGTGCTGTACATGTTGGGCCTTAAGAGTTTATGTAGCATGATTATTGTACATCTAAGTTCTACAAGGGAGTGATTTAATCTAACATTTATTAGAAGCTACAGTAGAGTAAATCAAGCTTTATAAGTGTTTAACTACAACAGTTTTCACTTTGTGGTTTGCATTTTAGCCTACTTCATTCCTGGTGTTGTTTTTAACTCTATAGCTGTAGTTGTATTTCATAAAGTGTTACAGGAAGATGATGGCAACATGGTTTGCAAAGCTAGCTAGCAAGTGCACTCAGAGGCTGCTGTACTTAGCATTTCATTGAAGCAGTTGGTTCATTTGCTAAAAAATGTCTTGTAGAAGAAAGAGTATTCAGGTAAGCTAGTTTTGGATGTTAGAGGGGTTCTGTCTTCTGAAGGAGACTGAAAAACCAGGGAATGAATGAACCATATGATTAGCAAGAAGCATGTTTGCATTGAAACTCATAGGTAGATTCCTGTTCTTCATCCCAATCTGCATCAAGACAGTGACATAAGGGAAAAAAAGTCTTTTAAAAGCAGAAAACACTGTAGTAATTAGAGACCTAACCATGTGTGGGTAAAATACCAATGCAGATTGCACTTCTAGACACCAAAACCAACAGAGGACCTACCTAGACCTGAGTAACACACAGGTGATGTCTCAAAGCTTATGCATCCCTTTCTAATGTTTGTATTCAGTAGTCTTTGTAAGAGGAAAAAAGCCCCTGGGGACATGGTTTAGTGGTGAGTGTGGTAGTGTTGGGTGGGTGTTTGGACTCAATCTCAGAGGTCTTTTCCAACCATAATGATTCTGTGGTTCTAAGGTGCTTCAGAGTACCTGTTAGTGGATCTCTGGAAGACTTAGTAAGTGCTTTAAAGGTCAAAACCAAGGGTGGGAATTAAAGGTCAGTTTTCAGACTAGAGAAAAGATTCCTGGTGCAGTCAGGTAAGTGTGCTAGATCTGCAGGTTTTGATACAGTCACAGATTATTTTAAGAAGAGTTCTAAAATAAACTGACAAAATTATGGATACTAAATTATTCAGGTGGTTGAACCAAAAGCTAACTATGAGGAGTTGGAGAAGCATCTTAGCTTCTGAGTGGCTGGGCAATAAAATAACAGATGAAACTGAATGTCAATGAATGCAAAATAATGCACAAGAGGGAAAACAACCCAAACTGTACATAGATGATGCTGGGTTCTCAAACAGATACTGTGACTCAGGGAAGAGACCTTGGAGTTATTGTAAAAATACCATTAAAACATCAGCTCTGTAGTCAAAATAGCAAGAAAATGAATAGAGAACAAATCATTGTGTGAATCCTTGGCATGTCTGCATCTTACAGTGTTGTCCTACCCATTGCAGATAAATATAGTAGAACTACAAAAGGTATAAAGAAGGATGAGAGGAGTGATTAAAGTACTGAACAGCCTGAATACAAGGAATGATTAAATAGATTGGGACACTTCAGCCTGGAAAGTAGGTGATTGAGGAGTTATAAAGTTGTATGAAATAATGAGTCATAGAAAAAGGGACTAGGCAACAATTATTCACTGCTTCTTTACTGTACAAGAACTAAAGGGCAGGTTGAAAACACATGAAAGTTCTTCCCTGCATAGTGTATTTTATGACAGTGAACTCTGGAATGTAAAATGTGAGGAGTGCTAAAAGCCTTGGGTTCCAAAGTGATTAGGCAAACCTGTGGAAGAAATACTTCTGGGAGAGCTGTTTGGACACAGAGTGGTTCAGCAGGTGCTTAGGGCAGTGAGGAGATGGGGAGGCAGGAGGGTAAGTTCAGTCTCATTAGTATGTTTGGTTCTGATATTAGTGTTGCCACAGAGTGCTCCTAGAAAAAGGTGGCTGCTCTTCCTGGACTGTGATCTCTAGTATGGCTATTCTGAGGTTTTCCTGAATGTTTTATGTGCTTAATGCTAAGAAGCTAGTTTTTATCATACCCTATGTGGTCCACAGAGATATAGAGAGAGGGGGGAAGAGACTCTTCCAGGAGGCAGTACACGAATGGCAGCCTGGCTGAAATTCCTCTGGCAATACCCTCACCTGGCAGGTAAGTCTTGTTCCATGCAGACCTTCAAGTGTGGCACTATGGATTCTCCTCTCACATGATGTTTCTCTTTACTTTTCAGATCTCTCACTAGTTGAGAGCAGATTAAAGTTTCTGATCTTTTACCCTAGTTTTTGACATCTCTGGGAGAGATCTGAAGCCCTAAGGTGAGAGTCAGCACTGGTTAAGGAGCCACAGCTCCAGAGGCCACAGTGAGCACTAAGTGAGCTAGCTTCTAACAGCAGCATTGTGATGACTTTGTGGCTTTCCCATTTTGGAGAGAGAAGAAAAACAATTAAAAAAAAAAAATCAAAACCCCAAACTCAAAACAAATATCCCAATATTGCTATAAAACTTGGAAGTAGTGATTTTCATATAATCTTATTGCATAGTCTGGCTCTTCAGAGTTCTTCCCTCCTGTTGACCTTTAAATCATGTATTTCCCAGCCTTCCTAACACTGTGACACTTCTCTTGCTCACATAGTAGAGAAAATGAAAAGTAAATATGTACCTTGGACATTCTGAAAGATACAAGGAGATTAATTTTGTGATTGCTTTAGGATATTTAATCTGAGATTCACTGAGGCATTAAAGATTAAGAAATTAAGAGTGAATTATACAGTAAATATTTTGAAGCACTTGTGATCCCACTGGAAAGCTCTAAGAGCTCTATTGCCATCACAATTTTTACATCCATAAATCAGAGGTGCTATGAAAACTCCCTGACATAGATACTGGATGTGAGAAAATAGACTGAAATGCTAAACCATTTTTTAATACACTGAGTCCCAGGTGCAGAGAGGCTGGCTCCTAGGTGGGGAGAGCTTTGGCTTTGAAATCAGCCTGAAATATCCTAGGAATATTTTATCTGGATACTCTCCCACAGCTTCATATGCTTTGTACTTTTCCTCCCTTCTCCAAACCAGATCTTCTATTTGCTTGCAAATCTGTTTAAAGATATTTCAGTCATATTGGCTTTGTTTAATTTCATGAACTATTATTGTTTTCTGCTAGTTCTCTCCTTTTTTCTTATTTTTCTCTTGATCCTCCCACCTTTCTCCTACCCACAGCCCAACACCACTGTGCCTGTGCAGTTCTGCTGTAGTAATTGCAGAAGCTTGAGAAACCAGCACAGGAAGCAAGATTTTTACCATTTCAAATCAATCCAATATTACTACTAAATTTTACAATGAGCAAAATGCTTTGTCAGAATCAGTGGAAGTTGGGCAAGATGGATTTGTCAGATTAGCAAGGTATTGCAGCTTGTTACAGGCTTCTCAAAGGCATCCTGCTTCACTGTATGCTGTACATTCACTTTGCTTAAAATTCAGAATAGCCTCATTTTGGTCCTCTAACTTCCCTGTTGTGTGTTAACCTTGCAGGGTGTATGGGACATCTTTTCACAACTGCACTGAACCTTAGATTCCTCAGTTCCTCTCTGCTAGTAGGAGGAACTGAGCTGAGCTAACTGAATTTGTTGAATTAGTTTGTAAAGAACTGTTAAAAAATAAAAATCAATAGTTTGCAATTAAATCTAATACTCTCCCAGCATCTCTCTGTCACTGACCTACCTGTACCTTTCAGAACAATGAACATTCACTTCTCATTTTCTCTAGTATGTGACCAAGAGCAGAAGTGTCACAATGTGAGGGCTGTGCCTGCATCTCTTCCCCAGTCCTTCTGTAGTCTACAATTCTCAGTGCTGAGCAGAACACTCCCTCATGGAAACTGTCACTGCAATTCTTTGCACACAGGCATCTTACCTAGTCCTTAGTTTGAACAGAAGATACATATCATTTTTTCTTCACTCTCTAGCCCTTTTGGTGCACAGTTTGGAATTTTTACTCATGACCTGGAGCCATTCAGTGAAGAGGACAGAATTCTACAGGAGATCTTGTTTCCTGTGCAAGGTGGAAGCTATCTTGGGAAGGACATGAAGGAAGAGAGAGAATACTGGTTTGATTTTTGGCCCAAATGAAGTAAGAATTGTCTCTGAGCCTCACTGGTCCTTTAAGGCACTGGGTAGGTCATTCAAAAGAAACTCTTTCTAGTAAGTCTCTTCATTTTCTGAAAGAATGGTTAAGCATAGGCCCAGGCTGCCCAGGGAAGTGCTGGAATCATGTAGGTGTGGCACTCAGGGACATGGTTGAATGGTGACTTGGCAGCATTAGGTTGCCAGCTGGACTTTATGATCTTGGAGGTCTTTTCCAGCCTTAATGATTCTGTGAGTGCTCAGTTGGAGACAACTGAGGCTTGATCTTGAAAACTGGTGAATGTGTGCAGCATTTAGTATTCACAGCAGCAAGTGAGGTAATCAGGCTCTTTGCTCTGAACATATAAAGGCTCTAAAAAGACCTTAGCTTTTAGAAAACTTGGGTCCTTAGTCTTTCAAAATTGCCAAACAAAATTAGCTGACACTTCTGAACATTCTGGCTTTTATCTTAAATATTCCATTTCCCTTGTGTAAAATAGTGATAAAAATATCCTCTTACTTCAAAAGGGTGTTGAGAGGATCAGTTCATTAATGTTTTCAAAGAATTCAGATGCTGTAGTGAAGCACCATACAAAATCCCATAAGGAAATTAATAATTCTGTGTTCATTGTAGGCTTTGGGTGATGGTAAGGCAATAAGACACAAGATTATATGCTCCATAAGAAGTGTATCAAAAGATTTTTTCAGTATCCTTCTTTCAATGAATGCTGTCAACCCAAAAGGAGTCAGTGTGCCAGAAGCTGTGCAGAAAACAGTGTGGAAGCTGAGGAGAAAAGGCACCTGTACTGTAGGGAGTGGAAGAAAATTTGTGTTGTACAGGCAGCCTTAAAAAAATCTAATTTTGAGTTGACATCATTAATTTAACATTTAGTTAATGCTGTTAATCCATGTTGTCAAGCAATTGAAATAGAGGCATGTCTGTTTACTGACCCACTGGGAGAGCAGCAGCCCTCTCTGTTCTGAACCTAACACATCCTATGTCAGGTATCTGGCAACAGAGCTTTACACAGCAGGAAAAGGAAGCCAGGGGAGTAAAACAACTGAAAGAAAGACTCAACACCAAACAAAACCAAAGTGCCAAATCATTTGGCAGGGAAATGAAGGCCTCAGAACAGTCATTCCTATAGAAATTTAAGGTTAATTTCTTGAACTGCTACATATAGGTGATCTGGTCAATTCAATGCTCAAAACTGACTTAAGAATCTAGGAAATATGCATTTACTGGGCACATTCTGAGAGGTTCAAGTACTACTGTGTGTTTGTGAACACAGGGAGCCATTAGAAGAGAGATGATCTTGGATGGGTAAGCCTATGTTGTAGGTAGAACAAATGGATTTTTCATCCATAAGGCAGGTGCTAAGGATTGTGATTAATTGTATTTGCATCTGCACATTTCCAATAATAGAGATGTCCAAAAAAACCCACAAACTTGAAACTAAGGGAAGGTTTTTGTTGTGATATATAATTATCATGAATCCAAGGTTTTTTAATGTGTATTCTTTTAAATTGTACACTCAAGAATAGCTGTGTAATGCATTCCTGCCAAAAATCACCACTGAGTGTAGTGGAACAATGACAAGCTGCTACTGAAATTCATAGGAGTAGCTATATCATTACTTGATTCAATTATATGCACAGGGTAATGAAGAAAGAGATTTAAAAAGACTACCAGACTATTGCTAATTTAGGGGGTTTTAGCACAATTTTTAAAAAGCATGGGTGTTAAAACAAAGAAATAATGCAAACAGTTGGATGGGGCTTGTTTGAAGAATGAAGGTGATAAACTACACAACTGTTGTTACAGCCACAGTGTACACTGACACTACCAATGTTACTGCTGTCACAGATCCTACTGAGGGTGCTAATGCCTTCAGGCATATGCTAAGCTATTAACCCATGCTTCTTCCTTTTTATCCTTTAGAAACTCATAGGAAACTGACACATTATGGCATTATCTGCTTTCTTCTTTAATTGCTTTAACTTTTCTCTTTTGTTTGAAACATATTAATTGTTACTGGGGGAAGACATCTTAAATCCCTGTTCTCACTTAATGAATCAAAGGCGACTGTCAAAGCTTCATTTCAGTCTCTAGGAGGAAGTGTCTTCATGCAAGCAATTAGGTGTCCTCAGCTGCTCTGCTGCTCACTTGGTTTTCTCTGTAGACATGAGCTAACAAAGGTTAGCTAAGGCCAGCGGGAGGCTTTTTGCTCGCTGCCGTTGCAGTGTGTGTTGGACCATGAGCAATGCTGTATTCTGATCTCTCTTACGTCTAGACAGATATTCATAATGAAATAGATGTCTGGATAATGAAGTAGACTTTCATAGTCCTAATGGGATTGAAGCCTACAGAGACTGGAAAAAGAGCAACTTGCATTGCACCCTCCAGGGCTGCTGAGTTTCACAGGTAAGATGAGCAGGGGCAGTCAGGCTGGTTTTGCCTTATAACCTCACCTCCTCCACACGCTCGGCCTCTCCTGACCTGACTTGTACTCCCAGGGCTCAGCTTTGTGGAGGGCTGCAGGAGCATGTTGACTGAGACAATCAAGAGTAGCTTATGCAATACTTCAACTCCTCCAAAATATAGGGAGGTTTCAGAATCAAGTTTCAGTCTTTACATCTTGAGGATAAGGATGATCTAAAGAATGACGGAACGGGTTTTTACTTGCGTATTTTGATGCTTCTTGGCATGAGGAAATCCTTCCCAAATAAAATAAGAGTAGCTGTAGCTCCCAAAGGATATCCTCTTCTGTTCCAAGAGTTTCTTGAAATAGAAAATCACAATGGAAGATACCTGTGTGAGTGCTAGCAGTGGCAAGAAGCAGGAGGGAGAGCGTGGCTGTAGGCAGCTTCGGTTTTGTTCTTGAAGTTGGACTGCTAAAGAGAATGTCACTAATATCAGAAACAAGCCACAGCATGTCCACCATCTTTGGGCTTCTCATGGTCAGAGTGTGACAAAATTGCTGCAGAATGGAACTGCAGTGAGACAGCAGAAGTAGTGGGCTTTCTTTCTCATTTATATGTAAAATAATTATTTTATTCTTTGTACTTTAAGGAAATTTGAAAGCTTTAGGAGTTGGGAAATGATAATTATGGAAATCTATGGGCATTTCCCTAGTGGTCTTTTTAGGATGTAGCATCAGGGTACAGGGGGTTTATTTTCACTGGGTCTTCTTGAGCAGAGCCCGGATGCACACTGGGCCTAACCTTGCCTGTGCTGAAGAGACCTTCAAGTCACCAGACCTGCAGGTAACTGTGGAAAGTTAAATAATGTTCGTAGGTTGGTTGTGTTCAAAGTTTCACTGCTTGGTGTTGCCCAAGTAGCTGCTCTGCATGAGTGTAGAAAACTTGCAAATGTATTCAGCAAGCATACATTATGCATTTTCCCTTGTAACTGATGACCTTCATAACATACCTGTGTGTTGGGCATTCATCAACTGTAATGTGATCTATAACTCATGTAAATGTATCTCTGCAAAACCCATTAAATAATATATGGACCTATTCAAAAAAGTACAACAAAAGGAGGGGGGGGGAACATTAATGGCCACCTTTTCCTACCTTTTTTATGAAGGTAACATTCTAATTTGTCAATATTGCAAATATTCATTTCTAAAATTCCTTTTCAAATGAAAATATTTTTAATTCCTTTGCCAAAAAACACATTTTCAGTATGTCAGTGTTCCTAGAAATATTTTATGATATTCACAAATAGAGGTGTGGCTTTTAAAAAAGTGTCAAATTAACACAACAGAACAGAATGCAAAAAATTCAGATGGTTTGAATTTAAACAGTTTTTCAGATATTGTTTTTTGACCAACCTTTAATGTATGCATATAAAGGAATACGTATTGTACTTTGCCCACAGCATTTCCCATCAGCATGTGCATGAAGACAGGAACCTCTTTGAAACCTTTAGCTTTACTAATAGCAGGTCAGTCAATAGAACTGTTTACACTGGGCATACAGTGTTAGGAATCTTCTGTGAAGATCTATCCCCAAAGAACATATGAAATAATATTTGTGTGTTAGGCTACTTTTAGAGGCAAGAAAATATTTCATCTTGGGCATGTAGGCATGAATTGCAGGCATTCAGCTTTTGGAAAGAATGTAGCAGTGAAACTCAGGTATTTGTATTAATTCCTCTGCTCTGGATTGTCCTGCTCTTTGGGATTCACATAGAGTAATTGTTGTGGGCTTTTATGGTCTGCTTCTTTTCTGAACTAGTACAGACATTGTTACAGTATGCTTGTACAATAAACTGAATTGTGTGCATTCAGGCTTTAGCAAAGTGAAAACACTTTGAGGATATCACACACCTACTGAATTCTATTCTAACCTTCTGAGCAGAACATTTGCTAAAAGCAGGAGTGCATTTCATTCATTTTTTGGAGACCATAAGAACCTGGAGAGAAGTCTATAAGTTACAACTTCTCATTGTTTTTAAGTTCAGAATTGTGCTTTGTGATGCAGAGCAGAAGGACAAGGATAAGCTAAGCAGGAAGCATAACCTCTGGAACAAGAACAAACATCAACTGCTGCATGATGATACCTGTGGAACTGTGGCACAATGCCTACATTCAGCTCTAGCTGGACTGGTGTTCCCTGCTTCCATAGTGGTAAGGTGCCTGTCTCTGTTAATGATGTTTGTGGAACTCTGCTGCTTTTGTTTCTATTTAGAGATCTCTTGTCCATTTGACAGAAGCTGCAGGGTGTTGTTAGGACACAAGTTCCCTCATAGTGGCATTATGACCCCTGCAAGGCTCCTGCACCAGTGCCTGCCAGCCACCTGTCTCCCAGCAGCAGGAAAAGCTGTGTGGGAAGGAAGATTTCCCTTACCCTTTATAAGGCCAAGGTAGGAATATGGGATACATAGGGGAAAAGCAGATGCTTGACAAACAAACTGAAACATGCAGCAGGGATTCCTGCTGTTTCAAAAGATGTGATGAATCCCAGTAGGTGGAAAAGCCTTTCTAGAATGCATTTATTGTGCCTTTTACCACTGTAATCTCATCTGCTCAACTCTGGGGTACATTCCAGAGTGGCAAATGTATAAATTCAGTGTTTCAACAGTGACAACTGTAGTGGACAGACACCTGAACTAGCTTTAAATAAACCATACTTCCTATCTTTGCAATTTGGTGCTCATCAGAATTCAGTTTTCTCTGTTAGCTGTTGTAGGCTCCTTTCTTTTTTTCAACTGTATTTATTTAGGCCAATATTCTACCTGAGTACTCAAAAACAAGAAACATCTGAGCTGAGGAAAACTTGTTCTTTTCACTTTAGGATGCCTTTTTAATGTTGGGAAAGATATCCTTAGCTTTGGTTTTTGACAGGAGGTATAAATTCAGTTTCTCTAACCTGTGTAGGACAGGTAAGACAAGCCTGCTGATCTCAAAATTATCCTGCATCTTAGATGTGTAAAACCCAAGTCATTCTCTCAAGCAGTATGTGTGGACACATAATGCAGGTGAACCTTCTTTTCCAGTATCCCAATTAATAATTAAATAACTTGCTGAAGAGCTAATCCAGTAAATTATGTGTTTACTCTTCATTTAGATTCAATAGCCAAATAAAGACTCATTCTTCACTTGAAGAAAGCTGTCTCAGCTTCCTTGTTTGGAGTTCCCAAATGCTGGGACAATTCTTTTGGCTGTTATTAAATGGCCAAAGGAAGGACAGTTGCAGCATTTGGAGTTCTTGCCAGCTGAATGGCTAACAGAAATTAAAAACCCTAACTCACCTGTGCCAGTTGAAACCATGCACAAGTAATTCACATAGTCTATCAAATGGAGAAAAACAAATGCATAATGAGCAGGAAAAGAAATTGTGGCTTTCAGTTACTGTATATATTCTTACTAATGTTAATTAATGTAATCCATCCTACTTAGCATTCCTATCAATAAAGGGCATCCTTTGCTAGGCCATTTACTCTCTTGCTTTATGTGAGATTATGTTATTCTGTAACAAGTAGCCACTATAGAAGATGACATTATTTATTACTATTGTTTTGCAGCTGAAATTCTTAGACTGGCTGTGTGCTGTTGCAGAGATAACTGCTGCCTCTCTTCTCAAAGTTGACTTTTCCTGATGCCTGAGGACATGCACTTCTCATTCCTCCAGGAGTACTGCAAGTGGTCATTGCTTCTCTGGGTGATGCCACATTTTCTTATAGAGATTTCATCACAAGTTCATATTGTGTCTGCTGTGTCAAGTCACTACTTACACCTGAAGTTCTGGCCATAATTCTTTAAGTAGGCACTGACAATTTCAGTGGGTTTTTGGTATTATTGTGCCTTAAGGTAGAAACCTGATCCTTTCCAAGTCACTACTTCATGTTGTTAGGTGACATAACGTTATGACTAAGGGATGGCAGTGATATGACCTATGCAAAAACCCTTTCTGGTCTTTCTCTAACATCCCTGGGTGACTCAGTGGCTGCCAGACTTGTCCCTTCTGCCTCCCCAGGGTACTTGCTGAATTAATGCTGACTGATTCTGCTCTTACCCAGAGAAGAAAGAAGAGAACAAAGAAAAAACTTGTGACTGCTGAGTTGGCAGACATCTGCATAGGTATTTATCTGAACTTAAACCTGAACTAAACTGCACCTGTTTTGTGGGAATTGCAAGTGAATTTGCTAACACTTCATCTGTGAACAGCAATTCCTTTTAGAAAGCCATGGAGACAGGAGAGAGGCAAATGATTTCCACCAAGGACATCGTAGTTAGAATTCTGGAGATAACTTTAGGACATCTGAGATAGAGTGAGATTTAGTGGATTTTGTTTTGTACAGAAATCCTCCTTTTCACTTTGTTGTAGGCTTTTTCTTTTTTTTTAGGAGGAAAATGGTGTGTCTGCAGATTTTGGGGAGGGTTCTACACTTCCATCAGAAATACTTTTCTCTGTTGGAACCTCTTTGGGCCTCAAAGCTTTCCCCCAGAGAATGAGCAACAACACTCTGTAAGGTAGGGCTAGATTATTTCTCTTAAAGATGGGAAAGCTGGTGCACAGTGAGAAGCTGAAGTATCAGATGCCTTGGATAAATCTCAAAGTGGATCTGTCACCATCCAAAATACAACTGAAATATTTCATGTTGAAAACACAAAGCCTTGTTTCTAACACTCTCATTTTTCTCACCTTTCTCCTGTGCTCCAGCATGGATAATGAAAGAGTGCTCCTTGAAGCTGGGGGCTGTCTGTACAGGCTTGCTAGAACTAAAGAAGAGTGCATAGGTATCTATGGGAGTTTGTATCTCTCAGAAACCATTCAAGATTTTGCCCTAATTTGCAAATATGTCTATTTTACAAACCCATATTCTGAGAGCAATTGTTGATGCTTAGCTGCTGTTCAGACCTTTTAAAGTTTTCTTTTTGTTAATTCATATTGCAAAATAATTGATCAAATTGAAGTCAGTGGATTTGGTTTCACTCTCATCAAATGACAGGTATTGGTTGCTAGTTACAGCACCTTAGCATCTGATACCCTCAAGGTGGTTAAAGTGCTACTATCTCATTTCTTTGAGGATTAGTATTCAACAGCAAATTTACTTTCTATTTCTATGCACAAGCTGAAGGTGTGCTAACTAGCAACTTTTATTAAGATACTAGAGCCAGAATTGAATATTAGGAGGTGATGGGCAAAATACTACTTAAATAATGTTAATATGAAGGTTTGGTGCTCTGAATCTCTTGGATAAACAGTAGGTGATTTCCCTTCCCCAGCACAGAGCCCCTAGCCTGTGAAGACCAGTTTGCAATGCTGAGAGACTGACTTTTTGCTCATGTTGGCCCAGCATCTGATGGGACCTACTGCATGGCAAAAAGATCTTCCTGGTGGCCTAAGAGAAGGAGTCTTTTGCCAAGTTTCATGAAGTGCAGGTCCTTCTGTCCAAGTTATCCTTATTCTCATGAAGGAAACCCCCAACCAGCAGCACTGGGATAGCCTTGATTCTGTGTGTGGGGTGGGGGGAAGTACAGGCTTCAGTGCAGCTTGGTAGCATTGATGGGGTCCTGCCCCTGCAGACTGACAGAGCCCACAGGCAGATGAGAGAAATACCAGAGAATTTCAGCCATTGACACTAAATAACCCCTGTGCAAGGATATGCTTTAAAAACGGGTTTGTCCTCTTCTCAAGGTGATAGAGCTGATTTTATGGGAAGGATTTTGCTTTCAGTGCTGATCCATACTAGCAGAGCATCACTGTGTAAGAGTCCAGTGGGAGAGCAATGCTTTACACAAGCAGAGGACAGAAATATTTCACAACATTAGACTCTTATTTATCTGAGATGTTCAGCAGGAAATACTTCCAGGTGACCTATAACCTGTTTGTCTGCTTCACCCTCTGAAAATCCCCTTCTTCCTCTCCCTCCTGGTTCTGAGCTCCAATGTGCCTGTAAGTGGAGCCTGGAGTCACCAGGACACAAGTGTTTCCAGGTTGTGTTGACCTTGGCAGTGGATGGAAGCTGCATGTTTGGTTGTGCAGTAGCTTTGCTTACCAGCTTTCAGATGTCCCCCTTATCCAGCATGGGGAAAGTGAGCCAAAAACCCCATTACTGGGAAGAGACTCTGGGTTTCTCTGCAATGACAGGCATGCCTACTTCTTGGTGTACTGTCTCAACACAGCAAAGGTTGGTTTTGCTGCTCCCAGGAACAGTGTGGTTCAGTAATGGGCATGCTCCATGTGCTCCTGTGATCCTATTTCTTTGAACCATATCCCAGGACAAAACATCTGTCAGAGAAGAGTTGTGTTTGTGCTGCACCTGCTGCTATCCCTGCTGGACCCATCCTGTGACAGCATGCCACTGTATTTACATAGCTCAAAGTTACCCTTTCCTGTGCTACTGAGAAAAGCCCCATGGAGAGGCTGGTGGACTATGGTTCTACTGGGTTTGGGCCATTTGCTGTGGCTTACTTTATTACAGAACATCAAAGGAAAAATGGAATATTATGTATTTTCTGCTAGCATCTCCCTGACTGTCCCCTAGAGTACTTTGTGGAATCCTAAAACAAGGTGGGCCTCAGATTAGGTGCCACTAATGCCCTCTTCCAGATTTAGGTCTTGGATTCCTCAAACAAATTTTATGGGGTTTTTCACTGTAGGTTGAACCTTAGTAAATAATGTAAGTGAGAGAAACCCAATCTGGTAAGCTAATAATTTAATAAATTAGGTACTCTAACAGGAAAGAAGCAGTATGAGACAAAAGATTTCTTGTACTGCTCACTTATGAGGTGACCATCTAGGGCAAATTGTGCATCTTCAGATGTGTTTTGAAGTAGCTTTGTGCAATGGAAAGTGCCACAGCAGGCTGCTGGATTGGTCTGGGCCATGATTTGACATGAGGCTCTGAATCACTTGTTTGCAGAGTATTTCATCCACTGAGTCCCTAAAGCCATGACACAGGAAATGGGGGAATAACATTGACACTCATTCTAGGAAAGCACAGAGTGTCTGGAAGTCAGGTGTGTCTGGAGGAAAAGGTCTCTGTGCAAGTAGAACTAAGGCTGTTGGGAGGAAAGGTATATGACAAAGGAGTAAAACTGCTGTGGTCAATGCATTCAGCAGTGCTAAGCAAATCTCTCTGGAACTGAGAATAACTGTGGTTTGTTGAAAATAGCTTATTCTTGCCATTGAGAGGTGTGATGATAGAGACTAGATCAGAGTGGGAGCATAACTGCATATGCATATAGGGGCTGAGTGTCTACATGCATGCACTTATGTCTATCTGCACATAGGGAAAGAAGACCGTGAAAGACATGAGGAGCTAAAATGATTGCTGGTCTTTGTTTCCATTTCTGGTAAGTTACTGCTGTGTTCTGCATAGAAAGTTTATGAATATTCATTTTAAAAATCATTTGCAGTTGATGATTGTAGAGACAGAAGTTGTGGATAAGCACTGCTATGTGTCTGATATTCTATGACTTATGAGTTTGATGTTCTCTTAGTGAGAAACATCTTTAGCTTATTTCCTATCATGGGATTAATTTTGGTTCCTCAGCTGTAGGGGAGCATGCTGACTGCCTTTGTTTGAAACATGATTGACTCTGGTTTATAAGGAGCTGTGGTCTTACTCTGGCTTTCTGCCTAACACGTGCCTGATGGAGCTTGAAGCTGCTGGACAGGATTGTGTGTTGTCTGCTGCATAACAGGCAGGTGCTGGCAGACCCTGCAGGTCATTTGCAGGGTGTCCCCACTTCACTTGGCATGCTTGTAATATCCTCTTCATCTCAAGCAGCAGGAATTGCCACAAGCCCACATGCTTCAGGTTTCTGTCACCTTGCACAGCAAGTACAAGCTGCAAGCACTGCTATCTTATATCCACAAAGAGATTCCCAAAATCTCCTCTGACGTGGGCAGTAGTGAGTAGGAGGAAGTGGTTTAATACAGACAAGTGTGTGCAGTGACAGTTCTGCTCCATGAAATGCATAAAGGCTACAGTTTTCTCACCTTACCCCTAACAGCATGCTGCTTTACCTGAGTGTGTGGAGGATGGAATGGCACATCCATGAAGACCAATTAAAGGTTAGCCTGCCCCCCTTTTTAACAGGTGCTTCATTTAGCTACTCAGTGCCTTGAGCAAATTACTTGGCTCAGCATCCTACAGCTCTCTCCTTTCAAGTTTAATTTACCCTAACTAGATTTAAGTAAAGCATCATCTCAATATCAGCATCACAGCATTGCTCCAGTTCCAATTTGGCAAGGCTGAAGAAAGCAGCTCAACAAAAAGTCCCATCCTGGAGATATTGCATTGAAGGTAAATGTGTATCAAAGGGAAATCATTCTCAGCCTTAAGCCCAGCAGAATCTTAACTCACCCTGTAGTCCCACAGTTCAAATCTCTCAATGTTGGAAACCTAAGTGCAAGCTAAGAAGCTAAAGATGAGCTTGAGTGCTCAGGAACTTAAAAACTTTGTAACTTCAGCCTTTGCTTTTTCTAGCCTTGTGGTGTGGGGTTTTTGATTCTTCCCCTCCAGAATGAGCTCTTGAAGTAATGGACTCAATTTTGTCACCATCAGAATAACAGAAAAGGGTAGAGTGTTAAAGCAATGTAAGATTATTTTAATCCCCTGGAAGGCTAAGTAAATTTTAAACCAAAGGATTTTGCTCCAATTAAAACATTTAAAGTTTTGGTGCCTGCTAGCTTTATTCTAGTCTGGAAGCATGCACTATGTGAAAGATTTTTGTTTTCCTTTATTATTTTTTTTTTCCTAATAATGTTTATGAAAAAAACCTGTGAGGAAAAAGTACCAGTCACAACAGACAACAGGCAGACTTTTAAGCATTAGAGGAAGCAGTAGATATTCTAGAAAACAATTTAGTGTCAGAGCCTCATTATGGATTTGTTGACACCATTATGATTTTTAAAGTACTCTGTTTATTCATTTGGGCAAATTAGTATTCTCTGGCCAGAAGCTACAGCTGTGCAGGATTTGGCTGTGTCAGGTGTATGCATTTCTCAAGGGGACTGCAGCCCAATATATCCTGGTCTGGCATTCTGACTGGGGGGGCATTTCTAGACATAAAACAAAAGGCATAAACCTAATCATTTCCAACTGCTAGCTGTTCTTAATAAGCACCAAGCATTTTGTGCCCTTCCAGAAAACCCTCTACAAGGATTTTAAAAGATTTACAAGCATTACAGCATAAAGCTGCTTATACTCACTCTGGGTTAGAGTGATGGTATCAGAGTTGCACTCTGTGCTAGTCTCCAGTAAACGATAGAGCACTACCTATTATCACATTACTGCATCAGTTTGTATTCTGGAAGTCTCCAGTTACTTAATGGTAGACTGCCTTAAATTATTTATTGTTATTACATATATTTCCTATGATTGTAGTGCCTGGGAGCTTTAGACATAGAACAGGACCCAAAACCAGTATAAATATACAATGGAGGGAAAGCCAATGCCCCAAAATGCTTGCAAGGTGAGACAGCATGATGCATATACCAAGAAAGAAGACAGTACTGTGGTGTAGCAGGCAGGGGTTAAGTGCATCAGTAGCCTACCTTCTGGTTTTTGTAGGCATCATGAAAAAGAATATACCTAGTGGTAAATGGCAGCAGCTATATCTTCAGTGAATGAAAGCTGATAGGCACAGAGAGGGTCCTTAGAAGTGGAAGTGAGCAGCTTGGGCTCGGTGCAATGGCTGGAGGTAAGAGGAGTAGCCAGCACAACCAAGGCAAAGGTGAAGCAGCACAGGCAGACAGGGCAGAGAAATTATCTTAGTTGAGCATTCAGCTTAGAGATCAGTGGAACAAGGCTGCATTTGTCAGGGTAGGATGTTGCAACAGTTAAGATGGTAAGAGTTTGGATGAAAGCTCTGGCTGTGTGAATGAAGCAATGATCTTATACAGAAAGGAATTAGAGATATTAGGACATCATTTGGACATCCCCAGAAAGGCAAAGCTGCCTTTCCCTTGTCAGGGGAGGGAATTAATGTTTTTTTTTCCAAGCTAAGTTTTTTGTTTTCCAGCCTCAGCCTGGAATAACATGACTCCACAGTATGAACATGAGCCAGTGGGTTGGCAGGAATCAGTTTTATGGCAACTCTCAGAATACTTTATCTAAAGTTTCAGATGAGGTACCAGAATCAATGAACTCTAAGAATATGATTTGGTTTGGGTTGGGTTTTTTAAGTGTGCTAGCAATCAGAGGTTCAGTAACAGTTTAAAAACATTACTAAATTATGCAGCAAATTACAAGTGAATTCAGTGGAACTGACTGGGCATTTGTTACCTGACAAAACTCTTGAATTTTTAAGTGACTTCTGTCATTTCTTCTGCTATCTGATAAGATTTCTGAATACTTGAGACTATCATGTTGCACATATTTGTTTATATAGCCCTGTTAGTTGCATTTCTGTTGATAATGTAACTTGTCATGATGCCACATTTTTGACCCTGACCTAGCTCAGCATATCAGTATTGGTAACTGTTCCACTCTGGGACAGGCTGTGGTGTTTAACTGCAGGTAGACAGTGTACTGACAAGGAAACACAATGAAATACAATGTCATTTTTGTGTGATTTACCAGGTCAAGTCAAAACCTCACAGCACAGGACTCATCACTTTAGCCCAGTGATTCACAGGGGAACTGTGGACTGCCTTGTCTTTGCCAGGATGTTTACTCAACTTCAACTCCATTTAAGAGTTCACCTTTGTGGACAGCATAGACATGGCTTGAACTTTGGTAACTAACTTCTTGACCTCTCAAAGTTGCTTGTGATTGTTTCATGCCTTCAAAGGTTACAGGTTTGCTTTATGAAACATTAACCACTTACACACTTCACATCTCTTGCTCTAACCTTCTTCTAAACAAATTTAATACAGTCTTGATCCACTACCATTTCTATCTTGGGTAATGTATCTCCATCTGACTCTGGCTTCAGCATCTGCTCCCTAACCTCTCACTATGTGGGCTGAAATTGCAGCCTATTGGTGTCACTTTTAAACTGCACTGTTGAACAACTTCCCCATTATGCTCCTGGTGTTTGACACTCCAGTGCTGGTAACTGTACTGGTTAGAAATGGCAAACAGAGGTGGAAGAAGCTGAATGTCTTGTATAGTTTCTTTGGGTTCAGAAGCCTCATTGCTGGTACAATTGCCCTGCCCCATGTAATGCATAGCTGTCAGGAAATTTTCCCTGTCCAGAGCTGCAGAATGTTAGTGAGTGGTTTGGAAGATGGAGTTACAGATGCAGTTGCATTAACTGAATGCACTGTGTCTGCACAGAAATGTTTAACGCTCGGGTTAGCTTTGCATGCAGACAAATGTAATCTTCCCACCTAAACAAACATCCATTTTCTCTTTAACAAGGAAGACCCTGCCATCTATAAAATCAAAGGCTCCTCCTAGAAGGGTTTCTAAAGATGTTTTGTATTATGAGAAATGTTAGCCTTTCTCCACAGCTCAGCTGTGCAGTAAGAGTGTGCAAAATGCAGACAAGGTAGAAAGCAGACGCAAGGTTCTGAAAGGCAAAGGAAAGCAGTCATTTGATATATTATTTTTATGTTTCAAATTGTTGCTTTTGAATTTCCTGAATCTTAATTCAAATAGTCTCTTTATATTCTTTTGGCTGTAAATTATTTATCTCTCTCTGTATCTTTTATGGTGCTCAGTTTCTGGGCTTCCTGCGAGACCTCATCAGCTTCTAGCAACATGCTGAGGCACTGCTGTAATCCGTCAAGAAGGAGGGGAGATGAGGCTAACAAAGTGATGCTCTGGGATTTGTACTAGCATGAACTGTCAAAGATGAATAACTAATGGTGTGTTTTCTCATTTCTGAAAAGCTGTGGAAAATCCCTGGTAATTTTGTTAGAATAATTCATTAACCAGCATTTTACCCTTCATTGTTAAATCTTATGTATCTCTCTTGCTTGCATCAGTCTTAGTGAAGAGCTCTAGCATTTGTACATCTTCCTGTTCAAATAAGGCTATAACCCAGAGCATCTTTGCTGCTATTTTGTCCCATTCAATTTAAAATATCTCCAGTAAGAGAGATGCTTCTGTATCCTTCAGAGATGAGGATACAGTCCAGAACATCTCATTCAGAGGTATTTTTTCCCCCTGTGAAATTAACCAAACTAGTCCTCTTTTCTTTGTATTCTACTACTGCTTGGGCTGCATATATCTTAATTCTTCTCCCTGAACCTTTCAGACACTTACAGACTGTTGTTTGGCACCTGTAATTTTGCTAAACTGTGGCCAGGATCAGATTGTGCAGCATCCTCATCAGAGTACAGGCTGAACAAACCTTCACAGGAACTGTAGTGTGTCCAAGTGTTGCATGGAGCCCATGGTCCCCTGCAGTATGCCTTGGCAGTGGCATGTACAAGCAGTTTCTCCTTTCCCCTAGCCACCTATTGATGTAGACTCCCACTTCATTTAGCTCTCCATGTCTCTCTTAGGTTTGTTTCAGTGTTACTGCTCTACAGTTTTCTCCCATCATCCTGAGAAGAATGTCAGCACTTTGCCACTCTGGACCCATTCATAAAGTCCACTTAGAGTCTCCTTCAGGTTCTGAAGATCTTCATTTTTAATTGGAGTTAACTAAGGCAAAAGAACACTCTTCTATGACTGAGAGGATATAAATGCCATTGATGGAGCTGGAAAGACTTTTGCAGTTCTTAGGACAGCTGGAATTAAATTCCTCCTGTGCAAGACACATATCTAGAGCCACATGGACATGAGCAACAACATGGAAGTGCTTGGGGGTGCTTATCTACTACATTGAAACTGTTGTTCTTGTAGACTTCTTCAGGCCCACAGCTGCATTCTTCACTGCTGTAGGAGATTCCAAGCTGAGTCCCAGATTTTCTGTGGTTGACTTGCAATCAGATTTATTGACTAGGGTAGGCTGACTTTCAGAAAGTGTAAAAGACAAAACAGCAACTGTGGGAATAAAAAGAAGAGATTTTTCATTACTTCCTTGCTCTGACTTTTTGACCTTATCCCAAGGTCAATTAAATGCCTCAGAGAAACTGGAGTGATTTCAAATCAACTTTGCCATTGTTCATTAAGTGGATGGAGAACCTGTCATAAAAATGACAAAAAAAAAAGGTTTCCAAGGACACCTTCCCAGAAAGTGACTTGTCCATGAAGTGAAGATTTGACCTTTTTACAGGGCAATTTAGTGCTTTGCTCAAGTGTTCTCAAACAGACTTGGTGCCCTCAGTTGATGTTCTTCTGGCACAGTGGTGTCAAGTCAACCATCAACACGCTCAGCCAGAGTTCTCCTCTTTCCTTGCTTTCCCAGCCTCTGATCCAGTGGTTATCAGGACCTTGCCCATTCCACACTCTAGAGATAAGTCATTATCAACAAATAATACTTTTTGCCTGTGGTTGATGAGGAAAGGGAAAAGCAACAAAAAAAGAGCACTAAATGAAGATGATCTTGTAGACTGCAAGAGCTATCTTTGAAGACTTCTAAACAATCAGAAACTTCAGTTTGTTTTCAGCATATGCTCCCAGGGGAAGGTCATCTGATTCATATCCCTCAAATGCTGAGGGGATGACTCACAGTCAAACAAATCACACTTTTCTAACTTGTCTTTACACATAAGGGAAGGAATAATCTCTCTTCATTTAAAAGGACTATTTTTTTAGTAGACAACACTCAATAACTTAGCCCCATGTTATCTGTTTTCCTTGAATTATGAATATTTATTCTTCTCCATATCCATAAATAATACATAATCTACAGTTGCCTCATTTTTCTCTGATGACCTTTATACACATCCTGCACTTTAAATCAAACTCTCTCATAGTTACAAAAAGCTCCAATTTCCAGCTGAAACTTAATTCAACATCCATAAAATAAATTCTTGTCTTCAAGTAAGAGTTAATATCAGGCTTTATATTCTTTACTTCCAGCCAGCCAACACTGGACATGAGGAGACACACACCACTCCAGAAGTCACTGGTACAACAGCACAAGCTGCATTGTGTAAGCTGTGGTAAAATGCATATGTGATCTATGAAATAATCCCATGGCTGCAATATTAGTGTGGAGATGTGAAAAGTGCCCTCTGCATGCAGGAGTCCCAGAAAGCTGGCAGGACACCATGCAGATGTAGCACCTGCTTTTTTGCTCCAGGAATCTCTCAGAAGGAGTTGTGATTGCCCCTTTTGCTCTTCAGTGAGGGCTTTCTACTTGCATGCTCCCTGCCCCAGGTCAGTAAACTTTGCATTTACATTTGCTTCACTTCAGGAGTCTTAGTGCTTGAATATGTTCCAAGAGTGGCATTTGCTCTGGCTACCCATTTTGTGGCAGTGTTGTGTAATTTAGCACACAGAGATGCTCCTTCCTGCTCCCTGCAACCTGCCAGAGTCTGTTGGCCACAAGAGGTGGGGTGGCTTCCCCTTGGATCAGGGAGCTGTGGGAAAGGCAACCCAGCAAAATAGCTGTCTCCAGCCACATCCACTTCTGGCTGGGGTTTAGTTTGCAGCCACCTGCATTCTTCCAAGGCCACCCCCCAGGGTGTGTTTGTGAGGGCTGGAGGGCCAGGGTGGCTGTTAGTCAGTGATAGCTGGAGCCAGATAAAAAGCTATTAAAGAAAAGCTTCCAGAAAGGTGTGCTCTGAACTGTGACCTGAATGTAAACTAGATGTGGCTGCAAGGCACCTTCAGGAAATTCAATTAACATCTCTGTTTGCAGGGAAACAAAACTCTTTTTGCTTAGCTCTTTTCCACTCTATGTACACTAAAATGCCTAGAGAGTAAACTTGAATGAGACAGGTATTTTAACAACCATCATCTCACACCACCCAAAAAATGTGTTAGATTTATCCCCGTGCACCCCAGCCAACACTCAGTGGTATTGTCTCAGCTACTACACAAGTCTAGGGGCTGTCCAAAGCCTAAACTCTGCAGAGCTAGGGAAATATTCCCATTTTGAAGAAAAAGAACCTTGCTACACAGAGAATGAATTCAGAACAATTAATCACAGGATGTATCTGGGGCCAGAGCCAGATATTCTGACTCACAGTGCTTCCTCTCCATTGAGAAAAAAACTCACCTCTTTTTCATCATTATGTCATAAAATTAGTGCAGGGAAAGAAAGTTTAAAAACTTTAAGGTAATCTTGTTTCTTAGTTCCATTATGATACACTTAGTTTCTAAAATATTAATTTTAATATCACATGTGTATTACATTTGTATCCCTCATCTCCTAGCTTGGACATCTATAGGAAATATTGCTAAATTATCTTTAAGAAGATCTTGAAAACTTATCCCATGGGAAATGCTGACATTTCCTATTTTATTCTGAATTCTAGACTTTTATATTCCTACAAGGTTAGCTCTGCTTGTGAAGGGATGCCAGGCTCCTTCCAGCTTCTCTCATTTCCAATGGCCATTTGCCAAGACAAAAAGTAATTGAAAAAAAGAGCCATTGAACAATGAAGTGTGAAGTGTAACTAATAAATAATATAAAATACAAAGGAAGAAAAGGAAACTCCTCAAAGCTGCATTGGACCATGAGGTTAATTTATCAGATATACATAAAGTTCTTAGTCTTTTAATCCAGTTAGGCAGGCTGTGTCTTTCCCAGGTAACCACAGAGCAGTTTCCCTGACTACTCTCACTGAGATCCTTTAGTCACTTCCTATGAAATAAATGATGCTAGATAGACACACAACTGATTTTGAACTGGCATATTGTTTTATGGGGGAGGGGGAAATCTTTGCAGAGCTTAACTGATTCTGTCTCCTCTTATCATTCTTCCTCTCAAAACAGCTATAATTTTGTATCTTCTCTGTCATAAAAATCCCTGAGCTTGTAGGTCTCAGCCTTCATTTTGTCTCTTGCCCCATTTTTACATCTTCAACCTCAGTCTTACAATATGTACTATTTCCTTCTTATAAATAATTAGCTAAACTCAGCTTTATTCAGCTCTGCTGTTGCCCCAACTTTATCTTTTCCACAATACTCAGGTCCAAAAGTATTTGTTCCTAGGCATTATGCTCTTGAGTGCTCAGTGTCCCAAATAAACACCAAAGACTGGACCAAGGACCAGGATTTGAAAACCTGTCTGAAAAAGGAAGGAGAGTAAAAAGCAGTCTATACACCCAAAGGGAGAACTGAATTTTGAAATTTTAACTCCACCTGTAGATGTTGTGCTCTTGACAGTATAACCCTTTTTGTTCTAGGATATTTTATATCATAGTATCATAAAATCATCTTCTTTGGTTGTGATAGACCATGTGAATGGAAGTTTATCTGAAGTAGTTCTATTTACGTTTTAGAAGGGCTTAAAGAAATGATGCTTGACCCAAAAAGGTAATTAACCCCATCCCAGCACCACTGCAGAATGTACCAGTGTCATGTGAGAACACACAGAGAACCCTGGAGATGTTACACCTACAGTCCCTGGTGCTGGAATGATGCCTATTCAGAGGAAAGGAACTTGTCCCAAGTTTTCTATCTGACTGCATAAGTCATCTTGATGCAGTGAATCAATATCTCATTATGTGAGGAAGGTCTCCAAGATAAATTCCAAAGCAGAGGGAAATCAGTGCTAAAAACAACACTTCTTCCTTTTTCTTTTTTGTAGGTTCCTTTAGAGTTTATGTGTTGAAACAACACAAGGTGATGTAATGAGCAGACTGAACATGATGTCACCTTGCTTTGAAACAAGGGATGACTTCCCTGAATTCCTTAATACTGCTGTACCTGCAACACCTCTGGACCCCCTCTTGAGGGCTGCTTTAGTATCAAGTTAATTCATATTGATAACTGCTGCCTTCTAATCATCACTTCCAAAAGGAATGAGAGCAGCTGGATACTTGTAAAGATATACTGCAGTTGGTGATTTGCATTATGAGAAATGCCAACTTCAGGTCAATGTTAGTGTCCTTGAGAAACTGAGGTTTGAGAAAATGACATGTAGAGTTCAGCACTGGGGGTGCATGCCTGGGCATAGGGAGTCCAGGTCAACTTGAGGGTCTTAGCAGCCCTCCTCTATTTCATCAATTTAGGAAGGTGCCCTGGAACCTGATGGGAAAAAAAACCCAAAGTTTTAGGTGTGGACTTTGAGTAGTTAAAAATGTAGACCACTGACTTTGTAGAGCCAACAATGTTCTACATTTAAAACAGAGTTTAAACTCATTCATGCTATGATTCCACTAAAACCTGAGAAATCCCCAAGGGAGGGAAATATCTTTCAGGAGATCAGTGCTCCTTCATGGAATTTCAGACATTAGAAGGTTCTCCAGGTGTCAAAGATATCCTGAAAACATGTTTGAGAAGGAAATGAGTCATCCTCCTGTCTCTGGGGGGTGGTTGCTTAGGCTGCTAACACGGGAGAGTTAAGGGAAGGAATAAGGTTTACAGAAGAAGCAGCTTTTCCATAACCCTGGAAAATAGTAAACAATTGATCCCTTTCCCCTACCATCCATTCCTCCTTCTCTCTCACCCACCCTCTTTTAGCATGTGACAGCTGCAGAAATGTGATCCCAACATACAAATGAAAGTATTTAACTACCTGAGTTTGGTACTGCTGCTTAGACATGCAAAGAGCATCCCACTGCTTTAAGGATGGCACCTTCAGCTGGATAACTTGAGCCCATCTTGCAAGATGCTGAGTGCTGCTGAGGAGGTCCAGAGCAAACTCTCCTCCTCCTTTCCTCCCTGCAGCTACACAAAACGTTGTGGATGTGCATTGGTAAGGGAGCCTGTAAGCCATTGTAATATAAACAAGGAGAGCAGACTCTAATTAATCCTCTTCAGGCTTTCACACTGCTAATGAGATGTAGTTCCTTCTTTGTGGCTATTGTACTTCTTGTAGCACTTTCTTCGAGGGCTCCCTTAGAGAATTTCCTCAGCAGAAAATATAATAGTGTTTTGCTTCTGCCCTCTGCACATCAGTTGTCAAATTCAAGGATGCCTGCCAAGGCAGCTCAGCCTTTTAGAGTCAGAAATTCATTTTCAGACAATGCTTTCCAATTCCTAGCTAATCTGTTCAGTGCTGTTCACCCCTCCAATGTATGTAATTTTGCAAGGATCGACGTAGCCAAAGAGACAGAAGCCTTGAGCTGACATGTCAGACAATGCTTTCTGTTGGAAGTGAACTTGATTTCGTGGTGATTGAATAATTAGTGTTTTGAATGCTCACATATGAGGTTTTGCAGAGTATTCCAAAGCCCAATTTTACAAATGTGTCCTAATAGTTCCATATTATGACTCCAGAACAGCTGGTTTGTGTAAATTAACAGCAAGTGTAAAAGCCTAGCCCTGGTTTAAGCCAGCTGCCTAAATCCCTTGAGCTTCTTTGGGTTTGGAACATCTTTCCTCTCCTTCAGGATACAGCATGACTTTCATTACCATCTATTCCAATAAGAAATTGAGTTTTAAACTTGCAATAAGGTTGGTGACCATGCAGGGTGTCTTGACATCTTCTTCTTTCCTAAAGCTGGGCCAAGGTCACACAGGCATTACGTGGACTGCCAGTTTCTGGTAACATCACTCAAACCCAGCAGTTTCTCAAGAAAATCTCCCAAAAGAGCCTCCTGACAGAGGTGGCAGGGGAGCCAGGAGCCTTCCTCTTCTACAGTAGCTGGTGAGTCAAAAGGAGCTCAGAGAAGCTATAGCATTATTCACAACCTGGTCTTGGAGCTTAAATTCACAACTGCCCACTCGTCACCCAGACAGTTTGTTTCAGGAGGCTTAGGTGCTCTGGGGGCCAGGCTAATGCTACTAAACCCCTTATGTGCTAGTCAGCCACAAGTCTCACAATCAAAGACATTGCAAAGCTGAGTAAGATCAGGCTGCTCTCCCAAACTCTGCTGCCTTTGCTCGGTGAAGTATTATCTGCTCCATGCCGTAAGACCTGTTTTCTATGCCTCCCCACCCTCCCTTGCACGAAAGAACAAAGAGAGGCTATGTCTCTCCCTTTCTGCCTCGGGGGAGGACAGGCACGAGGGAAGCAGAGAGGGACAGAATGTCTTTAGTGAGCTTTAATATTGGTATTTTATCTTCTCTGCATTTCAGCCACTAACCTGCAAAAGCATCATTCCTTCATCAAGCTAAGCTGGTGTGTGTAGTGCCCAAGTTCATTTCCTTGCACACAGTGAGGCTACTCAGATGATACAGGGAAGCAGGATTTGATGTTGAATTTATGATCCTTATAAATGGATTATGCACCTTGGGCCAGTCTGATGAAAATTCATAAAGGATTTAGAAGCTCCTATTATATACCAAGCACTTCTTTTCCTTTACCTCTTTAAAGAAATGAATATTTTGTTAATACATATACTGATAAATGGGCTAGTGTCAAAAGTAAGGTTTTCTGCATCAGTAATAAGACAAATTTCTAAGGAAAACAGAGAAATGGCTTGTGCAGTAAAAAGGTTGGTCCTAGACCACCTGAAAGGAACTTTCCAGCCCTTTCTTCATCTGTTTGACACTTTAATAAATACTTGTTAAATACTACAATCCATGCAATCAAGTCTCAAGGCTTTGAAACTTGTGCAATAAGTTGAGATTTATAATGTCATGCATTTCATTTTATCAAGAGAAAAACCCATGCATCAAACTTAGGAGCTCTTGTTATCCCAGCACAGACCTTCCTGGCTGGAGCACACCAAGCTTCAGTCCCTGGTGCTCCACACTGGGGCTGTGACGGGGGCAGCCCTGTGAAACCCCCTCTGTGCCCACACACATACGTCTCAGGGTCCCTGCTTCTCTCCAGAGGCATCCTCAGGGTGATAGCACTTGGGGCAGAACTCAGTTTCTCTTGCTGTTTTAGCAGTGCTCTCCTTTGATTGCTGGTGTTACAGTAGCACCTAGAGGAACCAGGCATAGAGGGGTCCCATTAGCCAGCCCTGTGCTTCCTCCAGCTGAGCTGTAATGCAATGCAATCTCCCAGGCATGAGAACCATTTTTTAATTAAGCTGCTAGAATACTGCATTATTTGAGGATCATTCAGCTCCTTCTAATCCTTATTTGATTTTAGCTTTATTTTGCTAATGTACATTTCACTGTTTGTTGTTATCTTTCTCTTTTGAATCTGCTTAGAAATCCATTTACTCTGGGTAATTGCTCCTTCACCAGGCACTTCTCACTAATGTTCAGCACAAGGATCTCATGTCAGAAGATGATGTCAAAATAAAGTGACTGTCAAGCCAAAGTCTTTTGAAATAAGAAAAAATAAATAATAATAATTTCAATCCAGTCTTTGTTCCTGGTTTTGATTATCCTCCATTACAGGTAATGAAATAACATGAATACAAGTTATAAGTATCATACTAGAGGGAACTCAGAGACTCATCAATAACATCAGAAATGACATACATAATCTCATTTGGTTGCACATGTTGCTGCAGTCAGAACTCAGTTGTCTGATTGCAAGACAGAAAAGGAAACATTGCTATCTCTACTGAAGTCTGAAAGTATTTATTGCCAAATTAACAGCATTGCTGGTGGACTTGCATATATTGAGTGTACACTTCCTTTGTCATAACTCTTCCTCTGCAGTGAACAGGAGGAATGTGATGGCACTGCCTCAGACTTTTGGAGTCTGAATGCCTTTTATTCTGTTAGAAAAAAAAGAAAAAGTAATTTTAAAAAATACTCTTATAAAGCTGATGGCTTCACCACTTCTCATTTGGGTCCAAAGAACTGGAGCCTTGCTTTGGAGACTTCCATGCCAACGGCCAGTAAAAGCAGTGGCATGTGCTGCAGGATGACTTCCACTCCCAGAGATGAAGAGGCAGCTCCTGACTCAGCTGAACTCTCAGGTTCAGGGTCAAAAGTAGCAGCCTGTGTCGTGTTTTCATTAGCATGGTAACCTCTAATTCTGGAGAGGAGCTTCTGCTCTTGCCCAAAGGTGTGTGGGAAGAGGGGCACAATCTGCTTTCTATTGTTTGTTTTGACTGGCATGCATTTCATCCTGTCTTTCTGCATAGACATGTAGAAGTTTCTGCTGTGGGAGTAAAAAATGCCACTAATAACATGATTTGCTTTGCAAGATTTTGTTAACCAGTGCTTAAGCAAACTGCATTTGAAGAAAACATCTGAGTTACAAAATCCTTTCTTTAGGCCTACCCAAAGATGGAGGTTTCTGTGATTGAGATAGGAAGGTCTTACTCTGAACTAAGGTATTATTTTAAAGGAATCTGGGCAGACTGAGTCTAGCAGACTAATTTATGATGCCATTTTGTTGAATGTCCTTGGTTTGAAGATGTTTGTGCTTTCTTTGCAGGAAAGGTGCCAATGCAGTGTGTTGCAGGAAACCTCCAGGAGTGACAGCAAGGATGAGTAATAAAGATGGGAGCCTGCTCCTCGAGTTCAACTCCTATCAGCTGCATCTGTGACACAGTATGTAGTTGCTACTTGTAAAGATCTGTTAGCTGGTACTGTGGGGTCAATAAATATTCACAGTATTTCAGGTTGGCCACAAAGACTTGAAAGGTTGACTTTATAGGGATTGCTCAGGAGGGGAATAATGGCACATCCCACAACAGGCTGCCTGGAAAACTCCTCTTCTTGGTGCTGCACTCATGATGTAACTCTGCCTCTGCTCTGGCACAAGAAGAGTAAATAAAACCAACAGTAACAGTCCCCAAAAATTCAATATTAAATATTCGTGGCACAAACTTTTGGCCTGTGCATCTGACAATGTAACAAGGGGTGAAGAGGATTGTGTTTTCTCAGTTTCCTCATTTTTCCTTTGGGTTTGCTTGTTTGTTTGCTTGTTGCTATGGTATTCTTCATGCCTCTTTCCAGGAGGAGAAGCAGCCACCTATCCTCAAATAAGGGAGCTTTAATATAGCCATTGTGTGATGCTAAGAAGCCTGGTAGGGACCTGTTTTTCGTAAGTGTTCCTGGCTAGGAAAAGGATGGTGAAGGTTTCATGATTCAGACCTCAGCTGAATTTCTTGGGTCATGATCAGCTTAGTTTCAGGACATTTTACAATACAGAGCAAGGTAGATATTAATGCCTGTGGTCAGTGATCTGCTTGTAGCAGACAAAGTGCTACATGATAGTTTCATGGAGAGATTGATGCTGCCGCCTCTGAGATGTTGCTGACTCATCCATGGCATCTAATGGATGCACTTCCCTGAATTAATTCCTGCTTCCAGTTCCATAAATATAGCAAAACTAAAAGATACCTCTTAGGAAACATCCTGTCTTCAACTTAATGTCACTTACTCCAATGGTTAATTACTCTTACTGTTAAACATTTGCATCTTATTTCTGGCTGAGAAGCATTGAGTGTCAGATTCCAGTTACAGCTTTTTGCCCTTGTGTTGTGATTTCCAAAAAGCTGTTTTTTCCTTTAGAGGCTTTGAAATTAAACAAGCTCTGATGGTTTGTTTCAGTAAGATTTTCATAATAAAGTCACCAAGCTTTCCACCAAACATTTCTTTTCCCATTCAGCATCTGCCTCCTTACAGTAAGGAACCATTCTGGAATTCTTAAAACATTTCAAAATGATCTTATTCTTTTAAAAGAGTGGTGATGCCTTAGCTTTGATGTTCCCAAGCTATAAAGGAGACAAGATTTGCAGGGTATGAGCATGGGTTTCATTAGACCAACTGAAACAGACTGGGGGAAGGGAAACAACATAGGAATTAGACACACAAGCATTCCCTGAGAGGATTTTGTGACCAACAGCAACACACCTGTTTGCCAGTTTATTTCAGAACTGGTATTATTTCTTTTTTTTTGCACTGTTTCACAAAACAAGGACAGGAAATGTTTTCTAAAGAATATTTAAGTATCTTCTGGCAAAAAGAAAGTTTTTTGAGAACAATAATCCCACACAAGAGTTAGGATCAGTATTGCTCAGCTCAAAAATCAATCAATCCAAAGGAGCAGACATTTTCTGTCAGGTTAATAGTGTTGAGCCAGAGAAACTTCTGTTATAAGTTGTCTCTCTTGTCTTTTATTATCTCAGGGTTTATTTAAAGGAAATAAACACCACTGAATGTATTCAACAATAAGCTATAATACAAAGGCATATAAACATTCAAAGACAGGGGAAAAAAATAGTAGCCAGTCATTTAGAGTGTTCTCTAAATATTTTGCAAAGCACTTTGGCCCCCTCCCCTGTCACCATCTCTGTCAGTGTTGGAGGAGGCAGGAAATTGCACTGGGTGATCAAACAATGTAATTACTCTTAAAAAAACCCCAAACCACTAACTGGTTTTGTTTGAAAAAAGGCAAAAGGTGTTGATTCTTCCTCATTCACAACATTTACTACATATTTGACATTTGAGCTGGTATAACTGGGAAAAGATAACTCCATCCTGAGGGGAAGGATGTTATTTCTGCAGTTAATTGGCTGGCTGATACCTTAATTCATAAATCTGTGTGCCTGTTCTCATTTACCATGGCAAAAGATCTCAGCCATTTATAGCAGGTAGTGAGGACAAGAATACTTATTTTTCCTGCTTTCTTTGAAGTCCCTTCTTAAAAATCACTGAGATGTAAAATTCCTTTTCAATAGATTACAAAAAAAAGCCAAAACCCCAACCCCTAAGCACCATTAAAAAATATATATATCATAGCTTCCCCAAGAAATCTGCCACACAGTGATGGAGAACTACTTCAATTAAAGCTGCTTATTAACTGAAGAAGTAATTTACACTCAGATTTCACCAGATGAGGTTAATGTAATTATACTAGGGATGTTCCAACAATTGACAGCTCCCTGTAGCCTTATAATCACCTGCAAATTAGAAGAGGAAGAGCTCTGAGTTCCCATTTCTCCCATGCATGATGCATGCAGAAAGCTAAACAGGGACATTTCCAGAGGAGACCAAACCTTCATTCTGGTTGGTTTTTTCCTTGAAATTTCTTTCAAGGTAGTAGCTGTCCTCATTTTTATTTTCCAAATGCACCTTTCTTGTTCAGTTTAACCTTATTGATTGTTAATGTTTAATGTTAAGGTTTAAAAGGGGATTTAAATTCAAACCAAAACAGGATGTTGTCACTGAACTGTAAACTACAAAACAATGGATGGTTACTTTACCTAGGTACTGCAAGATTGAACTCAGATTTAGCACAAATTTCATCTAGATAAAAGATTCTTTAATTTCTTTTAATTAGAAGGTCCTCTCAGGACTCCACACTTTAAAACTTCATGTTTCAAAGTTATGCAAAGATTTTCTGAGACCTACATATAAGAAGTCAAGTGAAACTTTCAAACATTCTTGGCTTACCATGGTTGAAAAAGCCTCAGTGTAGTGGGAAGAAAGTTTGATAGGAGCAGTTCATAGTTCAGGTATCTAAAATGAGCAAATGGTTCTACCCTTCAGTGATTGCAGCCAATCTACTGCATCCAAGACTGTCTCAAAGAGTAAAAGCTACATGGGAAATGGAAGTCTGGTCTATTTTCCAAATTGCCTTTAAAATTCTGTACACTGCAGTGTGTAAACTGTTCTGGGACATATATGCACAGATCAAACAATTGTGTGTTCTAATGGCAGGCAACAGTACAAATGGCCAAATATTCTCTTCAGTCAATCTGTTGGCAATGCTGCATGAACATTTTCAATATTACATATTGCATTCATGGAAGGGAAAGAGAGTAAAAATATAAGGAAGGGCTTTGAAGTCTTCAGGTATGAATCTTAGGATAACTAAATAGGATTTTTGTATTTACATTTTATACTAAGTCATTTACTTCTACTCCATGGGGTACTGGATATGTATTTGCTGCATAAGGAAAAATCCAGGCTGAGAAAAGATCTTTGAGGAACTGATTTTCTCCTTGATTTCCCCTATGCACCACAGCAGGAATTTTCTTAGTGATATTTTATTCATTTTCCTCCTTCTAATTATCTTTGATATTTCTTTTCCTGTCCTTCCTTCCATGCTATACCACAGAAAGTGCCTTTGTGGTGAGCAGAGGGGAATTCCTTCAACATATTTCAGGGAGCATGAAATTCAACCTGGGATTTTGCTGCAAAGACTTGAGATGGAAATTGCTAACTAACAAAATCTGCTCGAGGGGAAAGCATTTTCTCACTTTCATAATGAAATATTCATAGTGTAACACTTTCCCTCTCTATGACAATCACAGGTGATTCCCAGATTGAACTTTTATGAGCTCTGGAAACGGGACCTTGGCAGTGTCCCTTCTACCAGGCTTATTCATCTCAGCCCTGGATGTGAGAAGTACCCAACTGGCTGGGTGGCTGCACACTCCTACAAGTACACATTCTGTGTTTTGTGACTCAGAGTGACATGCTCAGATCCTGCTGCCAAAGGCCTTGGGAACATCCCTAGAAGAGAGCAGAGCCTCAGCTCTTCAGCCCCAGAGTGCCTTTGTCCCACTGAGGACACGGGCTGAGCATCCCTGAGCTATGCCTTGAGCTGCCTGCCAAACACTGGTCCTGCAGTGTTTCCTTGGTCACCTAGTGGGGCCAGATTTAAAAGACAATCTCCCTGCAAAGGTAGATGACCAGAAGACCTAAGTGGCTTTTTGCTTATTTTTTCACTTGTTTGATTGTTTGTTCTGGCTTTGTTTTGTAAAAACAACTGGGGGAGAGACCCAGCTTTTCATTTGAACAAGGGCCAGCACAAACCAAACCAATCAAAGATGAATCTCACCTTTACATACCATTATGCCACAACAAAAAGCTTAAAGAATATTTTCAGCTATGGTTTGGGGTTTTTTTTGTAAAGCCTGTAATTTCTGTCCCATGCATTAATCATTTTATTAACTTGATATAATCAATACTTGGGGTAGATGGCACCTGAATCTGATTTTCTCCATTTGAGAGCTACTGAAACCAAGCTACAGGGCTGGAAAACAGACACATCATCTGAAAGAGTCAAGCAATATTCTGAATGCTGAAGTTATTTATTATCAGCATGTAGTATTAGACTGTGGTTTATTGGACTGCTATGCAGTGTGTATAAAGTGTGACCATTTCATGCAATTAACAAATGGTCAGAATTTCAAAGCTATCTCAAGGGGGCACCATGAATATATTCATTAGCAACCATTCCATACATAATAAATATATTCATCATCTAAAATAATTTGTTCCAGTTATAAACTACATTTTGTATGTATTTCTGTATATGTGTGGGATCAAGGTGAACACACAACATGTTTTCAGTTTCTGGGTGATACAAGGCAGTCCTGTGTTTCTGAATGAAAACTCATCAGGCTTTCAACAAGAAATGGGAATATGTAAAACCAATGCTTAGTCTGACCTGTGGCTCATTGAATTCCACTTAAGCAATGAAAATGAAATGCTCCACACTGCTCTTGGAAAGACTCTACCTGGCTGACCCCAAGGAAACAAGTCAACTCTTTTTTTTGTGCCTTAATTTACGTGAGTGAAATTCCAACTCTCTTGAAATCAATGGCAAGGCCTCTGTGCTTTCAGAGGGGCTGCAATTCCACATCCATGTGTGTGCTGTGACTGATGGTCTCTGCCACATGTAGCTCCAGGAAATGTCATTTATATGCATTTGTGCAGGGCCCTACCTGCACAGTAAATGTTGAGCTTGGTTGAAGAGAGCCAATGAGCTGGTAACATAATATAAATAATAAATGACACCTGTTAAGCAACTTTGTAAAAGGGGGAGCAATTGTGTGAAAAGAAGATTTATACAGTATGAAAAAATATTATTTAATGACTTTCCTGTTCATTATTTTTAGCCTGCTTGCAGATCAACTTGACAGTTGAAAATACAACATGATTAATTTTCTGGATTGCTCAAGCCACTTACAAGAGCTAAGCACAAATTATTTTGTTTGGATGTTATCAATTTAGCTGATCAGAAAAAAAAAATCTTAAACCTTCCAATTTTTTTTCTCCCCCCAGAAAATGCTGCTATCATCTTGGTCTGGATTTAATTCTTGCTCCTGTCAATGTGTTGCTATTCATCTTTCCTGGAAGTGGCAGGTAAAATAAACCTTTAGAAAACATAATGGTCTGGCCAATGGAAGGGGGTGAAATATCTTTGTTTTATCTCTCAACCTCTTGACCCAACACAGTTGGTGGTCACCACCAAAGGAAACATTTTTCTTGAGTGAGTTCACACCAGCACAGCCCCATGAGACAGAGCCCCACATCCTCAGCTCTGCTCTTTGAATCAAACTGTCAAGTTCAAAAGTAAGTTGGCAAAATAAGAAAAAACAAATGTGTAACTCTAAAAAACAAAAGCTAACCAACCAAAAAGCCTGTAGTTATTTCTTTGGCCAATCCAGACAGGCTATATTCAAGGGTAGGAGTCCATTCTGTTCAATTCTATTCAATTTCACACTTTTTTCCTGTTAAGATTTAAGTACTCAGCAGTAAATCAGATGGAGACGAAGGATGACAAGAACAGAGCCCTACATTGCCAGGTAGTAAAATCCTCATTTGGAATTCAAGTAGCCAAAAGAAGGAGGAGGCAATGCAGAGAGAGTTTTCTTGTTGGTCAGTTGTAAAGTGAGATAACCTTTGGATATCTTTTCTTTGGTTTACAGGGAAGTCAATTAACCTGCAGAAATTTATCCCTAAATTGTTTATTTGTATTATCTGGCTGGAACACTGTTCTGTGAGTTTACAGAAATAGACACAGAGATTGACTCTGAGAGCTCCCTATGCTTTATAAAGAAATAAAATGCTTGCTACTGTTCATTGCTTTTGACTAATATAGGGAAAAGTATTCTCTGAGCAGTCTTGGATGCCTAATGTTGTGATTAGCTAAAGAGGAGGATACACATTGTTGTTTTTCTGCAGTAATGAGCTATGTGCTATAAGTGTCTTATCCTGTGTAGCAGCTCCATGTGAGAAAGAAACTTCCCTCAGCACTGTCATTTCTGTTAGGGGAGAACAATCCTGGAACTTTCTTGTACAGACAAGAGGCTGTGTATGTCAAACCCATATCACAAAGGTGACTATAGTGAATGCTGTAAAAATCCTGGTTTGAGAGCTCTTGTCTTTGTACCTTGTTTTGCCTTGGGATTTGTATAAACTTTAGTGAGAAAATGCAAACCCTCTCTTTGGTGCTGTAAGCTGCAAGCATACTTGGATATTTGGTGCATAAATAAATAGTTTCTACAATAGGCAAAGTCCACACTTCACTGGTACTATCCAAATGCATTGCACTGCCTTCAGACTCCCAAGTAGAAATAGGGAACTATATGTGTGTAGGTAAAAGGAGCTCCAGTGCCTTTCTCCTTGTAGACAAAAGACCTGACATTGGCATTTGCCAAAGGATGTTAAGGCCTCAGGAGCACGACTTGGAAATTAGATGAGAACATCAGGAGCTGAGGGGAGAACTTTAGACACTTGGAAGGAAAGTTCCTAGCAGTATATTAATGTCCTTCCTCAAGGTACACTGCTATTTTATCAAGCACACCTATTAGCTGTTTCCAGCCTCTCATTGTCACCAGTGGCAACTTTAACCTTAATCTCTAAAATAATAATGCACGGAAATCAAACTGCCTATTAATGCCGCTGCAAACCTGCAGTGGGTTGTTGCTGTCCAATTTAGTTACCTTTAAAGATTTGTCAGTTAAAACAACATCTCCAAAAGATATTATTTGCTTCTTGAAATTGAATATTGCAAGTGTGTGGAGAGCCATTAGTGGCTGACTCGTGGCACCCTTCATCTCTCATTCCCGTCACAACTGAGCTTTCCAGCTGCACTCTCCCTCGCTGTCTGCCCGGGAACATCACTATTACTAGAGCAGCAGATTGCAGCTGCTGTTTCCCCCCAGTCAAGAGCATCCTCCAGACTGCTCTAACCAGACAATAATGAAGAATAAATGCCTAATGCCCCAATCTGGCAAATTAGATTAAACAATTGAGCATATCCAAAGAAATTAAATGTAGCCTGATAACTCTGAATGGCTTGGAAAACTGCAGGGCGGGGAAACAGAGATCCTAGGGTACCATTTTCTCCTATCCATTCACAAGTGAATATTCCAGTAACCTGCTGACCTCAAGAGAAATGTTAAGACAGTCAGAACCTGACTACCAGAGCATCATCTGCTCCTGCTTCTTCATGGTTGCTGTCTATGTTGACTCTGGCCACCTCCGACCGTTCCCGTGATGTTTATCCCCACCCCACACTGTTTCTAAAAGGCCTGCTTAGTGCTCACAGTAAAACCAGCTCAGAGGAGACAGAGGGTCCAGGAACAGGGCATTAACAGATCACCTCCAGTTTTTGTCTCAGCCTTGTACTCAAGCCTCATAACTGCAAATCTGAACCCCAGCACGCTGCTGTGGGCTCAGGTCACCTCTGTGACATGCTATGGATTTGTTGGGGAAGGGAAGATGAAGGGGTGGCTGCTGGCTGTGTGCATGTGCTTGTGTGTTGGGTGAGGAGTGACTGTGCTCTGCTTCAAAGTCACTAAGCCTCTCCATGCTCTGGCTTACAAGAAGATATTTGGAGCTGAAAAGTCCTTTCCTTCTTAACTTCCTTCTTTCTATGCTTACTGGAGGCTTTTGGATGGTGCTTGCATATCTCTTATCCTCTCTATTCCTAAGAGGTTATTTAGTCCTAACTGCCTGACATTTACTTGGCTTTGGGTCTTTGAATGAACATGAAGCCAGGCAGGGAAAAATCTTCTGGCATGATTTCATCATAGATGTGGTGATGTTATAGATTATCCTATTTATTTTATTTTGAATGTGAGTAATAGAGCAGCAAGAGTTTAGGAAAACAGTCCTGGCAAGAAAATTCTCTTCATGGTCAATAATTTTTAAAATAGAATAAAAACCCCAAACCAAACAAACAACCAAAAAAGAAACAAGAATAACCAAGATAAAAAATAAAAAAAAGTCAAAGCCCAAAACCATCACCAAAGAACCCTGACAACCTTAGGACCAGGGCTGAAACTACTGTCAAATACTGTTCATTTACCAGTTGCCACCTCTCCTAGGTCAGCTGCTAAGCAATTAGGTAGAAAGTAGAAACATCAGGAATGGAAGCAGCTAGCAAAACCATGAGGGTCTTTCACCCTTTGGAGAATGAAAAGCAATAATATTTGAGTTTCTGTAACATTACAATTTTTATTTTCCTTCCCCCCAGCTGCCTGGTTGCATCACATCTTTCCATTTGCAGCTAGTCCACAAGCTTTATAAGAATTTCTTGCAACAATGCAGCATAAAGCTGCTGCCTGACCTGCTGTGTTAGAGGGACCTGTCATGAAGACAGTGGGGCTTCAGCTCTTTCAGTGCTAAGTTTTCCATGGACATAAATGGATATGCACACTACAAATGCTTGGAACACTTGAGTCTGGGCTCTCCTGGGGACCATCTATTTGGCCCAGTATGGCTTAGTGTAGAAGTTCCCCAAATTAGCTCCAAGTGCATCTAAAGTCTCGTTCACATCCTGGACACTAAGTGCATAGGTTATTAAGTACTTTGTCCAGGCCAATTCTTATTCCAGTGTTCATTTATGGAACTGTATTCTGATTTCCATTGGCTGGCTTAGATACCTAATTGATTTCTGACTGGAAATAGAAAGTACTGGAAATTTCACAACAGTCTTGTTTCCTTTGGAAAAAAAAAATGAGCTTACATTCGTGGGTGTAAATATTTTCATTTACTTTTCCAGCTGATGTTAATCTTGCTGATGATTTCAATGTTGTTTGTCCATTTCACTGTGATGGGAACAGATAGGAGATGTGCAAAGAACTTTTATAAGTGTGCAGTTTACTGCTAAAAGTGTTGCACTGGCAATTTTACCTGCAACCAGCTATCCCTGACCTATCTCACCAGCACATCTGGCTCTGTTTCTTCTCTGCAAATCTAATAGCTACATATGAGCTTCAGAAGGTTTCTCTGACATACCACTAACAGCATGAAGAATGTGGTGATTGTAATTACTTTTTTTGGAAACAAATACATCACAAATACTGATAGATCTAGGGTTGATTAACTACAGATTCTTCCTTTTTAGAAAAAAAGTCTTGATCTCTTGGCTGACCTCAGAAGACAGAAATCTGCAGAGCCACTGTGCTGATCTGCTGTCTAAAGCAGGTATTAGCTGGTAAGTTGTACTAATCAATGGGATAATCAGCATTTTAAAGTTCATAGGAGGCTACCATGACTGAAACTTCTTACTTTTGTTAGTGTTTCCAATGAATTCTTTTAGGTCTGAAGCTACAAGTTTGCTAACTTTAAAATTCTGCAAGGTTTCTTTCTTCAGACACATGAGGAATCTCTTTCTTGGAGAGCTCAGCTGGCCACCTGATCCTCCTAGTGCTGAGTAGTTCTCTCTGAGTTAACAGCTCATGGTTTACAGGCTTTGTTCACCTCTGGAAGTAGGAAAAGGTGTTGCTTGGGACCACATGGCAAAAGAGCAGGGTTCTCAGAGCCTGGAGTGAGCTAAATCCTCCAATAGGTCAGAGGCATTTATGGCTTGTTGTATAAACAGTGACAGGGATCAAGTAATTTGCACTCTGGGCTTTCACACGCTCTGGGGAAGTGCCTCAAATTATTAAAAGAGATGGGAAATCCTAGCAAGTAATCCACCACCTTCAGAAATATTTCTCTCCTTGCACCTAATTCCATGCAGATGTGGGAGAGCCGTGGGGAAGATGCTGGTGTTTGGATCTCTGCTCAAAGGGGAGCTCAAGGATTCCTTTCCTTTTTAATACTCTGCCACCTATCGGCAGCTGGAGCTGCTCTGCCTGTTGTACCCAGCACAGTGGTGCTCACCACAGCCAACTGTCTCTCTTCATTAACACCACCGTTTACTCCTCTTCCCAGGCAATTTACTCTGCCAAAGTTCCTATGGATCAGATTCTGTCAGGGGAAACCACCAAAGCATTAAAACAATTCCACTGGCCTGTGCTTGGCCTGATGACAAAACAAACTTTCAGAGTTTGGACTGTCTTTCACCCTAGCAAAGCATCTTCCACTCTGGGGCCTCTCTTACCAGCTCTTCTAGAAATTCTGTGTGGTAAAAACATTCAGGAAACCGACAGCATTTCTGTCTGTATCTTACTTAAAACAGTCATTTCTTGTGCTTGTGATGTCCAGTGAATAGAACTGGATATCCATGAGGCCTGGAATGTATTTTGGGACTCCCTAGTTCTTTAGAAATCATATCAATCTTGATTAGCTCTTTATGGTCAGAAAGTTTTGCTTCACCTTGAGAGAACCCTGGATGAGCTTAGTATTTGTTTGTGGCTTTAGAAGATGAATGGCAAAACCTCAGTGATTTTGATTTTTGTGTAATACACCCCATATGTCTACTCTTTGTCCAGAAATCCACTCAATCAAGCCATACACAATGTTATTTTTATCTCATTTTCAACTCCTAATGTGTAAGGTTAGCATCACTTTAAAGATTTCATCACTGTGGAGGGGGAAGGGATCAAAGACTGGGACTGGTCAGATCCTCAGAGTCTGTTATTTGGAGTTAATCTCCCTTTAAAGATTTTTATCTGTGGATGTGAAACTTGAATCTGTAAGACAGCAGATGTGGAAAGGTTTGAACTGCATGTTGGATGTTGAGTATCTTTGGAAAACAGGAAGGGAAGAATCAGTGTGAGAAGAAGCAGAGTGTTGGAGCAGGTAAAAAAGTGACAGATTTTCTATTTTTGGGTGTGATTCAGGAATTCCAGTCTAGAAATACATTGGAGATGTCAGAAATAGAGTCACAAAGAATGGGAAAGATGGAAAATAATCAGAAGAGGTAGGAGAGTAAAAGGTTTACCCACTAATTCACCTTCAAATGCATCTGAACACATACAAAAGGAAGAAAAGCTTCTTGGTGGTTAAATCACAAAGGTGCTTCAGCAAGGCTGGAAAAAGAAAGAAAAGCAAAAAGTCCAAACTCTGATAAGGGCAAATGTGGGAAGTAGGAAACCAAAGCATGAAAACTATCAAGAAACTCTTTAAGCATCTTTGAGGATAAAAATAAAGGTTGTGGTGTGACAAATGGGTTACCAGAAGATAAGGGTGAGAGATAATGAAACCCCATTGCTGAGGAGCTCGTGGGTGTGCTTCTGTCAGGCTTCTCTGGGGAGGCTACTGGCAGGCACCAGTTTCCTTCTGGTGATAAAGATGCCATGGTCTGGGACTGAGGGACAGCTTGAGTGCATTTTGCAAGAAACAGATCAGCTGAGGGATAACAGGACACCAAAGCTAGACCATGGAATAGCTGAGGGCTTGGGGCTTGTCTCCAGAAGAGCTTAGGCATAAGGCTTGAAAACATTTCCATGTAAGAAGCCAGTAAGTACTAGGTGGGGTGCCTAGAGTAGATACATTTATAATGGAAATTAAGTGGTGTTTTTCTGTATCCTCTAAAAGGAATGATGACCCCAGTGAAGTACAAGTTAGTGTTCATTACTTCTAGGAAAACCTGTAAAAACAATCACTTTAAGTGGATGCTCCAAATACTTGGCAGTGACATGAACTGAAAGAGGAGAACCAGCCTCTCTCTGAGGGAAAAATTGTACCTCTTTAGCTTCTTGGGTTTTTTGTATTCACAAGTGACTGTTAAGGAAGTGGAGAAAGCATGAAATGAGAGGTAAAGTACTATTAAGTTTAAAGAGGTTAGTGGCCAGAAAATACAAGCTGCTCTAAATCTAAACCTGGCAAGGTGTCTGCAGTGGAATGACCCTTGAAGTGATTGATAGGGAGATATGGGATGGGGCTTCTGGCTGAGTCCAGCCTTCCAGAGCAAGCAAGTGAGCCAGCAGAGGCACAGCTTCCCTGGGATGGTAAGCTCCATGGTGTCTTCAACTCTCAGATTACATTCCCAACTGGCCCTTTCCATGGAAAGGCTTTATTTCCACATCATGCAAGGGCCTTTGGCTCATGTGGCCAAGCCAGACTTTGCAAAGAAACACCAAATTCCAGTGTAAGTGCCCAACAAGCTTTGGGTTTTGCTGCTAGCAGCACTCCTAAATCAGTGCTCGGTTGCACTGATCTGTAGGTGCTGGGAGCTGCTGTTTGGTGCTTAGGTTTCCTCTGCCTTAGCTCAGGTGCCCTTTCCCTGGTGTCCACCATCACCTTGCTCTTCACAGAGCATTTCTCTATGGGTTTATGGAAAACCAGAGGTAAACAGCCTGCTTGTAAGGATCTGTGGGAGCCCTCTGCTCCTGTCAGACCCACGACTCACTAGCAGGCTAGAGAAGATGGACCAGAAGTGCAGCACCTCCACAGGACAAATGAATGGGCAGAAAACAGCACTGGGAAGGTGCTGTTGGTAAATGCACATCATTGTGCACAGGACATGCTCCTTAATTAATGAGCTGCTGCTACTCCAATGGGAGATGTGTGTGTCAGTGTAGTATCAGTTCACATATCAACATAGTCTCAGTTCAGTAAAATTCTCTTTGGTATTCAATAGCAACCAAAAGAGATGAGAAAAATGGGGGCTATAAATCACCTGGGGGGAAACTATAAATATATGATTCTACTTTGGAAATTAGTTATTCTCTTTCTTTAAAAGTGCCATTTTTATTCCTTGTCACCAAAAGTGAAAGGAGACAGCCAAGTTGGAAGTGATTGAGGGATGAAGGAGGAAAATGATGGACTGTCACACTGAAAGAAATTAATTTAGAACTGACATAGCAACAGCTTTGGGTACTTTATAATGCACTTAGAAAGGCAGTTGGTGCAGCACTGGGGTATCGTGGTGGTAAGCAGTTCTTAAATTGGAAGAGAACAAGAGATAGCTAACATAGATTCATATGCAACAAATATAAACCCATGCCCTGTTTTATGTCCACAGCAGAAATTTCTTCTTGTGACCAGACCACACAGCAACTTATTTGTTTTGCCAGAGAGGGAGAGATCATAGAAACTTAAGACTGCAGCACATGTTTTCCTTTTCTCTCCTTTCCTTTTATCCTTTTTCCCTTGTAATTCAAAGGAGTTTGTCATGGGAGTAACTGAAATAGCCTTTGACACAGATTAACAAGGCCAGTATGTCTTTCACTCAGTGATGGTGGAAGGACTGGTGCTAAGCTCATGTATTACCATTTTGGTGGAGAGACTGCAAGTAATACTGTGAAAAACCTATTTTCCTTATAGAAGAAGTTTAGTTGGCATTGGTGCATTTAATGAGGACCGAGGTTGTTGGGGCAGCCCCTTGATGGGCAGGGCAGCAGGAACAGGATGCAGCTGTAACTCACCAGCCAAGAGCTGCTTGGGGAGGAGGTACCAAAAAGCCCAGGTTGGTTGCTGTGCCAGTCACTCCTAGTAAAGACAGATAGGTGGAGAGCTGGGAAAATAAAAGCATGTGTGGGAGCAAACACGCCCAGGGACAATGCTCAGCAGATATAAAGCAGACTCCAAACATCTCTGATTGCAGGAGTGGCCAAGGAAGCTGAGAAAAAGGACTGGGTAAATCTCTCCTCATTGACTTTCTAATCCTCCCATGAAAGGAGAAACAGAGAGAGAAAAAAATCAGATGGTCTCTCTGTTGAACTTCAAAGCCAGCCTATGCCATTGTGTTGGGTGGAGAGTGACTAATTGCCTGCTCCTGAGTGAAATGGGTGTGAAAGCCTGTGGCTGAGTCCCTTCCCACACCAGCTGCTTCTCCTGCACCCCGTGCCACACACAACCTTCTTCAGGTCATCATGGGCTGTGGGCCACTGCCAGGCCAGCAAACTGTACAGGAATAGGCACAGGGATGAGCTCTGGCACTCGTTAACCATCTTCTAGCAGCCCTTCTGGTGCCCTCCCTAGACGTGCAAGGCATGGCTGGAGGGACAGCAAGAGCCTGAGACCACCTCTTATGGGGCAGTATGGTCAAGTCCTCTTTTCTGGGGTAGGAGTTAGCATCTTAGTGTACAGGTGCAAACCATACCCTGCCATTTTCTCCTACCACCCCCAAACAGCCTCTTTTACCACTGATTGTAGGTCAGTCAGTGTTTGTAGGTCAATCAGAGCAGCAGGCATTGCTGCCCTGGTGATGGAGCTGAGAATGAGCTCGTGTTGAAGGCAAACTTCTTCTCATCTTCAGCCCATGCAACTGGAGGAAAGATCTTCCTTTCTGGTTCAGCTGTAGGAAAATGTCACATTGTGTTTTTTCAGTGAAATTTGTTTTTATGAGCAAGTTTCTTCCCATTGTGCTTTGCTATGGTGTGTGTTCTAATGGTGACTGTCATCAAAGCCCACAGGTTGCTGCTGAACCAAGTATTCATAGCCTATGGGTTGGACTTCTGAAATTGTACTTTTCTTATATAATAATCCACCAGACCTTAACTTTCTGACTGTCTTTCTACAAATCAGCTGAAATTACTGTGTACAGCACTTCAACATGTTTTGATTAGCTACAGAAATAGTTTGCAGGTGAAGCAGTCACCTGTCTCCAGGCAGACAAGGTGGGCAGCAGGAGCATGGGAGCTGCTTACAAATACCTCTATCAAAAAAGACTCCAAGGGTGACATTTTAAACTCTGCTCATTCCAGAGAAGTTAACTCATAAGAAGAAGCATATGTGGATTAAAAAAAAAGGTGTGACTGCACCAAACATCATTCACCCCACACTTTACTTTTCAGAGCTGAAGCTGATTGCAGTCCTTTCTTGTTCAAACCTCACCTGCAGCCTTCTCTTGGTTACATGGCTCCTGCTAGTTGTCTCTCTCACACTGTTTAAACATGCAAATATTTTTGGCTCATCTTGGAGCACCACCATGAAAGCCACCTGGCATGGCCCAGGAAAGACCATCTTTATCTGATTTTTAACTTTGGCAGAGTTTCATTACTGGGAATGACATTTTCTTTGCTGAAGACTGTGTCAAGCTGATCTGTGTATGTGTGAAAGAAACAGGGTAACCTGTGGAGTAAAGCTAGTGGGAAATGTAGCAGGTTAGTAGTTAATTTTTGTTCCAGGAAAACTTGCTTCATTTATAATGTCTTCATGCTTGAGAACAGGAATTCAAAAATTGGCTAAGTGTTATTTGGGTGAAGGAAGCAGGTCTGTCAGCCTGATGTTGGTGATGTGCTTTTAGCTATCCTCATGAAAATCTGCTGAAACTTGGCCAATTTGTAAATCCTAGGGAAAAAAAAAAAACAACCCTGTTTGCTTGTGCTCAGCAACTGTGTGAGCAGCACAAAGAGTTCTTCATAGTGTCTGTCAGCACCAGGCAGGAGGGGTGGGCTCTCCTCTAGTTGTCCCTTCTGGCTGCTGGGTCATACAGACTTATCAAGGTCCTCTTCTCCTTGTGCTTCTCCTGTTGCAGGCTCAGAATCAGAGTTGTGGTTTCCTTTTATGCTTCCTGTACTGCAGTTCCCACAGTGGTGTCTGAACCTGATGGAAGGTTGTGGCTTGCTCTGTAACAATAATAATAATAATAATCATGATCATAATCATGATAATATGTAATATATACTACTTTTTTTTTTTTTTTTACCTAGCCTTTGACAGTATGGCAGCTGAATTATGGTCAGGAGACCATAATGCTGCCATAAGCCAGTGGTGAATGCATGGCACAATTCTTTGCCTAAGCCAGTTTGACTTGCTACAGATAAAATGAGAAGAGTTTGGGATTTTGAGTTCTCATCTTCTAATTGTCCATAAGAAAATATCCTAAATTTTTGTTTCTTTCTGGCTGCTTAATACAGGTGATTTTTGTAAAGCAGTTGAGTATGCCAGCGGATGTTTTTCACAGAGAAGAGCAGCTTAAGATTTATTGCCTTTACTATAATTTTTGACTGGGATTAATTTCTTTAATAGACCTGAGGAATTAAAGTCAAGTCATCACCAATAACTGAATAACTTCTTTCTATTAGATGTTAATGTGAAAAGTCACCACTGTGATCAGCTCAAATGCATGAGGTCACACTCACCATAAAAAAGTCTGGAAATCACTAAATAGAAGATATTTTATTCTTTTCTTTTCCATTACTAACAGCTAGTGTGATTTTCAGGAGTTTGTAGTTAGAAGGACCTGCAGGCATGTGCAGTTTGCAAGACAGAAGAATATTAGAGAGCTTCTAATTGATTTGAAAAGTGTCACCACAAATGTTCTCTGCTCTATATTTTACATATGAACAGTGCAGATCAGCACAGCACTTCAGGAGAGGAAAATTGGAAAATGAGTACCAGAAACAGACTGGAATAACAGCACTTGTTCTGTAATCCAATGCCACAATCCACAGAGCATTTGATATAAATACATTAATACAAAAATACAAATAAAGACTTGATAGGTTTTTTTCACCTGCATAGTAAGGGATGGAGAGCCAAGACCAAGCTCTGGACCCTAGATCCAACCTCCCAAGTAAGCCTGAGTCAAAGCACTGACATCCCTGTTACCATTAAATACTGTCCTCCTTTTGTGGCCACAATAAAGTTCACTGCAGAGGCTCAGAGGGTGTACTCATGAGTTAAACCTGGCAGGCTGGTTTTGTGAGGGGGGAGCCTTTAAAGTTCTAACCATGATGCCATTTAGACACTCAGGTGGCAGTTCCAGCTCTCTCTTCCTTAGGCCCTTGCACTAGTATTTCCACTGCTACCAACTGCCACTGCTGCTCAGTTGGCTGTAATCTCCCCGTGCTGCCATTATCCCTTGGACAATAGGGATGAGAACAATCCTTGCCTGCTGTCACCTCCCTGTCTCTGTCTGTACTGGCCCTCCCTGTAGGATCCCAAGCCTGGCTGAGCTTCTAAGCATTTTGTAACACAAATAAACATAGATGCAGCCATTATTTACTAAAGATGACACAGCCACCTCACAGACATTTTAAATCCTCTTAATATTTCCATTTATTTGTTTTTAATCCTCAGTGCCATGGAGTTCATGAAAAGGATGTGGAACACAAAAGACAGGGAGTTTTGGTCCTTCCAACTGAATGGGAAAAGTCCAGAAATCCAGGTTTCCTGCTTGGATTCCTGAGCCCTTCCAATTGCTGTACAATTCCAGAGCACATGTATCCTCTCTTAATTCAAGGCTAACATTTGCTTGCTGAGCAGTGTCAAACAACATGTCGATGTGGAGAAATCTAGGGAGGTCTGCTGCTGCTCATGCATCTTCTTGCCATCCTTTGAATTTGAGAAATGGCAGCAAGGGAGCTGATGATTGAGTCACCAAGGTAAGAGAGAATTTTGCAGTCTAGACCTTTCCTTATGGAACAGCCACTGCTGTCAGCATTAGGAATTTTCTGTTGGTTTCTGCTGATCCTGGAAGCTTTGGAGTCCTTTCCAAGTGATTCACTTTCAGGCACCTCTGCTGAAAAGCAACAGTTTATTTTTAGCTTCTCAATTCTTTACAGACTCTTGTCAGAGGGAGGTAATATCTTTTTTTTTTTTTTTTTTTGGATGTAAAATACAGAATATGAAACAAAACTGGAATGAACAGAGAACTGCACAGTACCTGGAAGTGTGAAGATTCCCAAGCCCCAAGGAATTATTGCTGTTCTGCTATTTCTTATATAAGGCTACATCCTGCCTTCCTCAGTAATTGAACACAACTGCTAAAACATCCTTTACAATAAGCACTTCTTCATACCAGACATATTTCCTGGATCTATAAAACAGCTTTTAGAAAGAGAGAACTGTATTTAAGGAAGACATTAATATAGTTCCACAAAATGATGCTTGCTGACATATGGAGCACTTTTTGAATAATTCACTTTGAAATTAACACTATAATACTCTTTACCTTTTAAGTCCTATTTACTGGAGCTGCAAGGAATTGTTCTCTGGAGATGAGGATAACAGCAAACACCAGACTTTCAGACCTTCTTTGGTTTAATAAATATGGTCAGATGATTTCATGCAAAGAAAACCAGCAAGCAGTGAAAAATTAGAGGGGAAGAACACCAGCCTCTCTTCCACCATCAGGCCATGCATGTCCAGGTTGCTGGTTTCAGCAGCAGAGGAGGCTGGCTGAGGTCCTGCCCTCAGGTGCCCACTCCTGTGCCAGAGTTTGCTCCCCACTCGGCTGCGGTGACACGACTGCGCAGGGACTGAGCCGTAAACCGGCTCACTGGGGTGATCTGGGTTAAATTTAATCCTGCAGAAAACTGGGATTATTTCCACTGCAGATAAGTTGCACACTGTGATTTGCAGGGCTACCCTGCAGACAGGCAGCCAAGCCCTGCTGCAGGTTGGAGGCGGCCACCAGGCTCCCTGTTGGACCTGGTGTGGCTCAGTCAGGCATCCACCACAAATACTCTGTAAGGAGCACCCCGGATATCCCACAGTGAGCCCCAGCAAATGGACTTGGTTTCAAAGCTTGGGTTTCTCTTTCTTTTCTGTCTTCCACCTTTCTGCCATGACTGGGGTTGGTGACATGGTTTAGGAAGAAGGAAAGAATTGGCTGCTGGGACTTCTGCCCATCCAAATCGCTTGCAAATTTCTTAGTCAAATGTTGGCAGCAATATGTGCTCATAGCATCCTGGCTGCTGCTTGATTTTCATGCACTTGATTACTTGCTCTGAAGTCAATTTTAGGTATAGATAAACAAGCAAAGATGGGGTCTTGGTCAAGTGCTTTTTTACTGATTTTAAGATTACCTTTGATAAGAGTTTCTCTGATTGACAGCAATTCTTCTGGATATTTACCTTTGGAAGTAGAGTGCTAATTTCTTTGTTCTTTTAACACCTGTTTAGCACTGCTAGCAAAAATGCTTTCTAGTACAGTCATTTCATGTTCTGTGACTGAGATGACTCTGTCAAAGAGGACAGGCCAAGCTGCAGCTGATTTTTTTGCTGAGATAAGAGCACAGAGCAGAAGTGATACCCATTTCCCATTACAGTTCATGTTGGCATTTTCTTTTATTTCCCAGTTTGGTTAGCTTCAGTGTAGCCAACCTTAAACATTCAAAAAGTTGTGAGTCAGTTTGTAAAAATATTGAGATTGGTTTCACTTTATGTACCTGCAGGGTTTATTTTCTTTAGTAAAGCCTAAGATATAAAAGCATAAGATGTAAAAGTTATTTAGAAGCAGGTAGGCTGAGCTGTTTGCCTGGTCAGAAGATTGCAGGAACTGGGACCTTACCACTCCCTATCACTGTCATCTGGGGCTGCTGATAATCTGGGCAAGCCCTGGTTAATCTGTACACTGTCTTATATTTTCATTTACCTGAGAAGTAAACCCAGTGATCTGCACTCCCTCTCAGGTCCAGCAGTCACAGCATACCTTGGTGGAGATAGAAATGGTCTGGTTCAGACCACTCGTGGGCTTTTTGTTTTTCAGAAACTCTGTCTTCAGTGAGAATCACAAATTCTGCATCCTTGTAGGAGTAGAGAAATAGATAATAACATCTAGATTTGTCAGAATTCTATAGATCCCAGAGGGATCAAGTTTGATTCCCTCCCTTATTTACAATGATACAAGGAAAGCATTTCAATTCTCCAAATGCTCCCTCATGTGGCTTCTTAGTACTAATACTGAAACATTTATGTGTTCTCAGAGATTACAGCTGTATGCCAGGAAACAGGCTGAGAGAATGTAAGAGGTATTTCATGTGACCTTTGGCACTAGAAAATGGTGGTTCCAGAGCCTACATGTAAAATGCTTTGCTTTTATGTAGTTAAATTAGCAGGAACACAGTTCTATGGGCTTGTGCCCCGTGCTGGGGGAAGGGAGGAACCTGTGCTTTGATCAGGTTTGCCCACTAGATCATCTCATCTGATGTCATGGTAATATGTAAGGGACAAAAATCTGAAAGAAAGGGAGCTGCTTTGGTGTAAAATCTGAAGAAGTGGAAGCCAGATGCACAGAGCACCCGAGGAGAAGTGTATCTGCTTAATGCACAGCATCACTGCTACAACATTCACAAGGAAATGAATACAGAAGCTGAAGAGAGAAAAAGAGATGGAGGGAGGTGAATGTGTTGTTGTTTTGAAGCCGCAGTGGATAGAAGAATGTCCTTCTCCGTCGCTACGGTCTGGGAGATGCTCCTTTGAGCTCTGATACTTCCCATCTCATTACAATGTGGGAAGCTACTGCTGAACCTCAGTAAAGCAGGTGGTGAAGCAATTTGTGTGAGAAATATGCTCATTTCCATTCATCTTAATGGCCTAGTCATCTAATGACCTGGGACAGCGTGGCTTTTTCCCTTTTCTTTAATGATAGCTCTGGGTCAGAGCTGCTTCTGGCTCTGCCTTTTGTGCTGTTACTGCAGGCACTGTGTGATGAGTGGGGACTCCACCTCTGGGCAGCTTAACCTTGGGAGGTGGCAACAGCTGCCACGTGTGCTGGGGGTTTCCCCCTGCACAGTTATTCCCATGCTGAGCTGTAACCTTAATGAGGAAGGAGTGTCTGAGGCCTGACAGTCTTCTGTTATATGAACATCTCCAGAATAGGACTGCATTTTTTCCACTTACACTTGAACACTGGAGGAACATGACAATGTATCTCACAAATTTAATCAGAGGATAGATTGCCCAGGAGGACTGCAGGCACAGCAAGGACCTCTCACCAGTTATATATGCTGAACACAGGCAGGGAGCAGGAAGGAACAGGTGAGGCAGAAAGCCCAACTGCACCAAAGGGAAGACATGCAGAGGAAAAACATTTTGGTGTCCATCTTCAGAGCCCTCACTTGACCCCAAAGCATTTGTGTAGTATGCAAAGGCACGTGTCGGGGTGCCTTGATGTGTCTTTTTGCCTGAGATATTGAAAAATAATTCTGCTTCCAGGTCACTTAAACAATCTGGGAACATTTGTTTTACATCTTTTCTGCTTCTCACATCCTCAAGTTTTACCTTGAGGGAGTTGATCATGGAGCTGCTGGCTCCCTGAAAAATAATAATAATAATAATTTTTAAAAAGATTAGAAATCAAAGGACTGCAAAGTTAATATGTCTCATACTGGACAGAATATTTCTCTGAACAAGAAACTCCTCTTTTTGATTTTGAGCTTTTTAAAGCCCCTACAAATAAAATTCTCTGACCCTGGAATGGTTTCTTTTGAACTTGGATGAAAAACCTGACAAAAATGAAAGTCATCTGTGAGTATTTTGGGAACTTGGCTCCACAATTTTCACCAATAGAAGTTTTAACCAGAAATGTCACCCAGCCTTTCTCAGGAAGTTCCTTCCTCTGTGGTAGGTGGCCATGTGGTCCACATCCAGATGCTGTCATTGAAAATGTTGCAGAAACAGACAGTGTTGAAACCTCCACAGCAAAACTCCTTGCAAGATGATGCTGTGCCTGTAGGCACCCAGAAAAATGTGTTCAAGGCACACTCACACTGTTTGGTGTCACTTCTAGCTCGTTAGGAAAGTAAGTCAATGCCAAAAGAAATGGAACTGTTTGGGGGGAGAAAAAAGTTTTGCATGTGGGGAAAAAAAAAATCAGTTACCAGCTAAAATCTCCATGTTATGTAAAATACTGTTCATCAAAATACTTTGGTTTGATCAAAACAAGAAAACAGTGCAAGATCCTTTTTTCAGCAAATCTCCATATCTGTGTTTCCATCCAGTTTTCTGGCCTATTCTTCAAGTAACTGAAGTTTCATAGTCATTGTTGAGGCAGATACCCATTTCAGACACCTGCCAAGCAAAATGCGAGGGCAATGGAAGTTGCACGCTAAAAATCTCTAAAACCCTCCCACTTGTGTTAGCTAACAGCAATCTAATCTAGACTCAGTGTTAAGTACAGCTAGATACAGCATAGCAGTACAAAGTTATGTCAGTATGAAATCTGGATGTTACATTAAATATAGCACCCAGTGTCACCACCACTGAGCCACAAACAGCGTCTCTTACTTAGGGCATCATTCGCTCACCAGAGAATTAGGAGCAAAACCACACTGTACCCTTGCTCTTCAATTGCATGAGCAGTTTGGTGTATAGACAGCCTAGCAAGGCCAGAGGGTGTAAGAACCATATACCAAACACATTATGTTTACATTATTCACCTCTTAAATGAATCATTTCACTTCTGACCTCATCTGGCTTTCAGAGGTTGCGATAGTCTCTGCTCGCAGGTGCCACTCCACCGTGGAGCAGGTGAGAGGATTAGCCTGTTGCCATCTCTGGCAGTTCTGAATTTTGCCTTTTTTTTAGTGAATGGCCTCTTCCTTCTGCCTGTCACAGCCACAGCAGTATGGCAGTGCTAAAATGCAAATGGGAGGGACTGGCTCGTGAGAACACGAGGGAGCTCCTGGTAAACAACATGCAAATGAAATAGTCAAAGTTTGGGGTTTTTTGCAAAACAGCCAAAGCAATCTCCTTTCCTTTCTTTGTTTAATTGCTCTTACAAGCCAGTATAACATCCTCATAAATTCACTGCACTCCATGACCTGAATTCATACTACTTGCATATGAAGTATCCAGAAATGATGTGATTCCCTATTTTGTGTTTATTTGGGTGTTATTCACACGAGGTCCTCAAAGTGATGTGAAAAATGTATTTACATTGCAAGAGTATTAAAAATAGGCAACAGGGATTCTAACACTGGGAATTAAGAGGGCTCAGGGACTCCTAATAAAGACACCAAATACAATAGAAAATTTAATTACTAAAAGGGCATATGTAATTCTCCATTTCTGTAATCTCACATTCAGCAATGCCAGCATGTGTGTGTGTGATTTAGACTACTTAGGCACCAATCCAAAACAGCAAATACCACCAAATCTACCATTCTTCACTGACCTACCCATGTTTTGGAAGGAAAAAAATATAAATAAATAACATACAAATTCAAACCAAACCAGACCAAAAAAAAAGCCAAAATAAAACTACTTTAAAATGCCATATTGTGTCAAAAATCCCCACGACTGTGCCTTTTGGCAAGCTTTAACCTAAATGTTTAATCATAATAAACCTCATTGTACCTCTTTTGCAATGTAAAGGGGCTTTACAATAGCTCTAATTTCTGTTTGTAGCTGCCCAAAGGCCTCTGGATACAGCTGGGGGTGTGTTAGTTGAAATGACATCTAAGAGCCAAAGGGCTGTGGCTGATAAGCAGAGATGACTTAGCCTATGATGAATAGTGATTTCCTAGGCAGTGGTCCCTGCTGCCCTTCTTCCCAGCCATGCTCAGGTGCTGTCTCACCTCTTCATGTGGCAGCTACTCCTGGCCTGGAGTTTACACTGAGGTCAACCTCTACCAAATGTAAGTTTCTTTCATACAGTGGCTTGCAAACTGGCAACTTCAGCTGTGAAGAGCTGAGACATCTCTGCAGAGAGATGCTTGAAGGACAGCTGGAGGCAGCGACCACAAAAAGCATCTCCAGAGAAATCCTTCCCTCTTGTCAGTCAGACCCCTAAGCATGTTTCAGGGAATATTTGTTGTGTGGACAAACAGGGCCACAAATACATTGCAGTGCTTTAAGTACTAGCCCAAACAAGTGAAAAGGGTTTTTGTTATATAAGGCCATTAAAATGGGCAGAAGTTATGTGGCTGAAATCCTGTGCACAGAAAAACTTTAAAAAAACAGCCACCACAGCCTGCTACCTTGTGATTTTTTTTCCTTTGTATTCTTTTTACCAGCCTGTTGGATGGTCATCTCCAAAAAGCCAGTGCAATGCTGTGTAATTTACTCTAACATCACAGCAAACACTGCCAAAATACTTTAAATGTTCCATCTGTGAAAAAGGCCAGACTAAAGAATTATAGAACATTCACATATTACAATGGCTGTTGGGATGAATCTGAAGACATCTCCAGTCAGAGAAAGAGTATTTGTTTAAATCCAAAGTGTTGGAGCATGAAGCTAGCAGCAATAAACCAGTCCATGTTTTAATTCAGTTGAATTCAATTCATTACTAACAGTTTTGAGTACCTGTGTAAGGTCTCGCTCAAAAGAATTCTGTCACCTTGCTCAAGCCTCATCAGAAAAGGTAGCTCCTTGCTCAAGCTTCACAAAAAAATGTAGCTCCTGCCAGCTAGTTCTTCATCTCAATAGGCACTGAAGGAGTGAGATGGAAACACAGGCTGGCCCCTACCACCCATAAAAGTTTGTGGTCTTTCTCCCCTAAGAGAGTTACCAGTGGCAGTTCTGCTCAAACCAGCAAGTTTAAGCAAAGAAGTACAGAGATTCTTCTTTCCCTTTTCATCTTCTCTCCTCTTCTCTTCTCTCCTTTTCTCAGTGGAGGAATTTCAAACAGAGCTAGGGCTACACCCTAGAGACCTCAGCTCCTCATTCCTTTCTGTAATCATTAGAGAAGTTCTTCTAATGGTGAGATGCTGTGGTGGGCTCAGACCTGTGCATGGTATGCATGCAGCATGATGATGTATTGGATCTGAGGTGTATCAAGCTGAGTATTTTCTGCTCTGTTGGGTTTGATTTCAAAATAAACCCAAAAGTGTGGATGTGTTATGAGTTCCCTCTGGTGAGTGATGCTCTGTGACTCCTGAGCCCCCGGCTGGGCTGCAGTGCCCTCAAGGGTCCTGCCCCACCCTTGGCTACTGATCTCCTGCAAAAGTGGAACAATCAGAAACTGCTGGGTCCAAAGATGCCACAGTTCAGCTCACTTTTATGTTAGCTGTGGCCCTTATCTTCTCTTTATGTGCATTTTATGGGTCTGTGGAAGGCAAAGCTAGCTCTGAGGTTAGAGGCCATTGTGTAAATCAGAGACATGTGTGTTTTATCAGGGACACTACAGTACATGCAAATAGCAGTAAAATCTGTGGTGCAGACATCACTCTGGGGCTCTGAGGCCAGGTTTTTCTCAATGACTGTGCTGTAAATCTGGAAAAGCCAGTTGGTACCTTTGAATATTTGATCTTCTGCTGAACTTCAGAACAGAAGAACATTAAACATGAGAGAAATTGGATCCCTATAACAGGCAAAGTAGGAAGGTGCTGAAATAATAGTTTCAAGGTAAAACTTATAAATTGGAATAGAAAAGGCTATATCCTTTACCTAACTTGGACAGAAACTGAGTGAGTTTGAAAAAAAATATTTTTAATCCTGGAGTTACTCTGCTGATTGGGTGGAAAGGAGAAGGGGTGGAGAATGGGAAGAGGAGAGAAAGAGGTGGTTTTTAAGGTAAACTATTGCTGCAGACTGGGTTGGGATCTTCAAAAGGAATATGCTATGGGAGACAAAAAGCTGTTATGTGGATGATGCAGAGAGAAAAGATGCTGGAGTCTCACCCTTGGCTATGAAAACAGAGAGTGGGTGACTCAGGTAAGTCTAAGACAGGATTTGAATTAAGAAGAAAACTAGTATGTTCTTAAGGATAAAAAAACTCCAGAACAACAGAAAACAACAGGTGATGGAAGGGAAAGGAAGGGAGAAAAAGTGTTGTATTTGTTAAAGATATCTCTTTTGGACAAGGGTGAACCCGTGCTGCAAAAATCAGTCCTGAATACGGAGTCCTCAAGAAAGTGATGCTGACTGAAGTTCACTGACAGCTTCTGATTATTACTACTTGGAACCACAGCTGAAAGGGTAACACAGAGATGAAAGACTGTGTATTTTATAGCCAGTCTTCTGAACTGCCTGCAATATGTATTTGTAGGAGTTCATGGAAAAATAGCCAATCTGGAAGAGATTTTTTATTTCCAGACTCCTCTGAAGTTCATTCCTGAAGCCTGTTAGTCGCCGAGAGAGAAAGCAAGCACGAGGGAGAGTATGGCTAAGGCAAGCCAGAAGAAGGAGAAATTATGACTAAGAAGAAAAAAAAGAAGGAGAATCTTTTCAAGATGGAAGAGTTAACAGCTTTCAGTAAGAGATTTTTTTTTTTCTTTTAAAAGATTCTATTTGATTTCCAATTACAAAGAAAGAAGTTAGTAAGAGGCAATGTGTGCGTATGTGGGTGTGTATAGTGAGGATAACAACATGCTCTTAAAAATTCTGAATTATTTGTGGTTTCCGTTTGCTCCAGTCATGGATCTGGATGCCTACAGGTCCTGGCCTCTGTCTTTAATCAGTGACTCAATTTGCCAACAGAATGCAGATATGTACAACCTCACAGGATTTATAGTATGTGCATTTCATATTCAGTTAATAAGCAGGCGTGTTTTGCTTCTAAGTGCCTTACCTAAGACAGCTTGTAGACACGTCAGCAAGCAGCTTCCACTGAGCTCAACCATCAACTGTTCCCAATATCAGATCCAGAAATCAATGTTATTTTTCATCATCCTTCTCTTATGGAGACATTTATAAGGAATATTCTCATCTGCAGCAGTATTTTGGAAAGCACCTTTCCAAGGCTTCTCCCGACGCTGAGCAAAGCACGCTCCAGTTTACAGCACATTTCATCTAGCTGCACTGGGGAAGGTGGTTAAAGTTGTCTCTCTTGTGCCTCTCAGTCTCTTCTGTCTGGAGGTGCTTGCTTTTAAGCAGAAGAAATAGAAACACATTAAAACTTGAACATGGGTCTGTCTATGAATGGCTGGATAGCTCACTGGGAAACTTTACCTGGAAAAATTCCTGGTGAGAAAATTGCTGATGTTTGTTACAAACCTCATTTGGAATAATAACATATAAATATATATCCAAGTAAATCTGTTCCACTGCACAAAATACAAGCCACCCAAGGTAACTTGGAAAAAATATTACCAAAATATAAGTTTTTTTTCCTGGGTTTTAATGCACTTTAGCTTCTCCTTAATGACATTGGGTTAGAGTGACAAACAAGCCAGCAGCCCAAACAAGAAAATTAGTACAGAATAACTGCATATGGAAACAGGCAATTCCCCCCCAAATCTGTGTTTTTATTTATTATCTTCCCATTCTAGACCAAAATAGACCAGCCACTACATTTTGGATCAGAGAAAGTGTGACAGGGTAAATTCTGAGATGTACACAGGTGATTCAAGGTACAATAAACTCTATTAGACTCTGACTATCAAAAGCCTTAGTAATTTCCCAGCATAATTTTAGTTCAAAACACCATATATAGAGGTAACATCTACTATTTAAGTTATGCTTAAAATTCCACTGGATATTATCCCTTAAAAATATTATAACTCTTTTAATATGACAAGTTTATTTACTTTGCTAAATGGGTTATAAATTATGGCTAACTAGTACATTAGCTCCTTTGACAGTATCCAGATTCACTCTCCATGTCTTGCAGAGTTCAAGTCCTGACACGTGAAGGATACAACATTGATTCTTTTTCTATTCTAGCAACAGTAAATGATTAGTGACTAATTAGTGGCATTTATTTTGAAAAACTATTTTATTTTGTTCATATAAAGTTTTATAGTTCTCTGGTTTGATACACATTTGGCTTCTCTTAAACACTTGTATCAACTTTCATTTAAAAAGAAGTTGGAATTTTAAGTGTTTCTTTCTATCAAAGGTAGTAGATCTTTGCTGTGTGTTTTACTACAACCACAGCAGAGTCACTATACTCAGCCTTCAAGACACAATCCTCTAACTGAGGTTATGATTGTGCTTTTGTTAGTACAGTTCACAATACTTAGTTTCTCCAGCAGCAGTTTTCCTGACGTCTTGTCAGCTGAAGCTTCAATGCCTCTCCTTTACTTACTAAACCCACCAGGAACATGGGTCCATCACTCCTCAAACACTGGCAGTGGCTGGATAACCAGAAAAGCAGCAAACCAAGGACCTGCCCTTTTTTCTTCTTACAAAACCAGATAAGGGTCCTGAAGACTGGTGGGACTGGGAATGTAGCTCAACCACATGTGTCAGAGCAGGCCATAAAAATATTGCTGGGCAAAAGCTTCTAAATAAAAGCAAATTACCTTTGCCAAGACTTGTGTGTGTTAGTAGCAGCCATAGAATGGCTTCTATCATCCATTAGCACCATGATTAATTAGAAAATCTTTGGGAAAAAAACCAGATGAAGAGCAAAAATACTGCACCAAGAATGTTTCCCTAGTGAAGAAATGTGCTGCCGAACACCACAATCTGTTTCAGTTTTGACAGAAAGATGTTTCTTGAGAGTTTGCATCTGTAGAATGAAGGAAAGTGTTTTGCAGCTATTTTTATAGCAGCCTTTTTTATGCATTTCCTTTGCAGTTTAATAATATGCTTGTAGGTCTCCACATATCCCAACTGCTGCCCAAAGATTTCCGGTGATAGGAGAGTATGTGGGAGGGGGAAATTCCTCGCTTGAGTTTTGGTTTCTCTTGATTCTTAAAAGAGAAGGGAGGCCTGAAAACTTTTCAGAAAGGCAATTTTTAAGGGTGTATTCAACATTTGGCATTGAGGTTGTCTAGTCTTTTTTTTTTTTTCTTTTCCTGGAAGACTCTGTGGATCACTAGAGAGCTATTAAGCTTATGACATCAAAGGTGCCATGGAAACAAAACCTGATTAAGACTGATTTTGGTTAGTCTCTTTTAAGCTTTTTTTCTTTCTTCTTTTTTTTTTTTTTATGATAACTCAAATGTTTGGATGAACATCTGGAAGGAAAAAACCTACAAGGGTTTCATCCTCTTCTAACAGATTCAGTTGGTAGTCTTCCTCATCCAAGGCTGCAAGCTCCATCCCTCTACGTCTTAGGAGAAACCAAACTGCATCAGGCTACTCCAGTATTTCTCAAATAAGGGAGAACAACCACACAAACCAGTACCACTGCTGTGGCCCAAAACTGGCACTTCTTTTCCTGATTCAACCCAGAGGAATGCCAATTTTGTTGTCTTTGACTCCCTAGAAGGGATGGGCTAAGTTAGCTCTAGGAAGAGTTCCCCATTCATCACCCCCACCATGAAACCCAAGTCCTCTTTCTTATGAGGAGTCTCAGGCTAAGACAAATAGCCTGAACATCTACTCCACTGGCACCAGTGGGTGCTCTGGAAGTACCTTGGGAGACATACAAATTTAACTTGGAATGAAGTCATCTTTACCTTCATTTACCTTTTTACTTCCTAAACTTTTTCCCTAGTAGTTTTATTCTTCATGCATACTATACATACATACAGTTAGGAGATTTGTTATTACTTTTGATCTGAAAAACCAGCATCATGCTGACATGGTACCTAATTGGGTATTGAACAACCACTTGTCTTTCCTCACACCTTGGTTTCAGTCCTTCTCTGGCTTTGCCCAAATTCTTCTTATGGAGTCATTTCAACCACAATTCTTCTCCAGCTGTTCCTCATATATCTGAAACAGATTTTTCACTGAGCCTCAGGTGGCTTGCAGCTCCCTCTTTCCATTGTGAGTATCCTTGTTTGTTTCTTTTCTCTCCTTTCCCTTGGAATTTTCAATATTGCCCTGATGCCAGCTTCAGCTATTTCTTGTGTTTGAATAAAATGCTGAGCTAGCTGAATTCCAGTTTGTTGCTGGGATATTTACTTCACCCTTACACTCACCAAGTACTTGTGCTCTGCTAGTGTCCTAGAGCCTCTCAACAATGCTCTTCCAGGTTAAGTGCTGGTTGGGCCTTCACACTTTTGCATGCATTTCTGAACATCATGACATGAGACACACACATTGAAAGAACCTGCCTGACCACAGGCAGGAAACAGCAGTGAAGATCCAATCCCAGTTCAGGTTTCTCTGTCACTAAGGGTGTAAGTCAGAGCCAGTCACACTGAGCTGAGAAGAGTTATGCCTGTACAAATTCTGTATTTGTTCTCTTGCTGGACAGGACTCACTCCATAGGCCAGGAGCAGCTCTGGAAACACTCTGCCCAAGAAAGGGGCTCCAAAAATCTGGCCTGAGAAATGTGTGCAATATGAAGACCAAAAATTTGAACAAATTCATTCTCCTATGAAAGTGCCTTAAAGTGTTGTCCCAGCCTCCCATTACAGTAGCTAGATTTTAGCCACTTTGCTTTGAAATGTGTGAGAAAAGTTTGCTTCATTGGTTGTGTTGATTTGTCCATGCTCATCTCAGAGCTTTGCACTGCATCTCCTGTAGTATCTAGCAAAGAGCAGACAGGTGTATTTGGACTTACAGTTACAACCAATTTTCTTCTCTCCCCTCTCAGCCAAAACATTGGACTGATTTAGTATTTTTTTGATGATGAACAGAAGGAGTTAGAATCACAACTCTATTAGCAGCCATGGGGCTATAGCCTGGAGAGGGCAGCTGACTCTGAAAAGGTGGAAACGAGAGCGAGGTGATGCTGTTAATATGCTACTCATTTCCTTCCCACACTGTTCTGTTCCCACACTGAAATTCTAACTGTTCCCACTGTTAGAAGGGCACTGGCTAGTGGAAGTGGTATCTGAAGCACAACAATTAAGGTACTGAGGATGCAAGGACTATCACTAGGTATGGCTCACACAGGACCAGCTGATCCTGAACCTACTTGTCAATAGAAGTGTGTGAGCACAGGCACCAGCTTTACAGGAAACAGGTGTAAGTGCTTACAGGGAAAAGGCTCAAGTGCTGATGGTGGGAGCATTCATGAGTATAAGCAGATGGAGCAGTAGTCTATCAGGAATGCTCTTTTCTGCAGGGGATGAACACTCAGGCTTTTAGCACAGCCACCAGCAGGTATGTTGAGAATTTCTCTACCTCTTCGTCTTTGCCAGTACTAGACTTAAGCATTGCAATTTGGGCTTATTGTTTAAACCAACTTTTCTTTCCCTGCTGGGAGCCTTTTGTCTTGACTCTATTTTACATTCTTGGGTTTATTTTTTTCCCTTTTAAAATCACTTTCCTTTCCTCTGCATTTTTGTGCTAGCTGTTGCTTGCGTGTGCTTCCCTCAGCTTAGCATTGCAAACCAGTCCTGGCTCTTTTGAAAGCTGTCACTTGTGAAATGGCAGCAGCAGCGTGAGCTGAGTGGTTGGACAAGCCTGTGTGGAGGAAGGATGGATGAGAGGATAGTTTTCTCTCTAAATATCCTTCAGGCTAATCTTTCCTCTGTCCATATTGATTATTCTAACAAAGTCTGACTGTCTTATCATTTTTACTGCTTTATTTTCGAGGTTTTAACTGTTTAAGTAGTGCTTTGTCTGAAAGGGAACAAACAACTCCACCTTGTCTGCATGTAGCACCTTTTCACTGAACACAATGAGAAATTAAAGTCTTACCTGTCTTCCACATTCTTCTCCATTCACAGAGCTAAAGCACATGTTGGTTATGACCCTAGTCTGCAGTGCCAGGATTGCAAAAGGAAGGAGGCAGAAAAAGGAAATCTCTGAATCCTATTGCATAGTTCTTATTGCTCTGGCCCCTGAAGAAAGTTAACGTAGAGGAAGGTACAAACTGAGGCTGTGTTTGTTAAATGGGTGGCTCAGCTCTGAGGAGGTTGGAGACACGATGTCTCTAAGGACAGCTTCTGCTTGTGTGAATGCTATTGTGAATTCTCTTCACCCTTTTCATGTGCACTTTGGTGAAGGTCTCTGTAACTCACAAGAAGCAGTGCAGCCATGTTGTTACATGTTCCTATCTTTGAGACTGGGCTCTCAAAGGACAGGAGCAGAAAAGTGAAGCAGCAGCAGTTGCAGAATTAAGCTTGGCTCCCAGCTGCAGGCAGCTTAGGTCAACAGCACTGCTTGAGGTTCTAGAACGTAGGGGCTGTTTCTCTTGAGCCCCTCTGGCTCAGCTTTGATGAAGAAGGCTTCTTGTGATGTTAGAGATGTGTGGCCAGACTCTTTCTTGGATGAACTGCTTGCGTAATCCGCACGCAAAGCTTGTGTGAGGCTTTCTTGGGTAAAGCAGGAGTTGCTTTAAATGGCACTTAAACCCATCTGTTTCACTGGAGAGGCCTTTCTGTTAGAGAGTACAAGATAAGTAAGTACATCTGTTTCCACTACCTTTAGCTGATTTATTTCCCTTCCTTCCCTAAGAAGAAGCAGAGGAGACCTCTGCTCTCTGGTGCCCTTATGCCCACATCATTCTCCTTGCTCCCCACATAGGGTTATCCAAGTGGCAAAATCCCTGGGGGCTGGCTGGTTTCACACAGTCCTGATGCTGAGTGTGCTCTGGGTTGCTCTTGTGAAGCCAGGCAGGTCACAAGTGGCAGAAGATCTCTGCCCATGTGTGCATCTTGAGTACATGCACTGGGGCTCGCCTTCGTTTTGACCACATGCACGCAAGCGCTGGGGTGATCTGCATGCCAGCAGAGCCCTTCCCACACTAGCCAACACTGGAGGAGGAGCTCCTGCAGACATGCAGTGCAGCTGAGATATTTGGCTTCGTGATTTGTGGTGGGAGAAAGAGCCTCAGCACAGTCGCCTACTTATTTGGAGGCTCTAAAAACTGCCAGTTCTGATGCCCAAAAAGCGTCTGCCCCCACACCCTCTGCTGCTGCTGTGACTCTTTATCTGCTGGGGGGACAAACAGCCCACCCTGGGGAGTCGTGTAGCAAGGGGGAGGGGAGGAAGGAAAGCAACCATAGTGGCCACAAGATACAACACTAATGTAGCAAAAATAATAGGGGAACTGGGTGGCTGATCAGGTCAGAACTTGGCCTGGGTTTCCAAGGATACAGGCACATCTTCTCTTCCAGCTAGGGGCTGTCAGCTTGATACCCAAGCCCGGATGCAGTCCTGAGCCAGTAACTCAAGCCTGGATTAGCTTCCCTGAACTAACACATCTAAGCCAGGAGGTCCATAGCTATCAGGAGTTCTATAGGTCTTCTCCAGGGTATTTAGTCCATCATGGTTTGGATCCCCCCTGGAGGTGTCTGCCTTTCCCTATTGATCAAAAGGAACTGGAGGCAATTAAATTATCCAGGATCTTAATCTCTCTACATAACGAAGACACAATCTTTTTTCTTTGCCTGCCTTGTCTCCCCAAGCTACAAGCTCTTTGTGTTGTTGCTGTTCCTAACTACGTGCTTTTGGGGGTCTAACACAATGAAGCCCCTAGCAAGCCAGGGGGTTTCAGTGACACTTGTTAACATGGCACTGTGGCAGAATAACATCCTAAGCCCTCAGAGAAACTCCTCTGGAATCAAAATTAATAACCATAGCAGAGATTTTAGCTTGGGGAAATATAAAACAAACAAAGTAAATAGGAAAAAGGAATAAGCAAAATAGGTTAGTTTTTTTAGACATGGGGAAGAGACCCATTCTAGGGTTCCCAGCCCCAGGGGAGATGAGGAGATGTAGCCTGGTCCCAGCTGAGCTTGATGCTATGGGAGTAAAAAGATGCTGTGTGGGTTCAGGGCTTGCTGCTACCAATGGATGCCTGTGGCTCCATCTCCTTTTCATTGTGTGTATGCCCCAAAGGGGATAGGATCAAATACTTTTTTTATCTTATTAGGGTGCAACAATTTTGTAGGAAATGAGCAACACTTCAGCCTGCACTGGTGACTCTTCTTCCACCAGGCTTCTGTACTTCTTAGGACAAAAGTGTCTCTTGTGTCCTTGGGACCCACCAGCTGCCCATCCCCAGGGGTGGGCTGTGCTGGCATCACCACGGAGTGCAGCTGTCAGGTTGTGAAGGTACCAGAGCTACGCAGGAGCTCTTTGCCAGGTCTGTGCCCCTTTCTCAGCCTCCCAAAAGATGTGGTAATTTTTTAGCTTTTTTTCCCTGCCTTCTGAAAGCTGGAGGTGATTGATTTTGCATGGCTGTTCAAAGCTTCTCCTGAAACCTGTTTCCCAAAGCCCCAGAGCACAGGGCAGGGGTAAGAGAAATTAAAAGGGAAATATATTTCTTTGGGTTTTCTTGACATCGATCATATTTTCTGAATGAAAACTGCTGTGTGGTGACATTTATGGCATCAGCATTATGTGTCTGACATCCTACAGAGTAGCAATTCCCTTAGAAAAGGCTTGTGTGTCTGGAAAGCATTTCCTCCCCTTAAACTCTTTAATAGGCAGCGTTTGTACAACACTTGGGCATACACATTGAATCCTTTACCTTGCTATTCACGGGGGAGCTCTCGAAGGCACCAAATAACTTCGAGTGGTGCCTCCTAAGCTCCTGGCATGCCAGGTCTCATGTGCTTTCCCACTAAATAGATTAGCAAAGCCCAAGCAGGTTGGCTCTTACTCCCCAAAGGAAGGGTGTTTTGCACTGAGGAACCCAAACCTTTCTGAATCTGAGTTTCGGGGGCTTGAAGAGGAAGCTGTGGCTCTGAGCTGTCTCTTCCCAGCAGAAACTCCTTGCACAGCACACCTCCATTCATTGCATAATGCTGGTAGACTAGTCTAGATGTGACTCCTCTCTGGCAGAACGTGCCTGAGCTCCTGGTGTACAGGGTGAATGGATAACTGGAGACTCTGCTCTAATTAAAGAAGCCTCAGCTTCCCTCCCTCGAAATAGACTTCGGGAGGAATCTGGCATTTTCTGTGGGGGGAATAAATCTGAATTTCTAGAGGACTGTCAAACATAATTAGAACTTGGCATATATTTGCAGGCATCAGATGCATGTGGAGACAGCTTGTGAGCAATGTCCTAGGCCTGGCTGCTGGGAGGGTGAGGGCTGGGAGGAGCAGAAATCTGCTCAACAGGAGTCAGTGTCTGCCAGCTCTTGAGTCCTGCTTGTGTTTAAAGGGGCTATACAAGCACTGAAAATATTCATCATAGATGTTCCTTAGTGAGAATTGCCAGCCTAGCAAAAATCAAATTGTCTGATAAACTCAGAGATTTTGCTGCCTGGGTCAGTTTATGGAAGTTGTGAACTACAGAAAGGAAAAAAACCCCCAATCTCCAAATGTTTCATTCAGTAAATTAAAATTAATGTCAGGTTTATTTTAAAATAAAGGTATCAGTGTTCTTTTAGACTTTAAAGCAGTCACATCTTAGGCAGCTGAAGCTTTTATTGCTGAGCTAAAATACATACTATAGGTCCATTTGAAACTCATTATGTGGGGTTAGCCTGATCTGCAACCCTGAGCTTGGGTTACTCCTTGATGAAGAAAGAATTTGAGTCCCATGCAGCACTTCAGCTAGTTGTGTATTTTGGTTGGTTCCTGATTAAGCAAAGGTGTGAAATTCAAAACAGGAGTGCTGAGAGCTATTGTACTGATGGGGGAATAGTGAAACACACAGGCTCTGAAAATAACAATGCAAGGTTTTTCTGCACTCGTTCAGATGGAGGCTGCCAACTGACAGCCTGTGGCCCAGACTCAGCCTGTTCCTGAATGCTTTTCTGCTATTATATCCAAGTATAAGAATTTTTTGTCTGTTAAAAAAAAAAGTTGATAATTTGGGCATCCTGGCTTGCTTGGTTAGAAGTAAATCCAAACTTGTGTAGGCTGTTTGGTAGGTGATGTGGCTTCTTCTAAGTACTGGAACACTTTCTGGCAACTGGTGTTTTCAAATGGAAGTGAGTCCTGCAGTTGCAGTAGAAAACTTGTTAACACAAGAAAAATATAAACCAATAAAGATTAAAAAATAACACAAAGTGAGACAGTGGAACAGGTTGCCCAGAGAGGTTGTGGAGGCCTCATCCCTGGAAGCTTTTAAGACAAGGCTGGATGGGGCCCTGGGTAACCTGATCTAGTCGATGGTGTCCCTGCCAGGCAGGGGGGTTGGAACTAGATGATCTTTGAGGTCCCTTCCAACTCTGACAATCCTATGATCCTATGATCTTGGGGGGAATAAAAAGACAAAAACCAGGAATATAAATATTTGAAGAATAGAGAGGTCCATCACACCTGCTGCTGGGTGGCAAGACCTTGCTTCAGCCAGGAAGGTTGGTCACCTGTGCCTCCAGGAGCAGTTGTCTCCATCAAGGGCAGCCTGCCTGTTTGCACCCACAAACAGGGTATCTGTTCCACTCTTGTGCTGAGGCCAGCATTCCTGACCCATTCTCAACACTTTTTAAGAAAGATCTAGCTGATTGCTGGATGATTTCAGCTGCCCCAGTGTAAGAGGAGTAAAAGCCTTACACACAGGACTTTCCAACCTTCAGCCTGCCTTAAGTACTGGGAGAATGTCAAACGAGGAAGTGCTTGCTTTTTGGTTGGGGTTTTTTAAGTATAAAACATATTTGTCTAGAAATACATCTTTGAGAAATTAAAGAGGGATGGTGTTAAATCCTGTAATTTGCTTTTGCTGAGACAGAGTGTACCTTCCCATTTATAGAGCCATTACTTTTTGCTTTTACCACTGACTTTTAAGCCTCCTTGTTTCTAAGTCATGCCCTTTTATTTTCTGGCATACTGTTTCCCTTCCCCACTATCCAACTAACCCTTCTCACCTTGCCCTTGTTCCAGCTGTGGTGGGTGCCCTCATGCAGGGCACCTGTGCCCAGCTCCTGCTCAAGGAGCTTACTTCAAGACCTTCCTCTACTCCAGAAAGAGAAAGCTGTGGGAAATGTAGTTTCACTGAATGAAGCACTGCATGAGCAAACACTCTTAAACAAGGAGGACACTTGTTGAAAATCTGAGTAAAAACCCTTTAAAGGTATTTGACATATTAATACTTGTATGGAACTTGAAAGGACTAAGTGTATTTACTTCTCAGCTGATGCTAGATGGGCTGCAGTGGCATGGCTGAAGCTAAACTGATTTCCACCAGCTGAAGATCTGGACAGTTTATCAGCAGAAGTGCAGTGGCCTCAGCAGAGCCCTGGGCTGAAGGGCAGCCCCCTCCAAGAGAAGGGGGAAAGGGAGTCTGACCAATGCAGCCACAGCAGCAAGCAGCCTTCCCCTCCTGAAAGGCTGCATCCTACCCTTAATTACAAGCAACTGGAGCTCCTACTACAACGTTGTTAGAAGCAAACTTGGTAAATGTGCATTGTCATGGAGACAGTATAGATCAGCTGAAGGAGCATATGGTTCTTTACTCCTTCGAGCTATCACTGGAAGGAGTAGACTGAGGAATATATTTGGTGTTTTCTTTTCAACAGATGACTAAAGATAAGGGAATAAAATTAGTTTGAGAAAATCCTCCTCCTTTTCTATGGGAAGTTGGCTGCTTTTCACTCTGCATTAGAAAAATATTACTGAGGTCTCTTGTTTTATGGCTGATCATTGGCAGGCATTTTGGAAAGGTCATATCTGAGAGCCTCTTTTCATGAGTGCACAAAGAAAAACATGACTTTTTCTTTTCTTTAAAATTATATTAATTTGCTGCTCTCAAAAGCAGGGTTTGTGTGTGATTTTTCACAGATAGAAGACAATTCTTCCTTAAAACAGGACTCTTTTTCTGATCATAACTATTGACTCATATCCACTTTAAGACCACTTCACTGCCTCGGGGCCAATGAGAGCCTGGCTCGAAAGTCCTTCAGCAACCACAGACAAGCCAATGCTGGCATCAGTGCAATAAGTAGCTCCCTGCAGCCCTGTGGATGTGCCTCTTCCCTGGCCTGGAAAAGCCCTTGGCTGCTCCTCCACCCTTCTATCCAGAATGCCAATTGATTTAATAGTAGGGTCTGTAATGTGATGTATTAGAGCCATGGTGGAAATAAGGAAGTCCTTTGTCTTGCAGGGTTGGAGAGAGATGCACTGGGCTAAAAAAAGACAGTGAAATTGTTGATATCACTATTTCTCAAGAAAAGCTTTGTTTTGGGGGAAAAGAAGACCCTTTTGTTCAAGAAACAAACAAAAGCATCGTGCAAAAATATTTTACCAGCTTTGTGGACATCATTCACTAGCAACTGGACCACTGTAGCTCATATGAGTTGGAAAACAGATGCAAACAGCTATTTACACTTCTTTGATAGAGAGTCTTTAGACAGGAACAGCATTAGTATCATCCACTTGCTGATTAACAGTGTGAGTGCACAATGGATTGTTCCTTCATAATACTTGTACTCAGAAAGGGTGGCCTGAATGCAGTGTCCCAGCTGGATTTACTTGAGGGGAAAATGTCCCCTTGCCAGGCTGAACCTCATGTCTCCTCCTGGAGTGCAGGTAGAAAAAGCAGATAGGAAATTCTTTCCACCTGGTTGTGGTCTGCTCAGCAATAGTTGTAATCTTCTCCATAATGTAATGGTTAGCATGGTATCTTAGGAATTTCAGGGTTTATGTTATTTAGCCTCTCTGGAGGCAAGAGCACAGGCTAAGATGAAAGGGACATCAGCTGGGTGAGCAGCCTGGTGGGAATGCAGGAGGTACCTTGTTGCTTAGACCCCTTGATCCCCTGCTGCCACAGTCAAGGATGGGCTGGATGAAAAGGCTTCAATGCTTGGTTCTTGGGTGAAAGAGTTGCCTTTTAACTTCTTCCATGTTATTTATGTTCACCAAGACAACAAGTTGTCTCCCAAAGGGAGCAGTGTTGATAGGAGACTGCATGAATACCTGAGAATTTGACTGGCAGCTGTGGCAGGCATTGTAAACAGAAGGGTGGTTGTGGGGGCAGGAAAGGGTTTTGGTGGCAGCTTGTCAGCTGTTGGGAGGCTTTGTCTCTTTATGTTTCTGCCTCTTTGCTGGCAGGTATGTGACCTGGGGTCCAGTTAAATGCAACCAGAACAAATTGACTCAGACCTGCTCCTCACCTCTGGGTCTGTGGTCCTGAATGAGCTACTTCTCAGGGCAAGATCTTGTTACCTGTGTGAGCATGGGTCTGTCAGACTGGAGGTGGGGGGAGGGCACACACACTGTCTTCATACCTCTCTCCACAAAAAAAAAAATGGCCATGATCCAACATGTGCAAATTTGACTTCCCTGGCACTAAATGCTTTGGAGAATTGTGACCTCCTTCCACCTTCTGCCTCAAAACTGTACCCATTTTGCACTTAGAAGGCTTTGGGTTTTTTTTAACACAAAACTGTCTATTTTGGTTTAAATTGTGCTACGAAATTCTAAACCAGAATGAGAAATAGGACATTCATAAGCCTGCAAAGCTGAGCAACCAAAAGAGGGGAGATGCTTGAATTAACATGGCCAAACAGTTGAAGTTTGGCACAATTTGCAGTATCTGAAAACCAGTGGTTTTAACAGGATGTACTGAGCTGCCTCGTAACGGAGGGTGCTGTACAGCAAACTCAATGCACATGCTATGTGACATGCAATGTAACTTGACAGTTTTAACCATGTGTATAATTAGTGCTATTGACTCAGTAACACTGAGAATGACTTCTTGCTGGCGCTTCATCCCATTAAATTGAATCTTTCCCAAGGAGGAAAATCTAGGAGGCACTAGTCAGTCACTGACTCACTATCAGCTGCTTCCTTGCTAAAGCTTGAATGTATTCCATAGTAAGTTATTTGTCACAGTGACTCAGCATTGTAGGCTCCTTTTTAATTTCTCTCTCTCGCCACAGAGCCAAGAAAATCTCCCACCTCCCCATGCCGTATGCTACTGAGATAGCAGTTTGTATCATCGGCCAAAGGATAGCACATTTAAAAGTGTGTGAGGAGCCTTATAAGGGCATTAACACTTGCCTGCAGGTTGGACGTCACGACGGCGAGCCAAGGAGTGCCAATAATAGATCCCTTGTGTTTGTACATGCCGTGGTGACTACTTGTGCCATTCCTGGGAAACGGAGTGATATGCCAGACGGAAAAGTGTTTCATTTAGCCAGAGTCTTGGGGGTTGATCCTGAGTGAGTCTTCACTCAGATATGCAGTCCCGTTCCTGGAAAGGGCAGCAAGTGGATCCTGCCAGCCCGGGAGCCTAGCTGCAGGAGGGGAGCTGAGGATCAATCCTACAGCCTCTCCCTTCACCAGACAGCTCCCCTTCAGCCCAGAAAACTCAAGATTAAGTGACAGTAATCTGAGCCGCAGCAATACATGTGCCTTGACTTGCACATCCATATCTCGGCTTCCCCTGTGTAAATCGGGGACGATGAGATGTTCTGTCCTCTGCCAGCTGCCCTGTATCAAAATGCTGGTTCTGGTAACTGCAGGTGTTCCCTACCTGGTGTCTCAGCCAGTGGGGGGGAAAAAGCTATTGAGCCCAAATTCCTGTTCCGATTGCGTCATTCCCTAAAGCACCACTTCACACCTAGGGGATGGGGGAGGACAGTTGTGTGATCTGAAGAATGGCCAGTGGTGCCCACCATGACGACAAAGAGAGAAAAGCAGAATAACGCTGCTGTTTCTCTCTGCTGCCTGGTGAGCCAAACACTTCCTCATGGCATCATCTCATGTTTACTCGTCTAATGACCTGCTTGAATATTGCTTTATCCCTCAGGCCCTATTGGCCACAGGTGTAACCTGTGGAGAATTTATAATTCAGGCAAATGAGCCACAGGCTTTTGTATTTCTTTTTTGCCTAAGAAACACTATTTACTTTGCTAGGAATTGGTCTGTGTTTAGCCAGTGTCAGCAGTGCAGGAAGTAGACCAAGCAATTGAGAGCTGCAGTGGGAAAAGGTGTGTTGTATTTGTCAAGTTCCCCAAACACTCTGCATAGGGAGTGCATTCAGTAGATCACTTTATTTTAGTCTAAACAAATATAAAGTACTCAAATCTCTGTCAAAGGATGCCTGAGTGAAGTTTGAATAAAATCCATCTGGCTTCTTGGTGTAAGAGCATGGCTTCCAATTAAAAATAATGCTGCTGCGATCCAACCAGAGGCAGATGTAAACCATTTTCTCTTTGCACCCTGGTTGATGGGTGACAGTCAAAAGAAAAAAAAAAATGGGTTACAATAGTATTTTAATGCCTACAAAAGAAAGCCTAAACAACACTGACCTCATTCCCAAGCTGTTTGATGACATCAGTCATCCTCTCAGGTAGGAATGCACTGTACTGCCATGACTGAGTAATCCCACCATAAGCAGCAGTGTCGCCCTCTCTGACCAGTCTGCTGCCTGGTAGGCAAAGCTCTGGACAGCAGGAATTTGGGAGCCCCTGTACACAGATGTACTTGTCAGTACAAACAGGAGTGCCTCATGCAGTAACACCAGGCACCAGCTGCTAATTCATGGCCAAGATTCTTGCACAAACAAAATGATTGTGTCTTATGCTCATCGTTTGGGCTCCCTCTCTGGCTAAGCGGGTGGGTGGATGGCTGTGTTCCTCTCCCTGATAGATGGCAGGGCTTCAGCTGCTGGAATTTTAAGGACTTCTTTCTATGCTGGCAACTCCAGACAGAGCTCTTGCAGATGACATGCCATCCATCACAAAACCTCCTCAATCACCTTTGTATCAGGATGTAGTGACCAGACAGCTCAATCAAATTTTGTGGATGCTATTTTTCTCCTGAATCCTTTTGTCCCCTCCTTCCTTACTACTTAGGCATTTATTTATGAAGGTGTTTGCAATGGGTGCAAAGGTCAAGTGCAGTATCCTAGGGGTTAGAAGCTGATGTTTACTTAACATCAGCTGTGAAGGGAGATAATCTAGAGGCTGTCAGAGGAGACTTGCACAGGGTCTGTTTCCCAGCCCAAGCCCTTTCAGAGCAGGGCAGGTTATAAGCTCCAAGGAAAATCTTCCAGGGCTGGGGGAGGAGTAAATAGTATGTCACTCTGGAAAATCCAGGCTGCCTGTGCTCACCTGAATGGCAGTGTGTGTATATATAGAGCTATAGATGTGTATGTGCCACAACTGGTTTTTTTAGCATTGTATATGAGTGCTTTGGGTCCCTGTGTGTGATGCTGCAGTTTGCTAATGTCTGGCTGCGCTGGACTGCATTTGAGGTTAAGAACTGAAGATAAACATCTGAGGCATGTTACTGAAATACTAACAAAAAAAAAAATGTCTGACTTCCAGGTCATCTAAATGTTAGAAATGCTCTTATGGCAGGTCTTGGGAGCTGTTGTTTTCCAAAGCTGCTTATTTGTCCCCTTCTGGAGAGTGGGAAAAGAAGCAAAATTGAGTGTCTCCAGAAGACCAGTGCTAAGCTGACTGCTGGTTTGGAGCATCACAGCCCACAGCACTGTTGTCTTCATATCTTTGCAAAACTCTCCTCAAGCCACCAAATCACCAAGCAATACTTTGACAATATCACTTTTTTGCCTGTCTTTCAAATGCTCCATCATCTTATCCTGAGAACCATTGTTGTTACTAAGAGTCTTCTGTGATCAGAAATCCCAGCTGAGGTGACATTTTCAAACCTGTCTGCTTTTTTTCTGATCTTTCAGCTGGAAATGTATAGAGCTTAGGCATTAGCTGTGTAAATAGTCATCTTCCACATATAGAGACACCACCACAGGAAATCCTTTTCTAAAGAAAATTATAAAATACTGCTTCATTTTACTGTAAGAACTTTAAAGATACTTTAAAGATGTTATTTTTACTTTCTCCTAATTTCTAGGCATTTATTTGATACTGTTCTATTTAAAAATCTTCTGGCACTTGTATAAATGTGTTTTCTTTGGTAACAGACTATAGCCACAGTAATGACTTGGAAGATAGCTCTTGTCTCTCCCATCAACAATGGGAAAAAAAATCACATCCCTGGGGTAACATCCTCAGAAGAAAGAGTCTTGCTTACGTGGTGGGCAGAAGTGACCTAGTCCAGAAGGGAAAGCAGAAGTAAGCAAAAGTTTTGCCAACACCTTAAGTTTCAGGTGAGAATGTTTCCATACAGGAACTTTCTTTTTACTAATGCTGCCTCTCCAAAAGATTAGAGCTCAAGAAAAAATAGCAGTAGTTCCTAATAAGGTGGTAAATGTATGCCATGAGAATGCAACACAATCTGAAGGGGTTGATCAGTCTCTCAAAATCAGTCTTTTCCCAACCCAACAAATTATATATTTCTGAGTACCCTTGAAAGCTCTGTAGGAAAGTGTTATTGCAAACAACCCTTAAGTTCTAAGTGGGTTGCCCTTTCTCAGAAGGAGGTGAGCTTGCTGTATGATGTCCCACTCACTAATGATAGCCCTGTTGATTATCACCAAATGAGAAGTGGCAGCCTCCAGCAACTCTGGCAGTGGTGACCCTCCTCTTCCCAAACATTCCTTAGAGAAAGCAGCACACACATTGTGGTTGCATAATGGACTTCATGTAGGATTTCATGTCACCTGTGAAGGAAAACATGTTGGTGTTGCCTTTGCAGCACAAGGTGACCATTATCCTGTGTCAGCACTCAGCTGCACAGAGAGTATCTCTACATTAGATGTGTTGTCTGTATTGTTTGTGATGACAAAGTAGGCATCAGCTTGTGAACACAACTTTGCTTTTGACTTGGCTTTCTGCAAAGAACCAAAGGATGTGCAGCTGAAGAGCAAGTATTTGAGCTCTTTTTTTTTTCCTTTTTGATTATTTGTGCTGTTTTTACAGCTCCTAAAAACTGAAATCAAACAGACAAATCAACCATCCTTAAACCACCCTGATGGGACACTGCAATGGCCACCTCAGCAGCCACATGGCTTAGTCCTCGCAGCAGGTAGAGGCTGACACATCTTGATTAATCGAGTGCCTGTGTAGTGGAACAGCTAACAGCTTTAAGGGATTCAAACAGGACTGGAAAGGGGGCACAATCCCCCTGGAATTTCTTTGAGGCTAAAAGGCAGGTGTCACTTTTGTTGGAGGAGGTCATCCAGGGAGCAGGCTCTGCATATGGGTCCCTTGTGTCTCCCTGCTCAAGCAGGCAGCAGCAGCCACAGGGCAAGTCCTCCTCTGAAATGAGATGTGTTTCTTGGTTTGTACAGGGGGTTGTGTGGTAGGCAATATGACAGTTTTCAGTATGTCCCTCCTTTAGAGATTTCTCTATATTTCTGTGTGTAAGCAGGCCACAGCTGCTGCCCATACTAGCACTTTGCACTTTTATGTCTCAACTGGTTGAAAGCTTCGAGTCTATTTTTGTGAATAAACACCCCAGAGAGAGAGCTTTTCAATTCCAGAGATGGAGAAACCGAGCTGCATAGATAAGGAAACTATTCACCTGCACGTGTGAGTGTTGCAAGGGACAATAGAGCCCAGGGCTCTTCATTTCTAGTTATGCACTCAAGCCAAAAGTTCTGAAGGGAAGCTTCCATTTTTTCCATGACCTGTAGGGATTGCTGCTTTCAGACAGGACCCAGCTGTTTGTGGTAGAGGAGAAGTGCATCTGTGGAGGGAGCATCAGTCTGTTATGTAAAACATGAGGTAGACACTGAGCTGTTCATCTAAACCAGCAGAGTGGGTGTAAGAAGGTCTCTGTGAAAGTGGAGTGATTGAAAAACCGTGGCTACGTGGGGATGCTGGCAGGGCTGGGGGATCCTCCATGGCAGCAGCTGCTTACAAGGTCCTGGCACTAAACTCTCTAAACTTCTTCATGTCTGTGGTAAACTGGGCAGCCCAACACCCAGAAAGGCAAGATTACCTTAGCTAGAGATGAGCTTACAGATGGATCCCTCAGCCATCGAAAAGCTTTCATTTCAGATTGATTTTTCTGTGGGTGAAACAGGGTTGCTCTCTTACGTGGTAGTTTTGTTCTAGGGGGTGGTCAGTTGCTCAATCCTTCACCATTAATGCTGTCACTTTCTAATAAAAGCATTGATTTGTAGATTTGGGTTGGAATACCTGGGACAGCTGTTGCTGTGCCCCAAAGTCATAAATCCTCATGGTCTTCCTCATCTGCCAGTCCTCCGTGATTAAAGCAAGAGCTCCTTGGAGCGATGAATCACTGAGACTCATAGGTATTCGCTCACCGTGTCACTGCTGCAGCCCACTCTGTGTGTTGTCCAGGCACTGTTTGCCTGACATAAACAATGGATAAGATGTCAAACATGCAGAATTGCTTTGGAAGGAAACAGCAATGATTTCCAGAGCTCCAGGTTTCTTATTTCCTTTTAAGCTTCAAAATTAAATGTGAGGGTTTTCTAAAACTAACACGAACACTGGGGTGGTTGTCAGCTTCCTTTATTTGTGCATATAAAACATGTTTTGGTGCAGCAGGGAGAGAGATGTCATTAATAGCTAATACTAAGCATGCAAATTACTACTGGATTTTGTGTAAGTAATTTAGATTCCCTTGGTTTTTTTCCACAGCATTCTCTTTTATTTATCATTTTCTGTCCTGTATCTCCTGGTTTGCCTGTGCCTTCACTCATCATTCATTTACAAAGCCACTCAGAGCATCAGAAACCAGTTTCCTCCCTGAACCTGGTCCTGTAACAAAACAAGGCTACCCTGCATGCAAGCAATTGTATGAAGATGTGTGGTGGTCTGAACAGAGAAGTGTGTAGCAGGAGGTGGATTAAAACTGAGAAGAAGCCAAACTCTGTGTTTTGATAACTGAGTCTTGTCTTCAGCTCAGCGTCCCTCCACAACATCAGACTAGATGCTTTCCACTTTGTTAACGCACAGGTCTGTACACTGTCATGAAACTACACGTCAGGCTAACGGACACTGAAGTTTTACTTGCACTTTTGTTCTCTTCTCTCTCCTGAATCCTTGATTCCTTTTTCCAATCAGGCAGCTTTATTAGCCTGAGCCCACCCAACAAGTAGCTGGCTAGCAGCTACCCATCCCGCGCGTGCTGCTCTGCCTCTGAATCACAGCCTTGACTGAGATCCAAGGGCTCTGCTTTACTCTCCCTCCGGGGTGTACGTGTACAAGCGTGCGAGCGCACTGCAGGCAACCCGCGTGTCGTCCCTATCTGCAGATAGCAAATGTAAATCACCAGAGCTGTTACACAACTGCTACCTTACATCTGTATGAATCTGTGGGTCTGCTCGCTCACACGAGTGTTTGCTCCTGTGCCCCTGCCCAATGCGTACCCACCGCAGCAGGACCCGAGTGGCCAGCAGACAGAGGATTGCATCCTTCCAGCATCTCAGGGAGGTAAGGATCTCATGTTCCTCTTCGCATCTTCTCAGAGATAAGATTGGGTGGTGGGTAGTTTGTCCGCGAGGGCAGGAAGAATGGTGAGGTAGGTTGGGTTGACAGTTTTGCTAGGGTGTCCGCGCTTGTGCCGCGTGCTCCTGCCTATCTCACTGATACCTATGTCCTCTGTAGACCATGTGTGTGTAGGAGGCAAAGGTGAGGGAGTCTGAGATTTGCCCAGCTGCAATGGCTTTTACACCCTGCGCTGTTCTAAGTTTATTGGGAGAAGCATTGTAACTTCTTAGTACTTGGCTATTGAACCATGTATTGTCCATGGCAGTGGTTAAGAACTCTTTTGCATATCTAGCCATAAACTATGTGTGGGAAATAATGATTGCATATGAAATTATTTCTGTCAACTTCAGTATTTTGATGTTACTTTGCTTTGGATAAGACTGAGGAAAAACGCTGCCCACCCATTTCAGATCCTGCTCTCAGTCTTGCTTACTCCTGTAAACTAGCAAGAGCCATGAGTGTGAAAGGGTTGCCCCTACAGGAAAGCATGGTGGAGACATTAAGTCCTCCTGACTTTTTTCACCCTATCTTGTACAAATAATCTTCCCAGCCATGTTCTCACTGTAGCACTCCTGCTGGCACTCCTCTTTCAGTGTACCTCCAAGGAAAAGACTCCAGATAGCTCATTCCAACTAACAGGGCATCAGCAGCTGAGGAGGAACATTTCCTGTACCATTGCTCTCAGTCATTCTCTGCTCTTGAGGATTGTGCTTTCTAAGTTGCTGTATTTCCATTCTGGTTTGTAGTCAGACTTTGTGTGCATGTAAATACACACAGGTGCATGTAAATGTGTTACTCATATATGCATATGTGTATGGAAAGGCCAACAAGATGCCCAGTCTTTCACTCTGAGACTTAACGCTTGCTTTACATAGCCACAATCCTCAGATCAATAAAAGCCTTTTCACTTGCCAGAGCTCTTCTGCCATCTCTGCAGATGTTACCCCATCCTCTACTCTCTTCAACGTCACTGGTGCTGATGGCGATGTGCAGTGGTGAAGGGTAGCCACACCCTGCCTACTTCCCTTCTCATGAGCAGGTTGTAGCCAAAATCACAGTGCACAACCACTAGCTATGTCTCCATAAAGTAAACTTGGAAAGCCTTGTCTGCTTTGGGAGGAGAAGTAGGATGCAAGGACAGAGATCCGAGCAAGAGGTTCTGATTTTAATCTCTTCCTAAGAATTTTGGTCTGCACTGGAGGGTAACACCTGGAGACACCTCCTCTTGCTTGCATTCCAGATTCACCTGAGATAGCTGAGCTGTTGTGGCACCAAAATCTTCCCAGGTGCTGCTGTACTGGACTGATATGGCACTTCTTACTAGGACCTTCTCACTACTGTCTCACCCAGGCCCTATCGCTGCCCTCTCTGCTGCTGAACCTCAACACCTCTTCACCTCTTAGCAATTCCTGCCTTCCAGTGAGAAAACTGTAGAGTGGGTGCTGCCTGCTTCAAATCCCTCCCAGCTTCAAGTGCTGCAACCCTAGCCTGTTTCTTCTGGAGAGGCTGCTAGAGAGAGGCCACAAGCTTCCACCAGCTCCTCTGGCTGACCCACAAAATGCTGATTTCCTACTTCCCATCATAAAACACAGCATCACCTCCCAGGGCTTAACATCCACCCTGTCATCAAGGCACAACTATTTAAGGTGCTTCTTGCCTACATATCTGCCATGGGAATAATGACTTAAGACATCAAAAGTATAAAATGGCACATATAAGGATGGGGAATGTTGGCAACAAGGATAGCACATTACACTTAACCTCGTGTGACTACAAGCATACACCTTTCTGTACTGCTGGATTTCAGAGCCAGTGGGTTATTCATCAACACTTTTTGGCTATTTATATTAGTAAATGTACATGACAGAAGATAAGCTCTACTAATGAGTTTGCACCACAAAAAGCCTTTATCATAATAAAGAATTAGTTGGAAAAAGAAGGTTTTCATTAACTTCATTTAGTTATCCATATAGACAAGAAATCTTTGGAAGAGGTTTTGTTTAGTTTTCTTCTTTACTGTTTCTCTAAGAGGCCCAAGGCATGTAAGATATCCTGCCGTGGTGCAAAGTGGCTCAGCTCCACAAAGTCATGGAGCTATGTCAATTTAAGCAGCTAAGAATTCAGCCTGCACTTTTCAAATTGCTATCGAAGATTTTTAGGTAGCTTTATGTTGTTAATTAACTATACAGCTTTTGTTTGAAACGTTGCATCTTACCCTTGGCTTAGCTTGTGTTGCTCTACTCTCCGAGAACATTCTTTAGGCCAATACCCCAAAGATATTTTTTGATAGAGGCTTAGTGGTGCAGGAAGGTGTCACATTAAGATACAGTGATTTATGTGCTGCTGATTAAGTTTAAATAATTGAGAAGGACTGGTATTCTATGACTTTCTTCTTACCTACTTACTTGTGATTAATCATTTGTTTTTCAGCCTATGGTTTTCCTTCTAGATTTTACTCCCAGATTCTTCTCTTTCGGAATACTGCCACGTACTTTAGATTTAGTGAGGATTACTCCTGAGCAAGGAATGTTGAAAGATTTGAGAGGAACACAAGAAAAAGATAAATGTGAGATTATGAGACAGCATCTTCACAGCAACAGGATCTTTAAGCCAACAATCAAACCCTATGAAAGGCAGGGGAAACCTAGGCCAAGTTTCATTCCAGTCTCATGTAACCATGCAGACCTCAGAGACTGGAACGAAGAATAATGATAGTCATCTTGAGTTTTCCTGACAAATAGTGTGGAATTATCTTTACTTATCTGAATCTTCACACCTCCCTTCCCTGGTAGTATATGGGTTGCCTTCTCCTCCTCATGGAAAACAGGCTGCACAAAAAATGAGTCACTCACAAAAGATCAGAAAATATTGGCATACATCATCTGCTCTTCAGGCCTGTGCTTTGTCCCAAGTGCTGATTGAGTAAAAGCCTGATTAGAGAGGGAAGGTTGGCATCACAGCAAGGTGTGGCTGCCGTGGCACGAAGGGCCCCCAGCATCACGGGGCTCACAGGTGAGGCTCGCTGCCAGCACCTGCCCGAGCACATGAGCTTCCAGTCACCACTGCACAGCACAGTGGGGGCTCGGGGCACAAGCCATGTGCTTGTCTAGCTATCCACCTCCTGTAACTCTGAGACAAGGTAGGATTCAGAAGGGTACCTGGCCACAAACAAAAGAACAGGCACCAGGCAAGAATAGCAATCACTTGAAGGCTCACAAGCAGGAACATCCCCTGCCTTTACAGAGAGGTGCTCCCAGAACATTTAACTGCCCTGATCTCCTTCTATGACAAGTGAGCTGCTTAGTGGAAGACGGAGAGGCTGTGGACGGTTTTCACCTGAACTTTAGTAAAGTTTTTGACACCATTTCCCACAGCATTCTCCTGGAGAAAATGGCTGCTCATGGTTTGGACAAGCATATGTTTCACAGGGTTAAAAACTGGCTGGACCAAAGACTAGTGGTGAATGGAGTTAAATCCAGCTGTCAACTGGCCACAGGTGGTATTCCCCAGGGCGTAGTATTGGGGCCAGTTCTCTGTAGTATTGTTATCAGTGATCTGGATAAGACGATTTCTTCTGGTTTATATAAAAATTGATAACTAAAGTCGTTTTACCCCCAAATTAATAATTGCTTCTCACCAATGTTTTGCTGTTAGGAGATACGAATGAGTGCATATCCCTGATATTATGAAGATACAGATATTTTTATGTGGATCTTTTCCCAGTGTCCAAGTAATATACCCTGCAGGCACAGGAGAAGAGTCATTACAGACTTCTTAGAAAAAAGTGTTGGGACTGCCAGATCTTGACCGGCATTATTATTATGGGCAAACTGCTTAGGGACTGAGCTGCAATATCAGCGTCATTTACTGGCACTTTAAATGCTCTTTGCCTCAGGTTTTCTTTTTGTAAAATGGACACAAAAATGTCCCTTAAAGCCATAAAGATTAATTCAGTTTTTTGAAAGATTCGAGATCTCTGCCTGAAACATAACAAACAAATGTGGTATTTTTACTGATGAGGGCTGTATGCTGTGCAGACTCAGGGATAAGTTGCTTGCATAGTTCTGTGGAATTAGGGTTAGCAGTGTTATTACCCACCAATAATCAGACTGGTCAACTGAAATAGGACATGATCTAACCCATACTGAGAGAGACAGGCTCATTAAGACAAGCAGATTTGTTTTGTGTTTCTCTCCTATCTCTGTAGTTGTACGATTTCCATTGGAAAAAAAACCTGAGTTTGCAGTCATGCTTTGAAGTATTGAATGTTAACTATAGAAGCTGCACTGATCCGCCTTTTATCTCTGCTTCTCTGAGAAAGCTGGGACATGGTAGTTTGTGACATTTCCATTGTGAAAGATCCTTAACATTAAACAGTTATTTAGAACCAAAAGCCCTTACCCTAAGATACATATGGTTGCACTTAAGATGAAATCACCACTTTACGTTAGAAAATATTGTTTTCATCATAAAAGGTAAGTGTTCCCAGAAGTGTATTAAAATACTCAGAGATACAAAGAGAAATATTGGAATTCAATCTTGGGTACCAATGTAAAAATATTTAAATATGCTATAAATTGTGCAGATTCAGTGCTGTTCTCTGAAGAATCTTTCAGGTTATTAAAATGTTTTCTGTTCAATAAGGGACACTAAAACTAATCACGCAGTTTGTGTGCTGTTCAGTGTTAGAAACACTTCTAGATAGACTTGTTCAATAAAGTTCCCCGGGCCACAAGCAAAAGTTACTTCGGCTCCTATGAGGAGCAATTAGACTAGGAGAGTGCATCAGAAAAGATAGTAGAGGAGAAAATGCCTAGATAATATTTAGTTCAACTCCAGTAGAGGTGATGAAAGGCAGAAAGGACTTAGGTGGCTGAAGTGGATTCATTCACAGTGACATCTTGGTATGTAAGTACCCGTGCAGAATGACATCTTTAAGGTAAGGGCAGCATTACAGGGGGCAGTAAATGAAAATAATGGCCCCTGTTTGCCATTCTAGCTCCAAGTCTTGGAAAAACAAAAGCCAGTTTTGTCATCTCTGCTGGAAGAGAGGACTTGCTAATTGCTGCTCAGTGGCAGCTTTGCTAACGGCCCACCTTTCTGACGGGTTATCAGGTAGAGCAAAAGGAACGATGCTGCAGCAGTATGTGGGCTGCAAATGGAACAAACCCAGCTTCAAACCTATGATGCAAATGGAAAGTAGGAGTAGCAATAATATTTTTACCAACAACCTCTAACACTGCTGAGTTTGATGCATTTACAATAAAATCCTAAATAAGCCTCCACAAATTTTTCTTCTAGGCTTGCCCCTGTCTTTGAGCAGCTTGATTTTGGAAAAAGATCTGGGCTCTACCACTTCGGGTTGACTAGAAACAACAGATCTAATTCACCTCAATAAACAGTGCATCTAAAGAGATCCATTTTGTTAAGGGTGTAACTGCTCTCATTAACAGCAATGAATGACCCTATGAAAAAGTTAAGCGGGAGCAGTAACACCACCTGAGGCAGCAAACCATACAAATCACCATAAAACAATGAAGGTGGTTACAGCTGTATGTGTGCCAACACCTCTTAGCTCAAACCCATAGATAGAAGTCAACAAAATGGGGGTTTTTTCCTATGAAAATTCATCTTTCTAACTGGAAGGTCTACCTGTAGGATCTGAGCTATTCTCATTTGGCATCAAAGGTTTTAACCTAAGTATCACCTTCAGCATTTAGAAAGCTCTCAGCCTAGCTTGCCAAATTGGGATAGTGAGACCACAGTGTCTAGAAGGTTGTTTGTCCCTCAGGATTTCATATGCATTTTGCAGTAAATGTTTTCCAAGCACCTTGTGTTAAAGGATCCTTGCAGGAATTCTTGTGCAGGAGCAGCTTTATTTATTTAGGTCAACATTAGCACTATTTCCTGGCTGTTGTGAACACTGTCTCAGGGGAGAATTTGTTTGTCATTTTAGTCAGAAAATGACAGGATAAAAATATACTGGACAGTTACAAACATAGCTGGTGTGGGGTTTTTTTCAGTTAACTCGATGCAAGAACCTGGATAGAGGTTATTATTTTACTAAATGCCCTTGGTTCAGTGGTAGCCTCATAAGAGTTTTTCTGTATTTCTACTTTCCTCTAGTGTTTGTCTTCTACATTATTCTTTCCCTTCCTCTCTTTTCTTGTTGTCATCTCACCTTTTTTACACAGGGGACTTAAATAGAACACAGTGAAAGAGTTCATCATAGAAATGCCAAGACAAAGTCAAGGGTCATTCTTACTCAGAGCTCTCCAGCATCCCATAGTAATCCTTACACAATATGTACCCAGTTCCTCTTTCTCTCTGCTAACTTAGTGTATAATTTCTCTAACAGATATTTTGTTCTTAACAATAACATGTTTCCATCATGCTCAATGAGGTTCAAATACACAGCTGTTACTGAGAACTCCCATGGAAGCTGATAGGGTATTTGACTGTCAAGAAGTAGATTAATATGGTTTGGGAGAGTTTTCTTTTAAACATTAACTTAGAAAGGAACTAAAGTATGTGTTTACTTTTCACTCATAGGTACAATTAAGGCTAATCCTCTACAGTTTTAGAAGGGTATTTCTGTCCTGGGAAGTGCTGGATTTCTTTACTAACTCAGGACTATACAGAACAGCCTTTCAAAATGTGATGAGGTGGTGGTGTAGCTTATTTTGTTCATGGTCATGTTATGTGTTTGCTCTTTTTAAAGAAGCTTTCTTTGAAGAAAGAATCAGTTTTAAAGGTTGAGATGTCTGGAAATACTTCCCCCGTGGTTACATGAAGCAAGATGTAGTAGTCTTCTTTGCCGAAAGAAAGGGTCCCCTGCCATGCCAACCAATCCTGTAGTCAGGTTGCAATAGGAACAGATTACAGCTGTCATGTTTCTTTTTTCTCCAGGTTCTGATTTCTCTTCCTATCTCTTGTTTTCTTCTAGTAAGAGATACCTGGTGGCTCATTTTGCTCAGGTCATCCTGGAGAACTTACATGGGCCAATAGTTTCCATTACATTTATCTCATCTCCTGTCTTTTGCAGCTAACCTAAGTGAGTGCCACACAGGCAGGTGAGATATAGTCTGACTGACATTTGCATCAGTGGTAGTTTGAGGAAAAAAAAACAACATTCATTCTAGTTTTCCTGAAACACTCCTGTTCCATAAATAACAAAAATCATTTAAGCAAAACTTTTGAGGATATCTGATGGCAAATAAATGCTCAACGCAAAACTTCTGAGAGCTGGGAGAGAAGCAAGCAGAGGGCCCTAGAGTCAGCCAAAAAAATCAAGATGGTGGCTGACACAATGCTGGCAGACCTGTTCTTACCTCCAACACATTTCATTTCACTCTAGCCTGTGCTGTTGCTTCTGCAGCATAGGAACCTTGGCCAAGGTGCCTGTCTCAAGGTGTTTGCTGCAAACACCTTGAATGATGGCAACCATGATGTTACTCTGACTTATATCAGGTCTGGGTTTCCTTGGGTCTCTCTCCTGGTTTTACCAAGTGTGAACATGAGTTTGGCAAAACTTGCTATTTTAGAAGTCAACATGCAGAATGCCTCCCATTGATGCTGATGCTGAAGCCCTTTCCTGGGGTGCTGAGCTGAGGTGTGCAGGAGCCAAGGCTGTGTCTGGGCTACGGACCCACTACCCCACCTCAGGGGTCTCATCTCTCTTCCCTCCACACATGCACTTGGAGCAGAGTTGGTGCCGAGACGTTCTCTGAGGAACAAATACAGCAAGCACAATTGCTGCTGCCTGCCTACTCTAGAGGATTTCCTGGTGCTTTCAGGAGACTGAAAGCAAGCTGAAATGTTCTAGCACTTTAAAGGAGGACTAGGCATTGGTGGGAGGCTTGTTTAGTATCTGAGTGGGATCATGACTACGATGTTCATCTGCATGTTACCAGCATGGAATATACGCAGTTGGGAGCAGTTTGAAGATGAGTAGGCTCAGAGAGAAAGGAAAACTCTTCCAGGGAGGGAGGAGGCAGAGTGAAAGACTGCTAACGCTTGCAGCATGAGAACTGGGGAAAAAATGGAGATATCAGAGCAGGGTAATCTTCAGGAGGAGGAGATCAGGCACAGAAAATCAACACTTGATGGGAGACTACCCTAAATATGTACTGAGAGGATGGTGTTTACCCTCCAGGCAGTAGCAGGGCAGGTGCCAAATCCGCCTGCTGAAGAAGCAGGAGGTTACCAGCCAAACTATCACACAGTGACCCCGGGGGACCTTTCTTTCCAACACACCATTCAATTGCTGGCATGCAGAGGAGTTGGCAGCCCCATTTCACACCAGCAATGATGTAATATAGGTCTTACTTCAGAAGCTTCTCCATAAAGTTGACAGCTACTATTATTGTCTGATTCTGCTCAGTTTGTTAACACTGGTGTTTGAGGCAGGTTCTCTGTGCTCAACTGAAGGAGCAGCCCTTGCCTAATGGATATAAGGTGTCTTGGAGTGTGTGCTTAGCAGTCATCCACACATTTGGTAGCCTTTCAAGTATGTGAAAAAGGCAGTCAGTAATAGCTCATTGTTTTCAGAGATGTTTTAAGGTAAAGAACAAGGGTTTGCATCTTTGCTTAGGATTTTGGGGGATTTGCCAGGTCAGTTCAAGGCACTGTGACTTTCTAGCAATGCTCCTGAAGTATTCTTCACATTCTTTTGTCTAAGAGAGGGGGAAATGTGTGACTGATTCCCACTTAATTAGGCCTCATCTGCTAAACAGTTATGTCACTATTTACATATGCGTAGTCCCACTGAAGTCAAGTCCTACAGCGTATACTTCATCTGGTAACAATGTAAATCCAAGATAAACAGACTTGGAACAAGAGATGTACATTGCCTTATATGTATGAACTACCTGAATATAGCAAACGCTGTGCCGCCTCGTTCTGGCAAAAGCTAGCAGCTCTTCTGTTTCCACTCCCTGTAAAAGGATCACCTGATGCTGGACCAAACCCTGCTCACTTGTCCTGGCTTTCATGGAAGTGTATGACTCGTTGAATGAGTAACTTTGAATCAATTGTGCCCCTCTACTGTAATAAGTACAATAATCCTCTGCACCTACTCACAGCAAGCAATTTTTCATGGCTGGGTCTCCCTTGGGCAAGGATCAGCCCTTCTAGAGATAAAAAACATAGTCAGAAACAAGATATAAGGAAAGGAAATGGCTAGAAACACAGCAGACATCTGGGTTTAATTCAACTCCATTCTCTTTCTAATGCCTTTCTTGCAGGAATCTCTCTCAGCTGTCTGTCAGTGACTCTCCTCCATCATTTCTGCGCATTGACTGATGTACCATCTTCAGCTCTGGGCTTCTAGAATGACTTGGGCTGTTCTCTCACCAGTGAAGGTGAGAAAGGACTGTGATTGCTTTATACTACCTCCTTCTCTTTTACCAGATGAACCCCATGCTCTATAGCATCTTGTATTACCCCTCCAATGACCTCTTGTTCTTCCATACACTTTGGTACCATTCTCTTGATTACTGTGCCTGGGTTTTCTGTTTCATTAACTACTTCAGACTGATGGGAATGACTCAATGTAAAGCAAACACATGCTTAATTTGGTCTAATGAGAGAAGATGTGTTTTCAGTTGTCCCCTATCACCAGTGAAGTGGGTGGAGTTGTATGGTGCTATCTTAAGCAGTAGTCTTGCCCAGGAGCTCTTTTAGTTAGCTCTCTAAAGGAGTATCTTTGCTTGTGGTTCTCTCAACATGACCCTACCTTAGTATGCCTGGCAAACCACATCAATTCACTCCAGAAAATGCAGCTAGGCAGGACTGAAATGAGAGCATGTCCAGTTCCTGCTGTAGATCTTCTAGAAAGCTTTTGTGGAAGTTTTTCATAAATTTAACATCGCTATATCAATGTAAGACTGTGACCCAGCAGAGGTTTCTTCTGAGCATCTCTAACAACTGAGACCTTCATCAGAAAATGAAGTTAATGAGAAGTAGGAGAGGAACAATGCTGTAGGTAAAATGCTTTCTTACTTTCTTTCTCAGCTAAGGACTATGTTTCTTGAGCTATGAAATAAATATGTAGAGATACTTTCTTCATCAATATTGCATCTTTATAAGGTTGTCCTCTGTCACTGAGGACTCAATGGAGGCAGAAAGTTTAAAGACTTAGATACATATTTGTGTAGTCAAAATATCAACCATGTGACCTACTACCAAAGTAGCTATTACCATAGTTATTTTACTCCCCTGAGGGAGAGGCAGGAGGAATTTGCACAGAAGACTGGGAGAAAGCAGAAATTGCTGCAAGCCCACTTGTTGAAACACTTGCGCTTTTTTTTTTTCCCTTGAATGTAATTTAAGAAGGGGTATTCCCGACTGGTATTAACACTGAGTACTTCCAATTGCTGGAAGAAAACTTCAGCTTCCTGACTGAAGATCAATACTTAAGGATGGGGCTGGGGTGACAACAGATGGGGTGATCTGTTGGGTGCAGCCTTACATCAGCAACAGCCTTTCTGTGACATATGATACAGCAAGTATGTAATGGCAGTGAAGGGATTCAGCAGCTCTCTTATGGTAGCTTTGCTGGAGACCACTTGACTTTTCTTCCAACACCTTGCCCCCAGGACAGCCGAGGCAGGGAAGTACCAGCTGTACCAGTCTTAGGGCAGCATCTGCTGGTTATTGCATGGATCAACATAGATGGTTGTCATGGAAGAAGCTGCTTGCTTTGGCTCCCAGGCAGAGGTACCTGGGACTCGGGGGGGTGCAAGGGAAATGGGCGTTCTCAAGGGAAACGACCCGCAAATGCAATTCTAAGAGTCAATCAGGAGAGAAAGGGAGCAGGAAAGTTTATTCTGGGTCTTGGTCTTGCTTTTTCCTGTTATGAGAGGAAGCACCCACAAACTTTGGAGAGTCCAGGTTCAGCTGGCTGCAGTTCGTCTCCAAAGGCACAGAAACCTTCCCTACCATCACCTCTTCCTGCCCCACACACACACTCCGCGCTGGTGTTCCAGAGCCAGGAGAGGCACTCACTGATAAATACATCAAGATATGGAGACAAAATGGGGGGTGAGGGCTCTCTGAGACCTGACAGGAAGAGCACCTCTCCTGAGGAAAGAGGCCGCCGTTCCGTCCAGGCGGGTGTTCCTACACAGCAGACGGGGAGAATCAGGGCGAGCGACAGGATACGACGCGAGAAGCAGGCGGTCGGGCGGGGGCGATACGGGGGTCCCGGGAGGGGCTCGGCGGTGCGGGGCCGGCTCGGGGCGGGCAGAGCTTGCGGAGGGGTCGGGGCGGGACGAGGGAAGGCAGATCCCCGGCATGCATCCCCCTCCTTCCCTGCACCTCCTCCTCCCCAGCCGTGGGGGCTCGGTGCGGAGCTGGCGGGGCAGCACGCCCCCGGAGCCGCGCCTCCCGGCGAGGGCAGGGCGAGGGAAAAAGCGCGCTGAGAAGTTTCGGCTCGGGCGAGGCAGGAGTTTCCGAGGGGAGCTCAGCTTGGCAAGTGTGCCATGTTCCTTTTGTGGCAGGAGCTAGGATGCAACAAGTCCCTGGAGCACTTCCCGTATGAGCGAGAGTGAACGTGACATTTAAAAAAAAAAAAAAAAGCCAAATCTTTACTTACCTGTCACCAATGCAAATCTCCAGAGCCAGCTCGTCTTGCACGGCCCCAGGTGCGAGCCGGGAGGTGGAAGGAGTCAGGGCTCACTACGTAGAGCCCGGCCGGGGAGGACTTTCCTCGGGAACTTTCTGTCCCGCTCCGGTTTCCTGGGAGGCGGCTGCGATCACGTTTTTATACCGTGTTAGTTGGTAACCCCTCTCATTCATTAAGATCACGTAAGAACTCAAAGGGAAACGTGACTCTGAGCTAAGGCGTTTGCGTAAATCTATAGGTTTTTAAAACTCCCTGCCAGTTGCATTCTGTCTTCTGTAGGCACCAAGGTGGTGGAGAGTTTAAGCTTGCGGATATTGCAAAGGGTTATTAGATTCATAAGTCACACCAAGTGGTGGGCGATCCACTGAGCAAAGCAGAAGTTCTCACATGATGACTTCAAACAAGACACATTACCTTCCAGCATCTGTTGGAGAGACTGGATTTTAAGACTCTTCTGTCTCCAGGACAGCAAAGAAACAATGGTGAGTACCAATAAAAAAAAAAAAAAAAGCCTATTTTTAATAATTGGAGAGAGGGGAAAAGAAAAAATACACAACAACAAAGCAAACAAAAAAGCTTGAGATGTTGCTTAACGACAGCATCTGATACCACGGGCTGCGCTTTCTAGTACTTAATATAACAAAGCCTGTGACCGGCGGAGGCCGGAAGAATTGTGCTTTAGACAGTGTAACTTTAATTGCAGCGCTCTTGGATGTAAGGCTGCGATGGAAACACCGCGTTTGACAAACTTGGAGCTGCCGGTGACTTGCCTGCAGCCGGGCGCTCGCTCTTCCCGGCTCTCTCCTGCCCTCTCTCTAAGGGAGCGGGAGGGGGGAACACATAGACACACAGATAAACACGCACACACGACCCTCCGCTCCCTGCCGCGGAGCGAGGCCCGGGCATTGCCCCGGTGGCCACCGCGGGGGGGTGCGGAGCGGCGCGGCCGCGGCACGTGACAGCGCGGGAGCCGGGGGCGAGGAGCGGCCCGGGGCGCGCNCCCCGCTGGAGCTGGGCGAAGTTGAATTCCTAGCGGTGCGGGCTGGAATAGGAAGAGAAGAGAGAGGGGAAAAAAAAAAAGAAAAAAAACCCAGAGAGTCTTGCAAGCTCCGGGGGTTGGTTTGAAGGTGTCAACTTTGGGAAATGCCAGTGTTTATCTCCGCGATCTAGCCACTGCTCGTGGTGTTATCTGGGACTAAGGTAAGCTGAGGGGTGACCTCCCCTTCCCCCCCGGGACCCCCTCTCCGTGGCGCGGACATGGGTGACTGCTCTTCGCCTAGTTTTGTTACCTTGCTTGGCTGCTCAGTGTGGGGAGGATAGAAAAGGTAGAAGCTTGATGAGGTTGCACTACGAGTTGAGTTAAGTTGTGCCTGATCTAATCTGGGAATCTCGTTTCTATGTGCGTGTGCATGGTTTGGGCAGGGATGCAACTGATGTCTACCTAGATAAGCAGATGCGACGGATTTATTTTTTTTTTTTGTCCTAGCTAAGGATGCAAGTTGATTTTGCATAGCTAAAGAGATGCAGCTGAGCTCTGGCACTGTGCACAACGGATCTTACATAGATAAAGAGACGCAGCTGATCTTTACCTACATGGAGATGAGCTGGTCCCCAGCTTGAGGGAGTACTGATGGTCCCTCTGTGGACGCAACCTACGATTGAACGGGAGAGCCGTGCATGCATTGCTGATGATCCAATATCCGCATCTACTTTGCTATAATTGAAGGGGGGGGAGATGTTTGACAAGCCTGAAACCCAAACGCAGCCCCCCCACCTGGAGATCATTCGGATAAGCTTTCTGCTCCTCTCCATCTCTCTCTA